>CM037858.1:6327005-6927005 GCA_021292105.1 Anadara kagoshimensis | reverse complement strand
TTTCATGGGTTTCAAATTTCCTGACTGCATCAAATCTGCCATTATGTATCTGAATAAAAACTTGCTGTTCAATATTTGATATACTTGTTTTATTGCTTTAGATTTGTGATATGATGTGGTGATATTCAAAACTCCTTATATAGTTAAACAAATTTACTTCAAATTTACTTACAGTAATTATCATTTCAATTATTAATTGCTTGAGCGATTTTTCAATTATTATTTAAATAACTATCTGTTTCATTGATCATGAATGTGATCACCTCTTGATTAATTCTTTTGTTTTCTTGAATTGCTTAATAATCAATACTGAATTAAATCTGGAGTAAAAGTGAATAACTCCTTTATTTTTGTTTCACTTATTCAAACAACTCCTTACAAGTACTTGGAAAGGTGTTAAAATCAACAACTTTTAGTAGGACCTGTAATTAAGGACTCTTAAGGAGTTATTAAGATGATTTCATGTTTGTACTATACATGTACTAATTAAATTGTCATGAGAAGTATAACATAAGAATAAAATATTTTTTGATTTCATGAATTTTTAACATTGCTTTAATGTATAAATGTTTTAGAAATATGTAACCATGAAATGCCACACTTTAATAAAATATTTACTTACTTACTTTAGTATACTTTTTAGGGCTTATGAATAATTTTTTAACGTTTAAAATTTGAAGCAACTTAACTAAGTATCATGGACATGGAGTTACGGTACTTTTGAGATTTAAGAGATTATAGGTTTTTTTTATTGTTTTTATTCTTAAAATAAAAAATAAATAAATAAATAAATAAATAAATAAATAAATAAAAATAAAAAATAAATAAATAAATAAATAAATAAATAAATAAATAAATAAATAAATAAAAGGAATTTACATGATAAAAGCTTTATTTGACCCAATTAATATACAATTATAATAAACATTTCAACTGTACATAAATTTCATGTGTAAAATTTAAGCCAAGAATATTTCTTTCAACACAGAACCTAATTTTAACGTTGTTTAATGATGTTGATGCATACATATTTCACCAATTTTGAGCAATTTGTATAGTTGTTCAGTCAAATTTTGGAATTATACAGGGGTTGGTGATTAATCATGGGAGACTAATCCCGCATAAAGAAATACAAAAAGATATAGACTTTAGTACAGTAAAACCTCGATTCATCGCCACCATTTGTTCAGTCAAAGTTTGGCGTTATAAAGGGGTTTGGCGATAAATCGGGGGAGGCGAATAAAGAAAAACATAAACAAAATGGATTTTGGGACTTCAAAATAGTGTGGCGATAAGCGAGGTGGCAAAGTAATCGAGGGGCATTATAACGGGGTTTTACTGTACTTCAAACTACTATAGCAATAAGTGAGGTGGCATTATAACAAGATTTTATTGTATGTCATTTTTTTTCAAACAGGCAAGAATCAATCATGCAAATGTTATTTTAATAATTAGTAGTTGTGTTGAGTTGAGGTGTTTAATGTCCCAGTCAAGATATTTCACTTATATTGAGACATTGTCAGCTACAGGCAAAGATGCATAATTTTTTTTCCTGTGCGTTGCACTGATGGTATTATACAGCAGGGTTCTTTATTATGCCATGCCTACCATGACACAAGACCTCGTTTATTTTAAGTTCCCATCCGAAAGAACCATGACTTTCATTTCGAAATGCTGAGTGCTTGGCAAAAGAACACCCACTTTCAAGCCTTGGGTCAAACCCAGCTGGGGATCGAACCCACAACCTCCCACTTACAGAGCAAGCATAGTAGTTTTTAACAATTAGTTGGGTGACATTATTATGCCTCCATTTCTGGTAGCCAAGATTTCCATTGGCTGCCAATTTTTGAGAAATTCTTTCAAAAAGTAATTTATTTTAGCAAATTTGTGAAAAAATAATTTAAAGAATTTATATAAAATTTGGAAATTTGACTACTTATAATTTTAAACCTGCAGAAACCTAGTATGATAACAGCATATTAAATCCTATGATTTTAATAGCAGTGTAACTCATGTTGGCACCCTATAATAGACATGGTAGTTATATTTACTAACTTACGTCTTGACTTTCCACCTTTCTTGTAATCTTCGTGTCGTCTACAGGAAACCTGTGTAAAATTACAGATTGGATAAAAAATTGGCAATAAATGAAGGGAAGCTTATAAAGGAAAACATAAAAGAAATGGATTTTTGGACTTCAAAATAGCAAAAATGGCAAAGTTATCAAAGGGCATTATCAAAAAGTTTTAAAAAATTATCAAGAGATGTCTCAAAATTTCAACAAATTTAAATGTTGAGTCTGCTTCTGTAAAACTGCAGTCTGTTTTAATGTGAAACACAAATCTTACCTTGCCCTCAAATATCCCCTTCAGATAACCTACACTGTTTAGTATCAGATACTTCAGCTGTTTCTCGTTAAGTTCACTCACTTTTCTGTAACAAAGAATGATTTAGTTTTCTATTAACAAAAAAGGAAATAATTCAAATTTTGAAATTTTGCACAAATAAAGTTTTCTGATTATTTTTCTGGACATCACCGGGCATGGAAGCTCCTGTCTCAGGTGGGATTCAAACCCAAGTGTTGAAAGTTCATTTTACTTTATATGTAAGTCCACTGTTCACAAAGTAGCATGGAGTGACAAAGCCATGAACAAGCGTCTCATTGCAGTATATTTGATGTTCTTTCAAGAAGGGGACATGGGACCAATGACCCCATATTTTGCCCCAAAAAAACCCAATGTTAAGGCCTTAGCTGGTCATTTTTAACATTACATGAATGTAGGCGTTTTAAAGAATTTTTTTTGCCAATGATCCCCTACCCCTTCTGAAAAATCCTTGATTAAACACAGTATACTTACTGTAAAGATCTTATATCTCTTTTAATATCTTCAGTTTCCTCACTCTTAACTTTAGGCATTTCAGACAGCTGTTCTATTAAGACACAGTCTAATTCATCCTTATTTTCATTTGGATCTCCTACTAAAATATGACCATGTTCGTCTATCAGATTTAACTGGGATAATCTTCTTTTGAACAGAGGTGGCAGTGGTTTTTGTTCAATAGAGACATTTTCTTTGTCAACTGCTGTAGTTTTACAAACAGAAGTCTGAGATGTTTCATTATGTCTTTTAACAAGTCTACCAGGTTTTCTTATTTCTGTCAGTTCTTCCTTTTCGACACTTGACTCCAGTCTTACCACTTTTTAAACTTCGGAAATCCTTCCTTTTTATCACTTACATCAGATCTCTTCTCTTCTCTTGGTTTATGCAATTCCTCTTTCTCTTTTACAGATCTAGTTGGTTTCCTTAATTTTGGGAGTTCAAAATCTTTATCAGAAAAGTCAGATCTATCCAGTTCACTACTACACAGTTTTTTAAATTTAAAATTTTCTCACTTTCAACGTTACTTTTCCAGGTTTAACTGGTTTTATAAATTTTGGAAGTTCTATGTTTTCAATCCTGGTCTCTGTTTTATCTAGTTTTCTTAATTTAGGCAACTCATCACTCTCCACATCCGACTCCGATGGTGACACACATTTGTAGACCCTTTTGGGTCTTCGAGATTTCCACATTGAAGTGATGGCATTGATTCATCTGTAGATTGTAAATCATCATCAAATTCATAAATATCACCTGTGTTCACATTTTTTTCAAGTTTTTCTTTTTCCGGACACTGATCAGAATTTTTTAATTTCTGTGATTTAGTTCTGGAAAATAAAGGTGACAAGATAGCACCTTTATTTCCATTTTTAAATTTTCTTCAGATTTTTCATTTTGTTCATTCTGAAAATTAATATTTTTATTTTTTGCAGAAATTTTACTTTCTTTATCAATGTTACTAGACACACTTTCTTTTCTTTGTAAAAAACTAACACATGGTAATACAGATTCATCTGTATAATCACAACCATATAAATTATCTCCCTTTCTTAGCATTGCCATGGTAACAGGGGATGAATCATTTCTGACATGAATACCAATGTCATCCATCTGGTCAGCACTTATGATAGTAACACTTCCTGTATCACTGTTGCTAGGCGTCACTGTACTGTTTGTAACAGAATGATCTGAGGATACATTACACAATGTTATTCTTGGGAAACTGTCAGACAATTCTGGATTCACTTCACCACTGAGGTTAACTAGTTTATGAGGAACTGAAAAGGGAATCTTATCATTACTGTCATTATCACAGAATTTATCATTTTTATTATCAATAGTATCACAGACTGTTGACCTCACATCCAAATTCAAACTACCTGTTGGTGAAACATTACAACTGGATGTATACGAGGGTGACCTTGATGGACTGGAAACTTCACACGAACTTGTTTTTGATGAACTTAAACTCACAGAAGATCTGATAAGAGAGCCTGAACTAGCTTCATTTTCAAAATACGATATTTCTGATGATGTTCTAGAATTTGAATCAGATTCAATTAAATTAGAAGAAATGGATGGACCTGGTGACCTTGACTCAGAATCAACATCACTCCTTCTGAAGCTACTTTGACCCTCTGGGCTTCCTGTTAATCTGTTGTCATGGTCACTACAAACTGGTTCAAAATCAACATTCTCTTTATTGTTTGTTAACTGTGAATGTGTGGCTTCAGACTTGCTGTATAATTGATCTTTAGATCTAGAATTAAATGATTTAGCATCTACAGAGTCAAGTATAGTTTTCTTCTCTTCTCTCTTGGCAGTATGAGCATCATCATCTGTTAGTTCCATAGAATTTGTTTCTTTCATATTGTTGTCTTTCTTTTTCTTTCGTTTTTTCTTCAGAGCTTCATTGTTTCTTTTTATTCTTAAACAAAAAAAAAAAAAAAAAAAAAAAAAAAAAAAAAACAGTTTAAAAAAAACCATCTTATTTATATGGGATTCAATGTATTTAAACTTAAAAAAGTAAACTTTCTTAAATTAAATGAATGAATGAATGGAATAATGGTGTTTTATGCCCAGTCAAGATTCTTTCACTAAGTCGGTTCAGGAATGGTGGAAAAACACTTGAGTGTCCAGAGAAAACCACCAACCTTCTGCAAGCTGTGCCCAGAAAGAAAACCAACAACCATCGGTAAGCTGTGCCCAGAGAAAACCACTAGCCATCAGCAAGCTGTGCCCAGAGAAAACCCACCAACCATCGGCAAACTGTGCCCAGAGAAAACCACTAACCATCAACAAGTTGTGCCCAGAGAAACCAACAACCATCGGCAAGCTGTGCCCAGAGAAAACCACAACATCAACAAGCTGTGCCCAGAAAAAACCAACAACCATCGTCAAGCTGTGCCCAGAGAAAACCACTAACCATCAGCAAGCCCAGAGAAAACCACTAACCATCAGCAAGCTGTGCCCAGAGAAAACCACCAACCATCGGCAAACTGTGCCCAGAGAAAACCACTAACCATCAACAAGTTGTGCCCAGAGAAACCAACAACCATCGGCAAGCTGTGCCCAGAGATAACCAACAACCATCAACAAGCTGTGCCCAGAAAAAACCAACAACCATCGTCAAGCTGTGCCCAGAGAAAACCACTAACCATCAGCAAGCTGCCCAGAGAAAACCACTAACCATCAGCAAGCTGTGCCCAGAGAAAACCAACAACCATCGGCAAGCTGTGCCCAGAGAAAACCAACAACCATCAGCAAGCTGTACCCAGAGAAAACCAACAACCATCGGCAAGCTGTGCCCAGAGAAACCAACAACCATCGGCAAGCTGTGCCCAAAAAACAAACCATCGGCAAGCTGTGCCCAGAGAAAACCAACAACCATCGTCAAGCTGTGCCCAGAGAAAACCACTAACCATCAGCAAGCTGTGCCCAGAGAAAACCACTAACCATCAGCAAGCTGTGCCCAGAGAAAACCAACAACCATCGGCAAGCTGTGCCCAGAGAAAACCACCAACCATCAGCAAGCTGTGCCCCGAGAAAACCAACAACCATCGGCAAGCTGTGCCCAGAGAAAACCACCAACCATCGGCAGAGAAATCCACCATCCTTCTGCAAGCTGTGCCCAGAGAAAACCAACAACCGTCGGCAAGCTAACTGATAAACTTCCTCACACTACAAAAGAAGTGTCCATAGCAGGATTAAAACCTACGCGGCGAGAGTCACTGTGACCAGTAAGTGCAAGATTAAGACCACTTGATCACTGAGAACAACAAATTTTGTTATCTGTACATGGGTAAAACGTGTCAGAGATTTTTTCTTTTGAGAACGGTTCTGCTGGTCAAAACTTTGAACTTTGTAGTTCCTTTTCTGCATCAAACATATGTGATGTATATACATCTGGAAAGATTTTTGGTTTTTATACTTGTCAATTCACCAAAAAAAAGAATGGTATGTCAAAGCAGGGGTCCGGAAACGGTCATATTTGCTGGACATGTCTAATAAAAATTTATTTTGACAGACGTGAAAAATCACCAGACGGACAGTCAAAGATAATTGTTTTAGTTAAGACAGGGTTTGTTTGAATTTTATGAGGGTTCTGATTTCAAGGTTCCACTGTACTTTAAGTATGACAGACAACTCAGTAAAATATCCTGAATAAAATGACAACATACAAGCCTTTTAAAGCAGCCCTTTTACCATCACTGCTAGGAGCTGAAGATATAACTGTTTCAACTACTTCTGTAAGTTCCTGGCTGTCTCCTGAGGTAGCCTGTGAACCTTCAGAAGATTGACAACTAGTCCTGGAAGATCCTGATCTGGAACTGTCTGTCTGACTGTTATCGGAATGTGATGTAGACTTCGGAGAACTTGTGATACCCCTTGTAAAATAGTTACTTATACTGCTGATTGATTTCCGTTGCGATCCGTTATCTCCCAACACTTTCAGCAACTAAATAATAATAAAATGAATCTTCCATTATTATTCTTGTAATGAATATGGTAGAAAAAATTCACAAGTAAACAGCAAAAAGCTTGATACTCTTACAGGGTTCGTACAGACATTTTGGACTCCAAATTTAAGGACTTTTCCTGGCCTTTACGAACCCTGTCTTAAGTACATGTGGAGTGAAATGAAGTGAAGTAATCATGTTTTATGCCCAAGTAAAGATTCGTTCACTTATATCGAAGGGGTAAATTCTAGGATGATGGAGGAAACTGAAGTGCCTGCAGAAAACCTCTGACCTTCGACATGTGAACTGCAACTTTTGCACAATAGAATCTACTTTAGTAGGATTAGAATCTAGGCAGCAAGCTGCACTGCGTTTCTCAAGCAAGTGCTTTAAATATCACTCAGTCACCAAAGGCCAAAAGTGTATGTGACTTTGAAATGTGTTTTTCCAAGTTTTAGCTATCAAAAAAAGATAAGAGAGAAAATCAGTGGAAGTCAAATAGTAACTTCATGTATTTGAATTTAATTGCAGGGATTTATCAAGGGCCTATTTAGGGCCAAAATTTGGCCCCATTCCCAATGGAAAAATTATTGATTTTTTCCCAAAATGAGCTGAGAAAATTCCCAATTAGAAAATCGTACCAGATACATAGCTGAAGTCTGGCCATAAATGTGGTTGCTTTTCTCGATCTTCAATCAACTCAATACACTAAAAGCATTAAATTTAATCATTAATGGCATAAAAAATGATGTCAAAGTTTTACCAAAATGAGCAAAAAGTTTATAGTTTTTCCAAATTTTTAGTTTAGGGTCTTTTCCCAAAAGACCCTGATAAATCCCTGAATTGGTATTTTCAGGTCTTCAATGCCTGGGAAAAAAATTAAAATTTAAAATAAAGTTTACCAAGCAACTGAAAAAGATAAAATATGCAATAGAGTCTAATATGACGAAAGTAGTGATAAATTGTGATTAAAACTGAGATTTTAGTTTTTGTAATGTATTATGATTACCTTTGAGATTCCTCTAGGACTTCCTGGTTGTATCATACAAGCATACACTATAATCTTCTGTCCAAACACAGTATAATACTTCATACCTATAAATAACATACATACATGTATACATGCTTATACTGACTACTGTATATTGCTTTATTTTCACGGTGTCAATTTTTTGCGGTTTGACAATAACCAGTGTATCCGCGGTGTCATATTTTCGCGGGTCTTATCTGGTTAAAGGAAAATGACTCTAGCAAGATTAATGGGCTGGTAATACCAGTGTCTATTCACGGTGGTTTAATTTTAGCGTGAATACACTCGACCGCGAATATAGTGAAATATAAGCATTATACAGTAATTAAGCTTGTTCAAATCTATAGACAATTGACTTTATATAAAGCCATGAGTTGAGTAATGGTGTTTAGAATATTTTACTTCTATGTAGACGTCACCAGCTATAGGCTAAAGAGAAGGAATTTGTCTGTGCATTGCGCTGATGGCATTATACAGCAGGGTTCTTTATTGTGCCATGCCTACCATGACACAGGACCTTGTTTATTTTAAGTTCCCATCCAAAAAAACATGACTTTCATTTTGTTATGCCAAGTGCTTGGTAAAAGAACAGTCACTACCCACTTCTCAAGTCTCAGGTCAGAGCTTAAGGGTTCCAACCCACGACCTCCCACTTTCAGAAGGAGCACTATACCAACTATACACAGCAATGAAATTGAAAAAAAAACAATATACTCAAATGTGAACCATTAATTTTCACATAAAAATTGGTACAAAATGGTAATTTCAAATAGTCAGGTATTGATAAATGCCGGTATAAAGCCTGAATGGTCAAACTAAATATTACTCATAAACCATTATTAAAACATATAAGAAGAGCCTTTGACTTTATCATCACCAGATCCAGTGCCAATTACTGGTACCAGAATCAGATTTAGTATTACTGTCAGTATCATTGTTGTTATCAGGCATACCTTAATTGACATATCGCCGGCCATGCCTTTTATGTTCCGACACTGGCTGCCATCAAAGTACCAAAGCAGCGTCACAGCAACTAATGATGTACTAGTGTTAGTGACATCATTAAAAAGCACAATCTGGATCGAATTTTCATTCTATTTGTGTGTAATTCAAGCATGCCGGGCCTTTGTCAGAACATTGTGGGCGTAGTCAGTGATCCGTCAATTGTCACTTACTAGGACAAGCATCAGAATTTATAGCAGTGTCACTATCAGTCTATCAAGAATCAAGTCTCATATTCAGTCTCACTCTCACTCTCACTATCAGGTATAATTACCACATCTTCAAGTACAAGTCTTCTATATTACTTACCAGTTTTAGAATATTAGTACCACTCTCACCATCACAAATAAATGTCACATATCAGTACAAGAACCAGAATCAGTAATACTTACCAGTTTCGGAACCAGAATCACTGCCATTATTACTTACCAGTATCAGAATCAGTATCACTGCCATTATTACTTACCTGTTTCAGAATCAGTATCACTGTCGCTATTACTTACCTGTTTCAGAATCAGTATCACTGTCACTATCAGGAAGCAGTAAAGTATGCTGATCTGATTTTTTCTTGAACACATAACCAAGTCTGACTGATGAGCCTGAAACATTTATTATATATGTGTAGCCCTAATTCCTTAGTATGACAATGTTATGTAAGGCCGGTACAACATTTTTGACATTCATTTCAAAATTGAGCTAATCATGTATAATAAAACACATTAGTGGTAGGAAACTTTTGCAGTTGTGATCTTTTAAAATATTTCAGAGTAAGAAATTTTAACAGTTACAATTGTAGGGAAAGAGTACCAAGGGAAATACCGGGTAAGAAATTTTCACTGAGAAGATGTATTCGCTGTACAAGAGTCACTGTGAAAATTGTAAATATTTTTTCCTTGTGAACGTTTCTTCTTCTACAGTAGATGAATAAACAAATAAATAAAATCATTAATCATTAATCCAATTAGGTTTTATACATGCTAAAAGGTAGAGTAAATCATCATTTTACCAACCCACCCACCATTTTAACACAAACCTGTTATAATCTGTGCTATGTTCCAGAACTGATGGTCTGATAAAAGTGAAATAATCATTGACTGGGTATAAATCACCATTCCACCTACCCACCCACCATTTTAACACAAACCTGTTATAATCTGTGCTATGTTCCAGAACTGATGGTCTGATAAAAGTGAAATAATCATTGACTGGGGTATAAATCACCATTCCATCTACCATTTTAACACAAACCTGTTATAATCTGTGCTGTATTAGTACTTGTCTTTGTGTTGGTTTCTTTGTTCTTTACTGAAGAAGACATCTGATACACTATAGCATCTTTAAGAAGTGACCTTATTTCCTGAAAGTATCAAAAACAAAACCATTAAGACCTTATCAGAAGGAAAAGAGGTCGCCCTAAAACAACTTGGCGGCGGATGGTAGAAACAGAACAGAACGATGCAGGCTGGAACACCTGGAATGCGGCACGTCAAGTAGCCTTAGACAGACCAACATGGAGGAATGACGTCAAAGCCTTGTGTGCCTCCTGGCACTGAGAGAATTAAGGTAAGGTAAGGAAGACCTTATCAAATACTGAATATTAAACATGTACATACCTCCCTACCAAAGCCTCTTTGTGTTAGCGTCACTAGAGACTTCCATTTCTGCATGTCCTAGGACCAGTGCTGCACTTGTCCTCATGTCCAATCCTTGGTCTTGTGTCATCATTATATCAGCTGATCTTCAGAAATCCAGAAATTACATGTGCAGTAAAATGTTGTTATATTGATCACCTTGTTTATTGCCACAGTACTTTGAAGTCCCAAAGTCAAATTTGTTTATGCTATAGCTCAGTTGGTAGAGTGCTCGCTCCGTAAGTGGGAGGTCGTGGGTTCGAGCCCCGACCGGGTTTGACCCAAGACTTTAAAGTGGGTAATGGCTGTTCTTTCGCCAAGCACTCGGCAAAACGAAATGAAAGCCACAGTTCTTTCGGATGGAAACTTAAAATAAATGAGGTCCCGTCTCACGGTGGGCTTGGCACGATAAAGAACCCTGCTGTATAATGCCATCAGCGCAATGCACAGGCAAAATGTCTGCACCTTCGCCTATAACTGGCGACGTCTCGATATAAGTGAAATATTCTTGACTGGGACGTTAAACACCATTACTCAACTCACTTAACTCAAATTTGTTTATGATTTGTTATAAGTCATTACTGATTTATTACCAAACTTTTTTCATTCATAAAAATTTTTTGGACCAGTAAAGATAATTTCACTAAAACTGAGGTGGTCAGCTCTGGTATGATGGAGAATACCAATGTGTCCATAGGAAATGCTGACTTTTGGCAAGCTTACTGAAAAACTTTAACACACTAGGTAGACCAATCAGTCATATGCCCACTTTCCCATGAAGCACAATAGGAAGTAGGCCACCACTGCTGCCTCTACTATCCTCACTGCCACTACCATCAATATACATAGTTCAAAAAAATTGTTTGGTTCAGATCATCCTACCCTACCTGCAAATTTAGCCTGACGTTTTTTTCATTGGCTGACCCATTCTGACCCCCTTTCCTGCATTTGAGTCACTATTTATGACAAGTATGAGGATACCGAGGGTCAATTCTGCCACATTTTAAGAAACAAATTTGACATATTTTACAATTAAAATCTGCCGCACATCCTCCAGTGTAATAATTGTGTACCAGTATTAAAATTAAATGGTATTTTACATTTTCAAATATTATATATTTAAAAAAAGACCACCCAACTAGATTTTTTCATGTTGCCAGAAACCAAACATATCAAGAGGGAAAAGATGAATGAAGACAAACATCTTACTTGCATGTGTGTTTTCTGAAGCCATCTGCGAGTTTTCTTGCCATAGTTTCCATCAAATTGAGTTTCCACTGGATGAATTTCCATTTGTACAACTCTTTTTTCATCAACCTTTTTGCAAATAAAAATATATTGTGAGTAGATAGAAATTCATATATATGTATGCATGTGCATATATATTATATAAATGTTGAAAATTTGCATACATAAACTCAATAATATTAACTTAAAAATATTGCATACAGTAATACAAGAACTTAGAAGTTCAAAGACTACCATTCTATTTGGTTTTTATAAAAGCACTCTGCATTTTATACATCCTGTTACACACCTTTTGACAGAGCTACGGGGCTGCATTATCAGGAGTGTACAATTATAACTATAAACAAAATGAATGGGATTCCTAAAACAAAGATTTTCCCAAGACAACCAGTCCTTACAACTTAACCAACAGCTACATCTGTGACTTTATAAGGTCAACTGCAAGGGTTAACCCTCTACTTGACAAACAGGGTGCCTCACTGCCAGGGTGGGTAAACTGAGTACACACAAACATTTCACGGATTAGGTTCGACTGTCACACAGGCAATTCCTAGTGCGAGTAAGTTTATCAGTTAAAACGCAAACACACAATGATCACGAGTTGTAAAAACACGGATTTTTCCAACCCTTTATCAGTTTATAAAATATTGATGAAAAGATTGAAAATGTTGTATATAGTTTAAACTACTGAAGTGTGCGTCTGTTCTTGGAATAATTGATTTGGGCCACTTCACATTTATATGATATGTAAATTACCCGCAAATACTTCGTGATAAAGGCCATGACATGTTTTACACGTTCATGCAACTCTCCCTTTAGTTTTACTTGGACGTGGATTTTCCTTCAATTCCTGGAGCACCGCTTCATAACTTGAATAATTCAGTCGTTATGTTCAGTATTCCAAACAAGGCTCCATGAGAGGACGTTTCATCAGAAAACCGAAAAGTCATGAAAATACTTTTTGAAATCATACAACCAATAAGTTTTTCATAACGTCATATCAATATCATTGGTATGTAAACATTATTTAGTACTATCATAGATCATATAATTTTCTTAACGATAGGGCTGTGCGTGTTTTTGTTGGAGGGGGGGGGGGGGTGTCAAGGGCAAGGGGAACGGACCGGGCTCGATAGATGGTCGGATAGCTCAGTTGGTAGAGTGCCATGCTAGTATTGACAAGGCCACAGTCCCAGTTTGTTACATAGCGAGGATATACATATAAATAGATGTTTAGCATACATGTACATATGCTGATAATCAAAAAAGGTAGCTACTGTACTTTCTCCAAGCACTTGGCATTTAGAAATATAAAAGTCACATGGTCATTCGGAAGGGGCCAAAAAACCCCGTAAGATGCATGTCATAGTAGGTGTGAAGAAACATTCCTGCACATTGCCATGAGCACATTGCAAAGGTAGAAATTTCTGCCACTTCATTTATACCTGGTGATGTCTTGATATAAGTGAAAAATTCTTGAATGCAAACCCCAATTAGTCAGGTAATCAATATTTTGTATGTTAATTAAACAATCATTTTGATAATTCAATCAATGTAAACAATATTTTATTCATTAAATTACAAATATACATATATGTCATACAGTTGAAAGGCCAGCTTCCAATATGGCTGATTTTTAATCACTTTAGTCACGTGACTTTCAGTTCAAATTTTGGTACGCAATCGGAAATGGTAGTAGGTCTCGAAAATTTAAGTATACTATTAAATGGGATCGTTATTACTTGAAATGACCAAATATTATTAACAACAGATATTTTTCCCTTTAATTTTTTTAAAAAAGAACCAAATATATACAGAAAATTTCGAGAAATACGTCTTGAAAGTGGGGGTTACGTCACAGCTGTCAGCCGACATTCGTGCTTCAGACACAATTTATTAAAATATTGGGACAAATGATGGGTTCTAATAATTAAATTCTGAAAATATATTCATTTCTGAACACATTCATATGAAAGACATGTCCGAAATCGGTGTGGGATGCGATTCTGTCAGTTGAGAAAATGGCAGGTGTGGCTCCTTTTGCGGGGTTTGGTTCACATCTGTCGGCCGACATTCGTGCTTCAGACACAAATTATTAAATATTAGGACAAGTGATGGGTTCTAATAATTCAATTCTGAAAATATATTCATTTCTGAACATATTCATATGAAAGACCTGTCCGAAATCGATGTGGGATGCGATTCTGTCAGTTAAGAAATCAACAGGTGTTGCTTCTGTTTTGTTTTGTTTTTCGTATGATGATTATCTCCCTTGTTTACACTGTCTCTCGCATGTATGCGAATAAAAATAAGTGATTTTACTGTCTTATTGATTGATATTTGTTTTAATGTAGGGAAATTTAAAAAAAAAAAAATAAATAAAAAAAAAAAAAATAAAATCTATGTAAAAAAAAATTGGCTTCATTTAACATTTTAATCTTAATCAAATAACATTATTTTCCATGGGAAATATTTCTCCAAATTTGATACACAAGAGAAAGCTATATAATTTTCTTTTCAGTGGTGTCATGTGCTGATTTTAAATTTTTATTAAAATAATGAATTTAAAATCAGCATATGACAACTAGTTGCTATGTGCTGATTTTGAATGCAGTATTTAAATAAAAATTCAAAAGCAGCACCATGACAGTGGAACAGGAAGAAATATTGTTTCCACACCCCAAGTTAATAACTAGAAATTAAAATCTCTTTCTATAAAGTGGTCAGGTCAGTTTTACTGGGTGTAACAGTTTATTATGTAGTATCTGTAGTTCATTTTTTTCACAGATCAAGTGCTGCTGGTAGACTTTTTGCAAGTACTAATGCACAGATGCAATATTAATCTAATTCTGACTGTCTCCAAAATCACATGATCTACCTTCAGTCCAGAGGATGCTTCATGTCTTTTGGGTAAGGAGTAGAGTAAAAGTCAAGATTCTTTCACTATCAAACATATTTAGAGATGTCCAGAGGATGCTTCATGTCTTTTGGGTAAGGAGTAGAGTAAAAGTCAAGATTCTTTCACTATCAAACATATTTAGAGATGGGGAGACTGAAACTGTAGAGCCCAAAGAAAACCAACGACATTCCACAACAAACTGACTAACTTTCTCACACAAAAACTGTCCTGAATGAGATTCAAACCTATACAGTAAGAGGCCATGCCCCTACCAACATTTCAAAGGTTATTTTGGACAGGTGCCAGTGTAATGCACAAAAATAATTATGCATTTATTATGTCAAGTTAGCATTTATTTTTCCTTAAAGTAATGATAATTTTAAAATGCCAGCAAAACATCTTTATTGACATTGTACTGTGTGTTGACCATGTAATGTTATCTGCAATAAAAAACCAAACATAGTCATTGTTTATTCTGTAGTCTCTGTCTTGTTTTTAGCATAGCAATAGCATTAATAATATTTAATCTACAAATAAAAATGTTATCTATGAATAATCTGAAAATACAATGTTGGCAAATGTGTAAATAAAATTTGAAATATGCATTTCACCTGTCAATAAATATAAAAAAGGTTATCTGTAAATAAAATGAACTAAAAATTAACTTGTAGGAATGCATAATCTGAAAATAAACTGTATAGGTATTGGTAATCTGAAAATCATCTGAATGTATGATGTCTATGTTTCCATTCCTGGTAGCCAAAATTGCCATTGGCTACTAATTTCTGAGGAATTCTTTCAAAAAGTAATCTATTTTAGCAAATTTCTTAAACGATACTTTAAAAAGGACTATATTTTCACAAATTTTGGAAATTTGGCTACTAATTATTTTAAATTTATGGAAACCTAGTGATGTATCAAAAAATCATATGAAAACTAGAGATTGTAACTGGGATACCAGTTACGTATGATTTCCCACCATCCATAAATAATTTATGGCATATATCTGGTGAAAAGACCCTAGCAGGGTTAGCGCTGGGTTGTAAAAGTCTGTCGTCAAGGAAATCGCCAGTTGTAAAATTTTGTTGCCAATTTCATTACTGTGTCGCCAAAAAGGGTAAATCTTGTGATTTTCACGTGACATGCATTTTTAATGTTGTGTATATATTGCCTTGATGAACAATTACATTTTAAAGGCAGTTGTGTATAAAGTACATTTGTACCGCGCCGACCTGATAAACTATAAAATCATCATACCTTGATTGCTTTTTAAAATTTCTTTGAAAGTTAAAGTAGATTTGAATTAAAGTTTTCGGTTGAGAAAAATCGTACATTGGAAGGCCTTCTCGGCATAGGAAGTGACGTTTTCAATGAATTTTATTGAATAAGAAAACTCGTAGAACCCCTCTCAGGCCTCTGATTTGGCGTCGCCGCGTGTTACAATGAATGAACACGTATGGGAGGGTTTGCGCTGGGCATCGTTAACTGCGATTTTTTTTCTTTAACTTGCGACAAAACACGGCGCTTTGCGGTTTTTCTGGCCACAAGTTTTCAAAGTTCACCGGTATCTTGGTCACCAGTAATTAACAGGTGATAACACATTGAAGCCAGTGACGGATTGGTGAGTGTCACTGAATAAACACAGTAATTAACGACTGAGTTGATTAAGATCGTTGTCTTAGGTGTGAATGTAAGATCTTCTAATGATGGGCAGGTAGATCCAAGTAATATTGGAGCGTGTCGACACTGCCTGAGGATATACCCAGGTGCCCTCCCGATGTCGTCAGACAGTATAAACACCGATGGACTCGGAATTATTGTAAAATCCAAAAATAAAATATAATAAAAGTTACTCTTTGTGATGTATTTAATATTTTTCTAAAAAGTTTATTGATTAATAATTGTGATTCAATGCGCAATACACATCATAGGAGGCCATCTGTTTGTATTTTAATTACGCGACTTATATCGGTTATTCCTATATGTTTGAGGTTCATGATCATAACGATACATCTACTCAGTCAAATAGTAAAAGACGGACATTTTTATATGAAGCATGTATGTTAACTCTGTGTATAGTGTGTTGAAATAGATCGACGCTGTATATATAGTCCGATTTAAAAGACCCCCTCTATTGAAAAAAACATACTTTTCAACACGTTGAGGTACATATTAGTTTAGGTGTATTATACGGAATAAATCTCATATTGTTATTTCCAGCATCTAAAAGACTCAGATCTTCATTGCTCTATAGATTATTGAGGTGTTTTTGATGCAAAAGAAATAAAGTCGACTCTCGTTAATTCGAAATCGGTTGAATCGAAATTTCGCTTAAATCTAAATGATACAAATGGTCCCGTCAGATCGCTATGTATTTCTATGTAAATTTGTTAGTTAATTCGATATGCTGAATTTGAAGCGAATTTTCAGTCCAAATTACGAAATATTACGAAAATTCCCATGTTTAAATCGAAGTAAACTTTCAGTCCAAATTACGATAATTCCAATGTTTAAATCGAATAAAAAAGACACAAAAATATTTTATCTTAAACTTGAACAATACCTGAAATAATTGTCCATCTCTTATTTGAAAAGTGTTAATAGTAACAGAGTGGCGGCTTACTCGGAAGATTCATTTCCACTAAAACTACAATTTTTTGTACTCGACATACCGGTCATTAGGAAAGTGTCAGTCAGTAAAAGGAGACATTTCATTGGTATAAACTTAAAAAAGTGGGCAGTCTTCTACTTCCACAGTCAGTGATTAACAGAAAACCCCCAAGCCATTTGATCTATCAAGGCAAATTGTATACACCATTCATCTCATTGTGTAAGGTTTTAAGTACAGGCGTGTGACGTGACAAGCTGTGGTTTTAAAAATCGCCAAGTTTTTAACGGTCACTAATCGGATTAACTCATAGGTGAAAGTATTGACTTGGTACAATTAAGGTGTCGTAACCAGCTTACGTCTATTCAGAATTGGTTTCCCCGGGTATTTAACTACATATTTATTTACACCCACCCACCCACCTTCAAGATAACGAAAATGAACGCATCTTGATTATCTACACAGACAACAGATTATTGGTAGCAAATTTCATCTAAATCCATCAAGCCGTTCCCGAGATATGCGTCAGCATATGGTCTTGAGAGAAGAAGAATAATAAGAATAATAAAAATAACTAGAGATTGTAACTGGGATACCAGTTACGTATGATTCCCCACCATCCATAAATAATTTATGGCATATATCTGGTAAAAAGACCCTAGCAGGGTTAGCGCTGGGTTGTAAAAGTCTGTCGTCAAGGAAATCGCCAGTTATAAAATTTTGTTGCCAATTTCATTACTGTGTCGCCAAAAAGGGTCAATCTTGTGATTTTCACGTCACATGCGTTTTTAATGTTGTGTATATATTGCCTTGATGAACAATTACATTTTAAAGGCAGCTGTGTATAAAGTACATTTGTACCGCGCCGACCTGGTAAACTAAAAAAAAATCATACCTTGATTGCTTTTAAAATTTCTTTGAAAGTTAAAGTAGATTTGAATTAAAGTTTTCGGTTGAGAAAAATCGTACATTGGAAGGCCTTCTCGGCATAGGAAGTGACGTTTTCAATGAATTTTATTGAATAAGAAAACTCGTAGAACCCCTCTCTGGCCTCTATTTGGCATCGCCGCGTGTTACAATGAATGAACACGTATGGGAGGGTTTGCGCTGGGCATCGCTAACTGTGATGTTTTTCTTTAACTTGCGACAAAACACGGCGCTTTGCGATTTTTTATTTATTTTCATATTTCGACTATTATAATGTCTTGTCATGTGACATATGCATGTATTTGTTTATGTGCTATAAGTATTATTTGTATACTTTATGCAAATGAAGTTTATTTATTATTATTATTATTATTATTTGCGATTTTTCTGGCCACAAGTTTTCAAAGTTCACCGGTATCTTGGTCACCAGTAATTAACAGGTAATAACACATTGAAGCCAGTGACGGATTGGCGAGTGTCACTGAATAAACACAGTAATTAACGACTGAGTTGATTAAAGGTCACCGGTCACCAAATTTATCAATTTTGTATTTTGCATTCCAATGGGTAGAATAGTCAATATTGATGTGTCTGACAATTTCCCACACCTTACATTTACCTGTAATACACTAAAACCTTACCTGAACGAACTGCTGATACTCGGTAGTTTCCGACACGGCTCGTAACTTTCCGGCGACCTAATTGATGACGTACATGGTGTTAAGCTGCTGAGGAAAGACACAGTATCCATATATTACATGTGGGTTTGTGTGGCGTTTTAAAGGGTTTTAAAGTTTGATTTCAAGTCAAAATGATATATTTTGTGAAGTTTGGAGATAATAAAATCACAATGACCGATGAACATGTTTTTTCCACAAATTTCAGAACAAATTAAAACCAGATTTACACAAGTCCTTCATGCAGCTTTCTAGTTGCTTTGAATGTATTCAGATTAAATATTACGAGATAAGTCAGGGAAATATGAGTGGTATAATCATTTAAGACAATTCTATTATGAATGAATTCAGTCTAATAAATAGATTTTAAACAATTTTAATTTTCAAAATTAATTTAATTCTGTAATTCAATCAGCTCACACATTCAAACAAAGACGTGTATGTCTTGTTCAAATTAACCAATCTAATTTGACTTTAATTTATTCGATTTTCAGAATCCATCAAAAATGACAAATAACATTTACTGGGTATATCATAAAGATAATCACACGTGTCAATTAATGTTGCATATTGTAAGGTAAACTCTGTTGATTACAGGTGGTAGATGTCTACTTCTAAACAGGATGTTTTCCAGTGTACTGTAGCTTATTGATAATCTCTTAATTACTGGTATGTGAGGGGTGTAAATCACACTTTGAACGATTTAAATTTATTGTGAATAAAAGAAAGAAAGTTTCACTCGAGTTTTGAGTCCTAAGTTAGTCGAGCATAATCCCACTGGTATCACATTTTGATGACGTTTTTTTCATCCCATTAAAATTAAGCGTAATAAAGTTATTATATGAATTATTTTTTTATTTTACCATGGAAACAATAATAATAATAATAATAATAATAATTATTATTATTATTATTATTATTAAACTTACTGCAAATAAGGAATAGAAAGCTATTGAATTGAAATAGTTTTCATATTTATGTAATACTGGGGTGAAATATTTTATTTGAGAGACAATAACAAATTATTTTTTAAACCTTTATTTTGATAATTTAGTTGTACAAAAAACTACAGGTCTTGGACCCAGTTTTACCCGAAAACGTTTTTTTTTTATTCATTACATAGGTAAATAATAATAATAGTAATATATAATAATAATAATAAGTCTTTGATTTTAATCTAAAAAGGAATTAAAAATTGGACAATTTCTAAAACAAATATGAATCAAAATTATTATTCCTTATGATAAATAGATAAAAATAAATAAAGAAATAAATAATGTCAATAATTAATTAATTATTTAATTAATTAATCAGAGATATGTAAAGAAAATTAAAATGATATTAAATATTAATAAAAATTAATGTGAACAATATTTTAAATAAAAAACGGAAATTTGTGTCTTTTATTATTTGTTGTGATAAATAGATATAAATAAATAAATAAATAAATAAATAAATAAATAAATAAATAACGTAATTAATTAATTAGTTAATTATTTAATTAATTAATCAGAGATAAGCAAAGATAATTAAAATGATATTAAATATTAATGAAAATTAATATGAACAATATTTTAAATAAAAAACGGAAATTTGGGTTCTTTTATTATTTGTTGTGATAAATAGAAATAAATAAATAAATAAATAAATGAATAAATAAATAAATAAATAAATAAATAAATAAATTTCAAAAGAAATGTAAAATTATGTTTTGTAAAAATATTAGTAAATAGTATATCACTATTAGAGCAAACACAAAATTAATATAGTTTTTTTCTTGATTTATTTCTTATTATTATGTTTATTTTTTATTTATTTTTTTCTGCTGAAGGAAACTGAAATACCCAATGCTAAAAAAATAAATATATATATAAAAACACTAGAAGTTATTTCTGATTAATCTGGGTAATAAATGCAGTTCACTATACAAGCTTCATTTCCTAAATAGCTTGGATAACACCTTCTGCGTCACTTCCGGTTTTGTGCCCTTTTACTACCAAAGGGAGATAATACAGATTTTCAACAGTTTCAGGGCTTTAATTTACGCTGTAGAATAGGACAGAAATGATTAAAAAATGTTATTTGTGGCTAAATCGACTTTTTATGATGTAATCTTTCGGAAAATAGTACTAAAAAAAATTCGGTTTTTGGTGACCGGTGACCTTTAAGATCGTTGTCTTAGGTGCGAATGTAAGACCTTCTAATGATGGGCAGGTAGATCCAAGTAATATTGTAGCGTGTCGACACTGCCTGAGGATATACCCAGGTGCCCTCCCAATGTCGTCAGACAGTATAAACACCGATGGACTCGGAATTATTGTAAAATCCAAAAATAAAATATAATAAAAGTTACCCTTTGTGATGTTTATTTAATAATTTTTCTAAAAAGTTTATTGATTAATAATCGTGATTCAATGCGCAATACACATCATAGGAGGCCATCTGTTTGTATTTTAATTACGCGACTTATATCGGTTATTCCTATATGTTTGAGGTTCATAATCATAACGATACATCTACTCAGTCAAAATAGTAAAAGGCGGACATTTTTATATGAAGCGTGTATGTTAACTCTGTGTATAGTGTGTTGAAATAGATCTATAGTCCGATTTAAAAGACCCCCCTCTATTGAAAAACGTACTTTTCAACACGTTGAGGTACATATTAGTTTAGGTGTATTATACGGAATAAATCTCATATTGTTATTTCCAGCATCTAAAAGACCCAGATCTTCATTGCTCTATAGATTATTGAGGTGTTTTTGATGCAAAAGAAATAAAGTCCACTCTCGTTAATTCGAAATCGGTTGAATCGAAATTTCGCTTAAATCGAAATGATACAAATGGTCCCGTCAGATCGCTATGTATACGTATTTCTAGGTAAATTTGTTAGTTAATTCGATATGCCGAATTTGAAGCGAATTTTCAGTCCAAATTACGAAATATTACAAAAATTCCCATGTTTAAATCGAAGTGAGCTTTCAGTCCAAATTACGAAAATTCCAATGTTTAAATCGAATAAAAAAGACACAAAAATATTTTATCTGAAACTTGAACAATACCTGAAATATTGTCCATCTCTTGTTTGAAAAGTGTTAATAGTAACAGAGTGGCGGCTTACTCGGAAGATTCATTTCCGACTAAAACTACAAATTTTTGTACTCGACATACCGGTCATTAGGAAAGTGTCAGTCAGTAAAAAGAGACATTTCATTGGTGTAAACTTAAAAAAGTGGGCAGTCTTCTAATTCCACAGTCAGTGATTAACAGAAAACCCCCAAGCCATTTGATCTATCAAGGCAAATTGTATACACCATTCATCTCATTGTGTAAGGTTTTAAGTACAGGCGTGTGACGTGACAAGCTGTGGTTTTAAAAATCGCCAAGTTTTTAACGGTGACTAATCGGATTAACTCATAGGTGAAAGCATTGACTTGGTATAATTAAGGTGTCGTAACCAGCTTATGTCCATTCAGAATTGGTTTCCCCGGGTATTTAACTACGTATTTATTTACACCCACCCACCCACCCACCTTCAAGATAACGAAAATAAACGCGTCTTGATTATCTACACAGACAACAGATTATTGGTAGCAAATTTATCTAAATCCATCAAGCCGTTCCCGAGATATGCGTCAGCATATGGTCTTGAGAGAAGAAGAATAATAAAAAATAATAACTAGAGATTGTAACTGGGATACCAGTTACGTATGATTCCCCACCATCCATAAATAATTTATGGCATATATCTGGTAAAAAAACCCTAGCAGGGTTAGCGCTGGGTTGTAAAAGTCTGTCGTCAAGGAAATCGCCAGTTATAAAATTTTGTTGCCAATTTCATTACTGTGTCGCCAAAAAGGGTCAATCTTGTGATTTTCACGTCACATGCGTTTTTAATGTTGTGTATATATTGCCTTGATGAACAATTACATTTTAAAGGCAGCTGTGTATAAAGTACATTTGTACCGCGCCGACCTGGTAAACTAAAAAAAAATCATACCTTGATTGCTTTTTAAAATTTCTTTGAAAGTTAAAGTAGATTTGAATTAAAGTTTTTGGTTGAGAAAAATCGTACATTGGAAGGCCTTCTCGGCATAGGAAGTGACGTTTTCAATGAATTTTATTGAATAAGAAAACTCGTAGAACCCCTCTCTGGCCTCTATTTGGCATCGCCGCGTGTTACAATGAATGAACACGTATGGGAGGGTTTGCGCTGGGCATCGCTAACTGCGATGTTTTTCTTTAACTTGCGACAAAACACGGCGCTTTGCGATTTTTTATTTATTTTCATATTTCGACTATTATAATGTCTTGTAATGTGACATATGCATGTATTTGTTTATGTGCTATAAGTATTATTTGTATACTTTATGCAAATGAAGTTTATTTACTATTATTATTATTTGCGATTTTTCTGGCCACAAGTTTTCAAAGTTCACCGGTATCTTGGTCACCAGTAATTAACAGGTGATAACACATTGAAGCCAGTGACGGATTGGCGAGTGTCACTGAATAAACACAGTAATTAACGACTGAGTTGATTAAGATCGTTGTCTTAGGTGCGAATGTAAGACCTTCTAATGATGGGCAGGTAGATCCAAGTAATATTGTAGCGTGTCGACACTGCCTGAGGATATACCCAGGTGCCCTCCCGATGTCGTCAGACAGTATAAATACCGATGGACTCGGAATTATTGTAAAATCCAAAATAAAATATAATAAAAGTTACCCTTTGTGATGTTTATTTAATAATTTTTCTAAAAAGTTTATTGATTAATAATCGTGATTCAATGCGCAATACACATCATAGGAGGCCATCTGTTTGTATTTTAATTACGCGACTTATATCGGTTATTCCTATATGTTTGAGGTTCATAATCATAACGATACATCTACTCAGTCAAAATAGTAAAAGGCGGACATTTTTATATGAAGCGTGTATGTTAACTCTGTGTATAGTGTGTTGAAATAGATCTATAGTCCGATTTAAAAGACCCCCCTCTATTGAAAAACATACTTTTCAACACGTTGAGGTACATATTAGTTTAGGTGTATTATACGGAATAAATCTCATATTGTTATTTCCAGCATCTAAAAGACCCAGATCTTCATTGCTCTATAGATTATTGAGGTGTTTTTGATGCAAAAGAAATAAAGTCCACTCTCGTTAATTCGAAATCGGTTGAATCGAAATTTCGCTTAAATCGAAATGATACAAATGGTCCCGTCAGATCGCTATGTATACATATTTCTAGGTAAATTTGTTAGTTAATTCGATATGCCGAATTTGAAGCGAATTTTCAGTCCAAATTACGAAATATTACAAAAATTCCCATGTTTAAATCAAAGTGAGCTTTCAGTCCAAATTACGAAAATTCCAATGTTTAAATCGAATAAAAAAGACACAAAAATATTTTATCTTAAACTTGAACAATACCTGAAATAATTGTCCATCTCTTGTTTGAAAAGTGTTAATAGTAACAGAGTGGCGGCTTACTCGGAAGATTCATTTCTGACTTAAACTACAAATTTTTGTACTCGACATACCGGTCATTAGGAAAGTGTCAGTCAGTAAAAAGAGACATTTCATTGGTGTAAACTTAAAAAAGTGGGCAGTCTTCTAATTCCACAGTCAGTGATTAACAGAAAACCCCCAAGCCATTTGATCTATCAAGGCAAATTGTATACACCATTCATCTCATTGTGTAAGGTTTTAATAACAGGCGTGTGACGTGACAAGCTGTGGTTTTAAAAATCGCCAAGTTTTTAACGGTCACTAATCGGATTAACTCATAGGTGAAAGCATTAGCTTGGTATAATTTAGGTGTCGTAACCATGTGTCCATTCAGAATTGGTTTCCCCGGGTATTTAACTACGTATTTATTTACACCCACCCACCCACCTTCAAGATAACGAAAATTAACGCGTCTTGATTATCTACACAGACAACAGATTATTGGTAGCAAATTTCATCTAAATCCATCAAGCCGTTCCCGAGATATGCGTCAGCATATGGTCTTGAGAGAAGAATAATAATAAGAATAATAAAAATAATAAGAAGAAGAAGAAACAGAACGAAAACAATATGATTCCCCACCTTCGGTGGTGGGGAATCATAATAATAAGAAGAAACAGAACGAAAACAATATGATTCCCCACCTTCGGTGGTGGGGAATCATAATAATAATAAGAAGAAACAGAACGAAAACAATATGATTCCCCACCTTTGGTGGTGGGGAATCATAATAAACTACACATATTCTGCATTCTTGAAAATAAACAAAAAAAAAGAAATTAATTAAAACAGAATAATTTAATGTAGTACCAGTATAACATCATTCACCACACAAGAATGATATTGTGGGACTGTCAGAACTAGCCATGATGTGTGCAGCAATAATCCATGATTTAAAGTTTGGCTAAAATTAAAATACAGTAAAAGATATTTACATAGATTCTTGCACAATAAAAGTGAATGGGTTATATTGTGATAAATTTCATATTTGTAGCTGTGGAATCATCAGCAACAGTATCAGTAGTGATAGCTGAAGGATCTAGAATTGCATTAATTACTTTGTGCATTTACAACCTGAACCACAATATCTGCCAACACTATCTCCTGTGATACTTCTCTCTTTCTGAATAACTAAGCTGAACTTTGGCTTTTAAAATCCATCTCCAACCCTTGAAGTGGCAAAACTTTTCAAATTTCTAAAAAAAAAAAAAAAAAAAAAAGTAATTTACAGTCTGAAAAGTGTAAATGAAAACATTTTATGTAATTTTCCATATCATGACTTCTCCTCTTCTGCAAACTTTCTGAAATTTAACAAACTATAATTATGCTCCTTGCCAGCCTGTGTACCTGTAAATATGTGATACAACTGCCAACTTCTGATCTGAAACATTAAAACACATTATTAAAATTTACATGCACTGTAGCAGTTAAATCAACACCAGATAATTGTTGTTCAGATGGTTTTCTAGCAAACTGTCCCTCTTGTGACTCTAAATATAATGAAAGTGTAAAAAAAATTCAATATCAGCTGATTTCTGATGTGACTACATGGGGCCAGCTGGGCGATCTGGATGTTTGATTTTCGTGGCATTTTTTCTACAAAAATGAACTAAAATTAAACAAAAATGTTTAAAGATTATATTAAAACACACTAACAAATATCTAGAGTAAAAATAAACAAATTAGAAGATGCCTAGACGCAATAAATAGCAAGTTTTGCTTTCCAAATCATCGGCACGCAGGGTAAACTTGACAATCTTCTTGTACAATAACCGGTGCGAATGATGGTTTCTATCCGGTATCAAAATGACCGGTGTTCTAAATGCTACCGATTACGACTATAATTTTTAACCCAATCGGTGTGGGATGCGATTCTGTCAATTGTAGTGGTGTTCCAATTTAGAAAGGTGGTGGCTTGTAGTGGTGTTCTGATTTAGAAAGGTATAAACTCCGAATGCACCGCCCACTTGATTTTGACCTTTCACGATACCGCAGTTTATGTCTATGATTTCAGCATTTTAATTACTTATAAGGAGTGTTTAATTGTTGTGATCGTCTAGAAAAATCAATTTTCTATCAAACGGATACAAAAATATATATAGTTTAAGTTAAAAACACCATTTAATTAATGATTTATTGCGTCAACCCTAAAATGCAAATTCTTCGAGGTGACGACAAAGCGCCATCTGCCGACCAAATTTGAATTACCCCCCTTGAACGGCCAGATTGAAGATTAAATCGCGGGTTTAACAGAAAAAATCGAAGCTGGCCTTTCAACTGATACATGCCTGCCATAACTCAAAAACCCAAACCCAGGACATTAGACAAAACAGTAGGGGATTTTATGTGGAAATAAAATAAAAAGTAAGGAGACATTTTTATCAGAAGGAAAATTAAGTGTTACAACAATTAACGCCATGTTAAGAGAAAGAATAATACATTTATTAAAAAATATTAAATTTAAAAACTACAGGAGAATCAGCTTTTACATTTTCAAAGCCTTTATAAGAATGCAAATTTTATGTATCTTGGCGTGCTTTCCAAGCTCTGATCTTCAGGCCGTTTCACAATTTATTTTTCCTCTTTCTTACGTATACAAACATTTTCCCGATTATCGCTGGTAATATGACAAAATTACCTTATTCTGAACAAATATTTATTCTTTATTTTAATTGAAAATTACTTTTCTGAACGAAAAAATGATGCCTTGTGTTTATTTACAAAACATATTGTTAAACTGGAAGTAGAAAACTCAAAGCTGTAAATTGTATAAAAACAGCTTTTAGTTTAAAAATTTATTATTTTGTGTTAAAGAGATATTTAGTAAATAAAAGTTGACTTTTGGTACATATATATTGCAAAAAATGAATATTTTTAAAGAAATTTAACCATGAAATATGATTGCATTTTTTACGAGACCATGAAGTTTCTTGAATATGGCAGGTTTTTCAAAATTCTAGACAAGGTAAAAATTTCGGGATTTTCTGTGTCTCTGAGGGAGAGGTTTTAAAAGGGTGAAAATCTGGGATGTCCCAGACAATCTGGGATAAATTGCATGTATGATATACATGTTGTTTGTACATACCTTTAAGTTAGATAATTCACAATATCTTTTATTTATTTAAGGAACGATTGTAATTTTTTTTATCTATTACCCAATAGATAGAAAAAAATTTTACAATCATTTCTTATAATTAAATTCAAAAGTAAGTTCAATATTCATAACATTCATGTAATCTTTAAATTATACACATGAAACAAAAGCGCATTAAAACAAAAAATGGCGCATTAATCTAAAAAACAGGTGATTGCCAATGGCAACCGCCGGTAGCTAGTCTTGCAATAACATTTTCGGCACAATATGACGTCAAAAAATTTTGTCTATGGGATCATAGATATAAAAAATTTACAACATTGAATAGTATTAAAATTTAATTATTTTATTTTATATCTTTTTACTTTAGGTAAAGTACTATCATGATCCTCAAAGAAAAATCTGGCTTTGTCAAAAGAAATCTGATTAAATTTATGAATTTATTTATGGAGAATAAGTTTACTTCACTTTTTATATGTATTGGGGTATCAGTTATTTTGTGTCAGCCATACCAAAACACAAAAAACAGGATTCCAATTACAGCTGAGGAAAGGAAAGAATGGATTGAGAAACATTTACCCAAAACACAGAAAGAAAAGTTGGACAGCCTGTAAGATATGTCACATGAGATAAACATTTAAATCCATTGATTAATTTTTCACTTGCCCTCACACATGTTTTTGCGTTAAATTTAGAAAAATTGTATTCAACTTGTTATAATATAACTTATCTATTTGAACAAATAATGATATGCTGTTTTCAGTTCTGACATATTTTTTCAATTACCGGGTACCTTCAAAATGGGACCAAGGTAACTTACTTTTGTGTTTTTACTAATTACAGGGGTCCTACCATTCCTGTATTTTCCTATATTTCCTATAATTTTGACCCTTTCCTATATTTTCCTATATTTTGTTACTGGTCGTTTCAGAAATTCAGAATGGGGACATTTTCCCCAGCATTTAATACATATCTATAGCAAGATTGACATTTATGTACTTCTAAAGCAGTAAGTGTACATTACAGTTGCCATTATTTTAAGGAGGAAAGAGGATGGCTGAAGGGGAGGAAAGGAGACCGTGGATGTATATTTTATTATGTGTAAACTATTTAAATATATTCCTATAATTTTAGTAAAAACTCCTATAATTTCCTATAAAACTCCTATAATTTTTACCTCATATTCCTATTTTTTCTATATTTTTGGACCCCAAAACTGGTAGGACCCCTGTAATTATCTAGAACACTATAAATGTTTTGTATAGGCATGTATATAATTAGAATATTGTAGGTATTGATACAAATTATTGATTGTTTGATTATTCAGTTCTGTAACTTCAAAATATTAAGTTAAGAATGTTTAAAGTAAGTCTACCACTCCTTAGGAAAGTTTAGAAGAAAACTAATTATAACTGAAGTAGGGTGCCTCCTCCCTTTCTCTTTGGGGCCATGATGATAAATTCTTCTCCAAAATTAGGTTTTTGTAAATTTTTAATTTTCTTTAAGCCCAAAGTCCCTTTTCAATGAAAGTAAAAAATTCTTATATTATATACATTTATCAGAAGTGTTTTCTTTTTTATTTTTAGGGTGGAATTAAACAAAAACAAAAGCAAAGAAGAATAGGTCTTTCAATGGATGCTGGAAAATCAAGACAAGAGAAAAAACAAGATTCCAATTTACACAGACACACATTGAAAGATAAATCAACAATAAATTCATTGGAGTTATTGAGACAAGTCTTAACCTCAAGTATAGGTCCAAATGGAAATATCAAAATGGTACAAAATGTTGCAGGCGGTCACCTGACACTAACATCAAGATCAGGTAGACTCTTTGAGGCAATGTCATTTTCTAGTCCTGTGACAAAACTTATAGTGACAGCGATTCAGGGTCATCTTCAACATTTTCAAGATGGAGGAAATTTTGCTGCTTTGCTTAGTCTTAATCTGATACTTCAGTCCATAAAATCTGGAATGAACAGAAAATTAATCATGGAAATATTTGAAGAATTGCTAACTTTGAGTTTGAATTGCCTAAATAGTGACAAGGGCCTTGTAAAATTCAAAGTCAAGATCTCTGAATTGAAACATATGTCACTAGTGATAAAAAGTATGTTGACCTCAAAACCTTCATGTCATCTCCATGGGGATGACCTTGACCTGATTTCTAGACTTCTTATAGAAACTTTTTTGAATTGTTTACCGAGTGAAGACACATCTCATATTCATTCTGACTGTTTACATATTTTATGTTTTGATTCTCGTCCTGTATCAGCTTCAGCATTGTACAAAGGATTACTGATAGAATTCCCTGAAATACCTTCAAATTATAGTCATGAAATTGGATTGAGAAAAGTTGAATCCAATGGAAAATTTGGCATCAAATGTGTAGTTGTTACTGTATCGATGTCTGGAGATACAGAAGCGTTGGCGGATGTTCGTTGTGAGGTGGATATGGATTCAAGAGTCGAAATTGCTGTTTTACACAGACTTAAAGATTTTTGTAGCATTATAGCTCAAGATGGCATTGGTATGCTGTTCTGTCAAAAGGTTGTCCATCCAGAGTTGAAACAGTACTGCAGGGATGAAGGTGTGAAAGTTGTTGATAGACTGGGCTTGCAGCTTGTTCATAAAGTCTTAGATGTAACAGGTATTAATTTAGATTAACTTATAACTGGTTGTGCCTCAGCTTTAGACAACTTGACTAATGAGACCCTTCTTGTGACCTGTGTGAATTCCCTTCAAATAAAATATATTACCCAGCAATTATCATTTCACTTAATTTGTGTTACATTTATTTTTCATAGCCAAATACAGACTTCACCTTAAACCTTACCAGGGGGCATAAAGCACCATTAATCCACCTATTCAAATGCAACTTAATCATCTACAACCTCCTTACAGAACCTACCACTGCGGTGGCTCAGTTGGTAGAGTGCTCGCTTTGTAAGTGGGAGGTCATTTGTTCGAGCCCTGACCGGGTATTACCCTAGACTTGAAAGTGGGTAGTGACTGTTTTTCGCCAAACACTCAGTATTATGAAATGAAAGTCATGGTTCTTTTAGATGGGAACTTAAAATAAACAAGGTCCCGTGTCATGGTTTGCTTGGTGCAATAAAGAACCCTGCTGTATAATGCCATCAGCACAACGCACAGGCAAAATTTCTATACCTTTGCCTATAGTTGGCGACGTCTTGATATAAGTGAAATATTCTTGACTGGGACGTTAAAAACCATTACTTTACTCAACTACTTACAGAATCTATGGAATTAATACCAGTAGTTCTGTATAAATATGTTATAAGGCTTCATGGCATTTAAAATTATCTTTATCACAAATTACAAAATATCAAATGAACTACAATCCAACTTGTCAATTTTGACTTTGTACCCATCATCAATAATATCGGTCTTCTAACCAAAAGAACTCCCACAAAGGGAAATAATAGAGTTTTGTATTACTTAGGAATAGCAAATTTTTAATTTTTTCTGTTTTATTTTATCACTGTAGGTGCTTCACCAGTGGATTCATTTGACAAGAAAAATGCAGAGAGTATCGGATGGTTGTCCTCTGTTGAACATGTTGTGATAAATAACAAGAGTTATCTCCACTTGAACTCAGAAAGACCAATGACAACACTAGTTTTATGTAACACAGAGGAAGAAAGTCTTCAGGAATTGAAGGTACATGTATATGAATAGTTAACAGATTTTTTTAACATGGTTTTGTTTTATGTTTAACCACATCAAATACACATTTCGGGGGTTGCCTAAAACTGCACATGCTTTTAATAAAAATCTTGGGTGCTAAATCAACTGGAGCCATTGTTATTTTTACTATAACTATTATAGCAATGATACATTTGCATGTGTTGCAGGTGAGTACCATATGTTAAACAAAGTGCATGTTTAACATACGGTACTCACCTGCACAAAATACATGGTACATAAGTGTTTTATATTTAAATTCCTGTTTAGAATGATTCTGATACTCTGAATATGTGGAAATTACATGGACAAATACCAACACCGACTTTACAATTAAATCAAAGTTTTTATTTTCACACTAAAGAATGACTAGTTACTTAATTTATTACATGGGGCCAATCTTTAGGTTGAGTGAGTGAGTAATGGTGTTTAGCGTCCCAGTCAAGAATATTTCACTTATATTCAGACGTCGCCAGCTGTAGGCAGAAATATTGTCTGTCCGTTGCTCTGATGGCATTATACAGCAGGGTTCGTCAGCGTGCCAAACCCTCCGTGACACGGGACCTTGTTTATTTTAAGTTCCCATCCGAAAGAACCGTAAATTTCATTTCCTAATGCCGAGTGCTTGCCGAAAGACCTGGCCGGGGTTCGAACCCATAACCTCCCACTTACTAAAAAAAAAAAAAAAAGAGGAATAGACTTGTTGTTGAACCTTCCGATTTGGACATTATTTTGTCATTGTGTATTGTTGTCTTTGGTCTTTCATACATACATGTATATGTATACATGCATATTACGTGCATTTGTGTCTTGTCTATATACATGGAATTTGTATCAGAGGTAATTCCAGTGTAATTCTCTGTGCAAATAACACAATGCAAACATCATTCATGATATTTCTCAATGACATGGATAAAAAATCTGATTCCTTGCTTAAGAATACACATGTACTATAAATTTTCGTGTCAGTTAATTTTTGCAAGAGTCATCATTTCAAATTATTTGCTTACTTTTATATTTGCATTATTGGATAATGGTCGGTGCAAAAAGAGGTGAATTTTCATGGCAGGTAAACTTTGCAAGAATCATCATTTCAAGATACGTGCATACTTTTATATTCATGTCATCGGATAATGGACATTGCATATGCAAATGAATGATATTGAATTAAAGTTCCTTAGCTATTAGAGTTTGTTCTTAACGGAGATAGATGTGGTTAGGGTTTAAAACTTATTATTATACCTTTTGTAAATTTCTCGAAATCTGATTGGTTAATAAACGTTTGGGTAAATTTAATGTCACCCTCGGATTTCAGAAAATCTGACGTCACAGGGTGACATTGCGTGAGCAGTTGACATTACAAAAATGTCACATGCGCAGAAAACCTGCGTATGTGGTTCGATCGCATTCATCTTCTAAATAAGTAAAACACTTTTTTAAAGTAATGTGAAATATGATAGATAATTGCTACAAGCATCTCACAAGTTGCTTACGGACGACAGTTGACTGTCATGATTTTCAATCCAGTATACTTTATTAACATCAACAATCGGTATAATAAATTAAACATTACATTTTTGATAGGGTGACAGCCCATATTGTCACCCCTCGAAATTTATTGTCAACCTCGGCTTCGCCTCGTTTGACAATGAAATTTCTCGGGTTGACAATATGAACTGTCACCTTATCAGAAATGTAATATTTATGTAATATTTATATAATATTTTATTAATTTCTGTTACAGAGCCTATGTAAATCATGCTTGGTAGGTTTAAGACAATTGTTACACAATTCCTTTGTTCTTACTGGAGGCGGATGCTGGCAGACGCATTTGGCTGCAGATATCAGGAAACAGGTATTTAAATGAAATACTTAGTGTGTGTGTGTGGGGTGGGGGGGGGGTTGGTGGTGGTGTGGGTGATATTTATGTTTTGCATTGTTAGTTCAAATATTTAAAAATATAAATTGTAGGTACCTGTGATTGGTTCTTTGGTTGAATGTTATTTTACATCACATCAGGATTTTTTTTTAGCTTTTTGCTGTGAGACAAGTTTTCTTTTAAATCTAAAAAATTAGTCTATACACAAGTTGATATATTGTTTTTCTAAAGGTTTTTGTAAATATCATATAATTAGAAAAGTTTCAAATAGGAAACCCCTTCAAAAATGTATATATTTATTCGCTGGGGATTTAATTTTAATTTAATTTTTTTAATTTTTAATTTTCATGTAGCATTCAGTAAATATATATATATGTAGGTATATATGTATATATTTGGTCAATGAATAATTAATCAAAAGTATACTATGTTTCCATTTCCGGTTGTCAAAATCACCAGTGGCTACCGATTTCTACTAAATTCTTTAAAAAACTAATCTATTTTAGAAATTATGAAATAAAATTAAAAAAAGGATTTCTCCAAATTTGGCTACTATCATTATAAAATTATGTAAACCTAGAGTATATATTGATTTTGAGTATATTACAGATTTTGCAGTATTAAAAATCAATCCTGTTAACAGTTTATCTGCCCTTGTTATGTCTATCTACTGTATAGTTGCTTTTATTCGCTGGGGATTTAATTTCGCTATATTTGCAGTTTGACTTAAAAGCGCAAAATTAAATACCAAGTGAAAATTTTCATGTAGCATTCAGTAAACTTTGACTTAGATAATCTATACAGAAATTAGTTACCCCTGGCCACTGCACCGTAAAATTTTATACCCATGAATAAGTTCCAGTGTCTGAACCGTGAAATTTTATCCCTGCAGAATTAAACAACTGCACAGTATGTTGGTCAACTGCTGAAATTTAAGCACTTTATTATATCTGTACCATTATCATGCTCTTCTAAGTGACCTCATGGATGACCTTGTAATAAAAAGGATTTAATTTAATTTCTTACTTATTTTTTTACAGGTTCTACAAAATAAAGAAGAGCTGTTGCAGTCATTTGGATGTTCATACTCTACTCTTCTGAGAATCTGTGACATATTCACTCATAGCTTAGAAATGGTTGCCATGGCTACCAGCGACGAAGCAGATGATAACATGAGCCATTCCTTATATCACCATCTATGGAAAGTTCCAAAAGGCAGCAACTTTGATGATGAAACACACAAATGTTGTTGTGGTTTATATGAAACGGAATATTCTAATTTGTTATATCTAACCGATGTGTCAAAGAAATTGGAACAGACAGTTGAAAAAGATTTTAGATGTGAAGGTGAACTGGACAACAATTTGCGTGTGGTTGATTTATATTCTTGTGCTGTCAATGCTTTGAAAACAGCAGTAATGACTGCAGTGACTGTCTTGTCAATTAACCAGTACATTGAAGACATAAATTAGAAGAAAAAAACATTCAGAAAATTTTATATGTATGTATGTATTTATCAGAATTGTTTTATTTAAATTTTAAGTAATGTGATGTTGTTCATTTAACATGATTAAATAATGTTATAGATACAATTTTTGTTTCAATTTTAATGGTGGTTAACATGTAATAACTTAAGTATGTCTACCTCCTGTCCTTTTTATACAACCAGATTCCTAGATACATGTACTATCCAAATTGATCATGGCAACACAGGCTTTGTTAGGTTATGCTTATTGGAGCAAAGATGTTTTATGTCCCAGTTAGTCCATATTCTTTAACTAATATTTAGGCAGTAACTTTTGAACATTTGGGATTGTGCAAAATCAGAAATACCTGGAAAAAAAACCATCAACTACTTCTTGCAAGCAGACTTTACCACACGTGGACCTGTCCAAAGTGAGATTGGAACCTTTGTGTTGAGAGTTGCTTTGATCCATAAGCTTGCACTTTAGACCTCAGTCAGAGTGCAGTGGAGTAATAATATTTTATGTCCCAGTCAAGATTCTTCAACTTATGGCAGTCAGTTTTAGGAATGATGAAGAAAACTGAAACCCAGAGAAAACCACCAGCTTTTTGCAAGCATTCTGAACTTTCTCACACTGAGATTTGCTTTAGTGAGTGAGATTCAAACTTATGCAGCAAGAGGTGGTGTCAGGATGCGAAAGTGTTCAGTTTGCAGTGGTTCTGTTCTGTTTAACATGAATATTATACACTGGTTATATTCACAGAAAAGAGAGGTACAGTAGTCAGTTTACAAAGAAAGATCTTCAAAAAAATACCACATACTCCTATAGCTAAAAAACTAGAAATATTATTAAGGTGTTAAGTTTGTCAGATTTAAGTTGAGAAAAATTTTAGTTAAAGAATGATTGCCTAACTAAGACATATCAATAACAGTAGTCTCAAACTAAATACATGTACTTAACAAAAAAGGTTCTAAAAATTGTTGATTGTACTTGGATCACAGCTAATAATGTCACCAAATAGAGTATATCCCTAGTATGATAGGAAAATATCATTTAAAATTTTATGGACTCTGCAGGGGATTGAGTCAGCAACCTCATTTTTCAAGTCAAATATACTCAATTATTGACAATAACTGTGATATTGAGTGACATGATAGTCACAGTGCAAGCAACATGCATGCCTGTATTTAAAATGTAAAGAGAGTAAAAAATGTTTAATGTCACATCAACAATTTTTCAGGCATTAGCAATGAGAGCAAGTTTATTTATCTATTAGGATTAATCTAAGAACAAGTTCGTGTATGTGTGTGAAGTGCCAGTGTGTTTTATGGTTTGCCTTGTACAACACACACTTAGGGCGACTTTAAGGTGCTAGCCCCAGCAGTCAGTATGTCCCAGACAAGCATACCAGTCACATTATCTTGATACTGGGTGAAACGGCCGAAACTCTGTTCTCTTAATAAAGAACACCAGCTGAGGAAACAGTATCTCAAACTTTAAAGTCTGACATTTGACCAAACTGGGGTTTGAACTCAGAAGGTGAATATTCTATCACTGAGCCATCAAGGCAGCGGATGAACCAGCTGGAACAAAGCAAAAACAACAGCGTAGGATGGGCAAAAATGGAAAGATAGCGTTACGGCCTTATGCGCCTTCTGGCGAGGAGAGCATTAAGGTTAAGGTAAGGAGCCACAGAGGCAGTGAGTAAACAATGAATACTATACTCGGTAAATATTTATATGTATGAATCACCCTTTCTGTCTCAATATCATGTCCGCTTCCAAGTATAGATGGATGGTTTTTGAAAGAACTTGGAACAAATATATACATGTACCAACAAAAATGAACATGAGAAGATGTGTCACATACATGTTAAGCTCAAAAAGTTTAGATCATGAAGTAAAATTTTAGATTTAGTCCCCTTAGGCAATGGAGAGGAGTGGTGGTGGTATTTGTTTCTCGAGAGATTGTCCTAGTTGTAACAGGATTAATTGTGAAGGAATATAAATTGATGTATCGCCTGTCATACCTGTTATGTTCTGACATTGACCACCATCACGGTACCAAAGCAGCATTGCAGCAACTATTGACGTACTAGTGTCATTGAAGTCGTAAAACGGCACAATTCAGGCCGAGTTTTCATTCTTTTTGCGTGTAAATCAAGCATGCTGGACCTATGTAGGAACATTGTGGGCATGGCCAGCGATCCGTCAATTGGGTTCACCAGTGTATAACTACAGCTATTTGAGGCGTTGGTGGTTAAGTGGTCTAAAATATGCACTAAAGAATCACAGCATCTTGCTGCCTAAGTTCAAATCCCAAAATGATCAGATCCTTGTTTGAGAAAGTTTGTCAGTTCACTTGCTGAAGGTGGGTAGTTATCTCTGGTTACTTAGATTTCTTTCCACTATTCCATGCCCTTCTGGTTATCCCCAAGGTGCTATCAATATTTTTGTCATATTTGTCATAATATATCATTGTTGTGTAAAGTAACAGGCAGACATGGCCGAGTGGTAATGTCAATGTTAAGGGTTGTAGGTTAAACATTAGAACTTGAAAATTTTCCCCAGTCAAGATTCTTTAACTTTTATTGTGTAATGATGGTGGAGGAAACATGAGTGCTCAGAGAAAACCACTGAAAACCTTTCAAGTTTGGCGAGTGAACTGACTAACTTTCTCACTAATATCTGTCTCGAATGGGATTCGAACATAAATGCAGGTTTTAGACCAGAGGTCCTGTAGGAGAAATCATTACCTTATGTCTAATTCAAAAATTCTTTCATTTATATTGAGATGATCAGTTCTAGGATGGTAGAGAGAAAAACACTGACCTTAGGCAAATTAACTGATAAACTTTCTTGCACTAGGATCTACTACTGTGCATAAAGGCTATTTTGGACATGCATATATTGCGATTAAATTTTTATTTCTATTTTTTTGTTTTTTTGGTTAACATTTTAATTATATTTCAGCACAGAAAAGGGAGACCTAAGTGGAAAAAAATATGTTTTCTTTTAAATCTGTCTATGTGAGTGTGTGCATACCATAAATTTTGTCACTTTTTCAATAAAATCAAAATGGTTAAGTATAAATACACCTATTAGGTACCTCATTGGTTATATGTAGGTCGTCCAGGTGTGAATCGTCTTTATTCAATCACGCAGGTAAAAGGTACATTCATTTGTAATTTGAAGCCCAAATGGATAGCTGGAATACATATTTTCTGTCACAAACGTGATTTTTTCTATATACAGACGTTAACCAAAACATGCAGCATTGACAAAAAAATAATTTTTAGTTAGGTCTCTGAATAATGAATAAATATGCACTGTTAATTTCTCCAAGCAATTCTTTATTAGAATGTAATTTACAATATATTCCATGTTCAAAATAGCCTTTATGCACAGTAGAATGTGATCCAAAGGCTGGAAATATCCCGATATAAGTGAAATAATCTTGAATAGGGTTCTTTTGTTGGCTGTATGTTGAAACAAATTTGAGAAACTCTATTCATTGATAGATTGAGTTTGGCTACATAGTCGAGAATGATTTTTTACTGGTGCTCCATTCAAGTGTGGAATCGCTGTTCGAAATAAGAAGAACGAACTCTTCAGGATCATCTGCTTCTGACAAACCAAATAACAACATTGTAACATATGTGACTGTCAGTGTCCGTTTTAGACGAGCAGAATTGAGATTTGATTTGAGAGATTGCTTCAAAAGGTAAGTTACAATACAGATTTTATAACTTTAAGGTGAAAGCATGCCTCACTGCTTGAGTTTACCAAGACTGCTGCGCATAAATTTGAGAGAAAACGAAAGTGTTGTCAAAAACAACTGTAGGCATACTTTCATTTTTTTGCTAACTTTACTCTCCACAATGAAATTGGCAATACATAGGTAAGGACACAATACTCGCCCAGATCAATTATACAATCAGTTATTACAATAAAAAGTAATTGTTAAAACGCTGAGTTTCTGTAGGTTGTCATGTGAGTGTCTGGAAGACATTTAGCTATTGTCTGTCTGAGCTGTGTCTCTTGGAATAGGCTGTTCCAGTCACATAAAGTATGACAAAAGAATGGCATATAATAAACCTCTATGTTGTCATGTCACATTGAGTCTGGTCAGTACTTGTGTGGCGAACCACACTGCAGTATCTCAGTTGGTAAAATGCTTCCTCCTAAGTGGTAGGTCGCAGGTTTGAACCCCAAGTAGGCCTGACCCAAGGGCCAAGACTTGAAAGTGGGTATTGACTCTTCTTTAGCCAAGCACTTGGCATTATGAAAGGAAAGTCAGAGTTCTTTCGGATGGGGACTTAAAATGAGGTCCTGTGTCAAAGTAGGTTATCGTGTCACACCTACTACCTATCATAAAGAACTCTGCTGTATAACATTTGCCATCAGCACAACGCACAGACAAAATTTCTGTACCTTGCTGTACCTATAGCTGGCAATGTCTCGATATAAGTGAAATATTCTTGACTGAGACGTTAAACACCATTACTCTACTTATCTTGTGTGGCAGACTGGGCTCCGTAGATGTATGAGTAGCGGTTGGTAGAGCCACTAGTATTAAGTTACATTTGGGGGCTCATCTGACTTTAAGAAGTAGCATACCAACTGGTTGGTCCCAGGTTGGAACCTATTGGTTTCAATTTAAAGTAGGTGAATCTGACAGAAAAGGAAGGGAAGGGAGGATTGTTGCTGACTGGATTGGATAGTTTGCCGGGTAGCTGACTCAGTAGATCATCCAGCTAGTATGGAAAGGTCATGGGTTCGAGTACCAGTTTGGTCCTTGCATTTTTTCTTTTCCTGTTACATTTTGAGGCTCATCCAACCCGGGCAAGCTGCTGAATACCGGGTTTCTCCCTGGTTCAAAGATTAAGATTAGCGGCCCTTGGCTCTTAAAAATCTGTATGGACCCCTAAATTTTTACACACAAATTTTAGCTATTTATTACTATTAATTACAATTTTTTTCTGAAGTGAGCTGGTCCCCAACTCATACTAGTTAAGCTTTATCCCAGGGGTTGAACTTGATGATTTCAATTCAAGATAGTTGAATCAAAAAGAAAGAACGGAAGAATAGGGTGGACTGGGCTTGATAGGTGGCCAGGTAGCTCACTCAGTTCAGCATCTTGCTAGTATTGCAAAGGTGCCAGATTAAATTCTTGATTTGACCACTCTGTTTTTCGTTTTCCTGTTATACTTGAATGGGTGCAGGGCTCGACATTAACGTTTGTCCGATTGTCCGGTACCAGTCAAAAGTGCCGTCGGACAAGTTCAACAGCGATGTTACTTGCCCAACGGGACAAGTTAAAATTTAAAGTGAATAAATTTTAATTTGAAAAGAATCGATGGAAAAGATCGCCAGTCCTCCTTTTGGCAATTCCAACTTTCGTAATCTGCTTCACAGTCTATATCTACTGTGTGCTTGTAAAACATAGAGTTTCTTCTTGTTTCTGTAGGTAAATCCGGCACCTACCTAAAAGTGTAACCCGCACTGCCGTACCCGCACTATATATGAAGATATCTCAAGAAAGAAGCAATATTTTTTAATAAAATTTTTTACACTTATCCGGCATGGATATTTATACTTCATGCCCGATAAGTGTACAAAATTTTATTAAAAAATATTGCTTCTTTCTTGAGATAGCTTCATATATAGTGCGGGTACAGCAGTGCGGGTTACACTTTTAGGTAGGTGCCGGTAAATCCCACCTTAATAGAATCACTTAATATTCAAAATCATTGAAACGCTTGTAATTAACGACAATATGATACACTTGTGTATAACGTTTTAAAGACAAGTTATGTTAAAAACATGAAGCAATGCGATCTGGTTCATCATGGATCTGACCAAGTTTGGGTTTACCGGCCCCACCTCAAGCAGAAAATAAAAAAAAAAATACGAAAGTAAACGTTCAAGAAAATTTCAACAATTATGGTTGAGCGAATTTCCGGGTTTGGGGCAAAGTGAAACTGAAAACGTTATGTTTTGCACAACATGCCCGGAAAATGATAAATATGCTGATAAAAGCAGCACACTTTAAATACAGCATAACTGCAAATCCAAAAAAAAAAACACAGAAAAGTAAGCAATATAAACACTAAGATATCAAAATAAAATAAATTTTATTTCTGATTGTCGGACAAGTAAATATTCTGTTCGGACAAGTGCATTTTATATTCACTTGTCCGACAGGACAAGTGGCAAAAAAAGTTAATGTAGAGCCCTGGGGTGACACCATTGCTGTGGCATTGGCCTTCAAACCAAAGGCGTCTAACAGCAGGTTTGACTTTGGTGGACCACAGGTATGAAAGGGTAGTAAATTTCCTTATTGTGGACCTTAACTGTAGTACTAATAACTATCATAATTGACAATATTGTCTGTCTTGTTTACCTGCAAGATTGTATTTAAGTATACTAGCACTCTAATGGTTGCCCTAGTGGTGTTCAGATTATCCCAGACATTTCATTGTCAGTTGTTGCTATCCCAATAATCGATCACAAAATTAATAATCTATCATCGCCGACATCAGCAAGAAGGTTTCCGGGTTGTTGTCAGTTTCATTTCATTTCCATTTCTTTCTTCTAAAAGACCATGGCAAATCCATAAATGATGGAAAGCATGCTTTTGCTCCACTAGCCATATTTGACATTCAATATCTTACTTACTTACTTACTTAGGCCTTGAACCCCTGGTGGGGCATAGGCCATCCACAACCGCCCGCCACTGTCTCCGGTCCTGGGCGATCCGCTCTAGCTCCCCCCAGGAGCAGCCGGTTTTCTTGGCGTCTGCCTCGAGGTCCCTTCTCCAGGTGTTCTTGGGTCTGCCTCTCCTTCTCTTCCCTTGAGGATTCCAGGTCAGGGCCTGGCGAGTGATGTTGGTCGGTGGTTTCCTAAGGGTGTGACCAATCCATCTCCATCTTCTTCTTCTGATCTCTTCTTCTGCTGGCATTTGGTTGGTTCTCTCCCAAAGATCTGTGTTGCATTCAATATCTTACTACAGAATAACTCTATACACTAGCAATTTTGTTTCTAGGCATATAACATGTATTGAAACGAGGAACCACAATCAGAAATGGGATAGGCTGGTTACTTATTGTCAATTTGACTAGCCCTTGTACATAATATCTATGTCTGTAATAGCTACTGTAGAAACCACTCTGTTTGTGACAGTGAAATACTCCTTATATCCATAGAAAATCAAATAAAATTGAATAAAGATTGATAATTTTCACTTACATATACCTAGTCGTAACAGGAAATCTGTATGTGCATCCGTGATTGCCATAAAGTATGTCTGTAGAAAGGAAAATGGCGTTATGGGGATTTACATTGCGAAAATGGTGAAGTTTACACCGGTAGTGATGTGACGTTTTACGTCATATTCGCAACAGAATCAGCTATTTGCCTGGTTTTTCAACATGGTAAATCCCCATAGCGTCAACGTTTTACCCTGTGTAGATATATTCTGGGCTAATCACGGATTTCACTGTCACAAACAGAGTGGTTCCTACAGTAGATAATATCTGGCACCAATCAAACCCACTGATATTGACAATGGCCTTATTCAATACATGAATTTGTAAAAACCTTATTCAATATATAAATGAAACACAATAAACAGAAAATAAATTTATAAAGGCTGTATTCAATATATAAATGAAGCAAAATAAACAAAATAAATTTGTAAAGGCTGTATTCAATATATAAATGAAACACAATAAACAGAAAATAAATTTGTAATGGCCTTATAATGGCGTTATATTTACAATAAAATATTGTATAATTTCTTTATGAATACTCAAGCATCCTCCTTCTACAAACTTATAGATACAGATTACATTACAGCTATATAAGCAGATTGGTCATGTCAGAATAGCTTACATTAAACAGTCTCACAGAACTGATGTTTGATCAATAATTCTCTATATATGTCATTGTCTTAGTGCATTTAATACTTATACCTTACCGGTACATGATACAGTGTTTTCTCTGAGTCAGGAGGATATTCAGAACACATGAAATAGTATTCTCTCTGGGTCATAATGGTATTTCAGACAATACACCAGTATTTCATTTTTGGTCTTCAACTTTTGATGCCTTTGAAAAAACACTATAAACTGCTAAACTTTTTAAAAACATGCATGTTAAATCTCTAAAATGGCATAAATGTCATATTGTTTATTGTATATCTCTCCTAAGTATAAAACCACTGTGGAAGCACAATTGGTAGAGTGCTTGTTTTTGTGTATGGAAGTCGTGGGTTCTAACCCTGGCAGGGGTCTGACCAAGACTTATCAATAGGTAGTTGCTGGGAATTTAGAATTGAAAGTCACAGGGTCCATCAAAACAGACTTTATTAACTCATGTCCTTATGCCTGTGCCCTGGCAGGGATGGCATGTTAAAAACCCTCCCTGCACGTAGCTCTGAGGGCACTGCAAAAGTTATAAACAACTGTCATTTAACATATAGCTGGTGATGTCTCAATATAAGTGGAATATTTTTAGCTGGTGCATAAAACCCCATTCCTTCTTGTTTGGTATATCAAGGTGATGTGAGTAATAGAACAATCATGGACCACAACCCTGTATTTACGGTACATCCTCTTGAATTGATAATCTTTGTACTAATATCCATTACAGTAATAGTAAGTCTATAATATATCAAAAGTTTGTGCAGGTCTGTGTTGCCAGATTAAAGTTAAGAAACGTTAGTTAAAGAATGAATGTAAAACTGGTGTCAGGACTTTGCAGATTTAAGATATACATGTATATACAATGTAGTTATTTTAATTGAGTTGAGTAATGGTGTTTAACGTCCCAGTCAAGAATATTTCCCTTATATCATGATGTCCCCAGCTATAGGCGAAAGTGCAGATATTTTGCCTGTGCATTGTGATGATGGCATTATACAGCAGGGTTCTTTGGCATGCCAAGCCTACCGTGACACGGGACCTAATTTATTTTAAGTTCCCATCTGAAAGAACCGTGACTTTCATTTTGTAATGTCTAGTGCTTGGCGAAAAAACAGTCACTACCCACTTTCAAATCTTGGGTCAGACCTAGTCTGGGTTTGAACCCACGACCTCCCACTTATGGAGCGAGCACTCTACCAACTGAGCTACTGCAGTGGTAGTTATTTTAATGTTTTCATTCTCATTCTATTGACTTGAAGAACATCTCCAATAAAACCAGAGATAGTAAGATTTTAGAATTACTAATTTTGGTATTTTTCCTTGTTCTATTATCCATATTTTTAAAAAAAATTATAAGGTGAAAATCAAGAGGATCATTAGAGAATATAGTCATATGAACAATTTTGTCATGCAGATGAGACTCGGTAAAACTAACACCTTCAGCGTAAAATTATTTTTTTAAGCATCATTGTGTACTAGTATGTTGCTGAGAAAAGATCTCGAAGCATTTAATTTGATAATGATATAAGAAGTGATATTGATTTTGTGATTATACACAAAATTTAAAACTTTATGTGATAATATGAGGAATTTTAGAGATTTTATCAGGCTTTTGTGACCATCAATCATTTTATTGATTCTACCATGAAATGCACTATAAAACATTGGCTGCATATTATCATTGGATCTGATTCTATTGAAGTAAACCCAAGCTTCTTTCACTAAAACACATTTGCTTATTATCACTGGATCTTATTCTATTGAAGTAATCCCAAGCTGCTTTCATTTTGAAATCTTTTGAAACAATCAGATTCCTCGTCTCTGATAAATTTGATCAACTTAAAACTAATCAGTTTTCAGGGGTTAATCTGTCTGAACCGTAAAGTTCAGAGTCGTTATTTACAATTGTGCACTAACGAGACTTTTCTGTGAATATGAATTTGATTCTTGTCTGTTGCATAAGAAATTGCTTTGTACTTGTGTATTAGCTATGGTTCAAACACATGGTTTTCAGTGCTGTAGGATGGAATAGGCCTGAATGGACTGTATGTGGAAAAGATTTTTTCTCAAACCGTTACTGTTTGGCTGTTACAGGGTTGGGAGTGTTGGGATGGGGGAATGTGGGGATGGGGTAGATACTTTTATATCTCCCCTAGTTTGTTGGTGCCTGCTGTCCACTGACATAGGTCAACCTTGAGGCTACCTAGAAGTAGATTAGGTAACAGTATCATATCCAGTTTCAGAATAATGAAAATAGATCGGTAGTTTTTATAGTTCTTTTGCTAAATAGATGTACTCTGCATGATCTGAAGAACTACGGTAGATAAATTTTTCAGGCATTCTGTAGACTTGATAAAATTTAAATTTAAATTTAAATATATCATCTTAAAAACTTCTTACTTTTAAAATCCACTAATTAATACAAACCAGGGGTTCAAAATTCCCTTGGTCTGAGGTCCAGGACCCTTTGATTTAACATTGGGACCCTTGATATGTAACTGTTAATGTCTGATAGACTTGCTGTATTTTACCAAGATAATACATGTACTGCTTTTTCTATATGATAAAATATTTACAAATGAACCTGTCAGTGTTGATACTTGACTTTCATAACTTTATATGGGACCTGCTAAAAATAAAGGCAAAAAGTCCTGGACCTTCAATTACAAAACAATTTTGAACCCCTCACAAATTACAAATTATTTTTATTTCATGACCAATATTTATACATGTGCAAAAAAACCCCAAACATTTATCTATTAACGCAAATTGAACTTAAACTTAAATTTACACAAATTGAATTTGTACTTAAAGATTGAATTTGAACTTTGACCTTTGATGGTACTTGAACTTTAACCTTTGATGTTTATAATTCCATGATTATAGATGACATTGAATGATTGATCAAATCTAGATTAAACCCATGAATGGAAATAACTGCTGTAACTATTAGTATTATGTGAATTTGTGCTGTCAGTTTGACACTTACAATACCAATATCTACTCATATAGGTAAACAACTTTGACCTGTCCGCTTGACCTTTAATTTAAATATTCATTATGGAGGAGTAAATTTAATAGGAATCACGTGTGTGTATTTCATCTATATGATATGAACACTAATCATGGGCAATGTGTATTTATATTTACTGTGGATCCTAACACTACCTATGTATTGGGTGGATCCTCCTATATGAATATTCCTAATGAAAGGTCAAACAGACAGGTCAATGTTGTTTACCTATACTTAATACTATCCATTGTTGGCAATGCAAGAAATGGAAACAGATCAATATTTTCTGTAGGTGGCGCTAGCTATCAATGCAGCGGTGTATTCACATTAATACTGACTCTCGTTATTGGATGTTCATTATATACGTATGTACATGTATATCAATAAACTTTACATTGTCATCTTTAGGGAATTTTGACTTAACGCTTGTGTCTGAACTTGATTGCTCTGTTCATCAATGAACATTTAACTAATGAATATATAGTGCATTAATTCAACACATTTAAGATGGCTAGATTTTGAAATTTGAGGAGAGAGAAAATTCTTCCTTACTTCAGGTAGGTGAAAAAATGTATAGCATTGCATGCATGGGATATCAGTGTATGATAACATATCGCAAAGTTTTTATGTTCACCAATCAATATTTCATGGATAAACTCGGACCATATGCTAGAACAAAAAATGGATAATCGAAATCAATAGCTTTAAACTCCTAGCCATCTTTATTTATATAATTGATTCATGGTTGAGTGTAATTTTATACATTGCTCTGTAATGATCTAATCGATGAATTTTGTTTGAAAATATTGTTTTGAAATATGACATCGTCATGTCATCGGATATGAAAGAAATAATGAGAACCAATTTATAATGTCATTAAGCTTTATAATGAGTTCCATGCAGATAAATTTATTTTTGCAATTTTGTGATGAAATTTTTTTTTGGGAAAAAAAATAATAGTAGAGTGTTTTGCTTATGATAATGATGTAAGTTCTGCAAATCTAAATTTAGCAAACAGAACAGACTGTGTAATTTTAGAAATTATAGACAATTGTTTCTCATATAACCAGAACTTCATAAATGGTAGGAACCCTTGTAGGCGAGTGGTTTAAGTTGACGTGACAGCGTCCACAGCATATTGATCATAGAACCTCTCACCAACTAGATATGAATCCTACATAAGCAGACCCTTGTGTGAAAAAGTTTGTCAGTTCCCTCGACAAAAGTCAGTGGCTTTCTCTGGGTACTTTGGTTTCCACCAGCATCACAGAACTATCTGCCTCATTTAGGGCTCACACTGTCGGCCACAAATGTCACAATTGGCAACACTTTTTGATAACTTGCGACAAAAAAAATCACCTTTAAATAGAGAAAAATATTTAGAATTTCTACTCATGTTTAAAATTTGCGAAAAAAAAAAAAAAAAAAAAAAAAAAAATTGAGCCAGTTTGGGCCCTGCTCATTGTAAGTTAGAAAATCTTGACTCGGATGTAAAACACCTAAACTGTACTAGAACCCTTTCCACCTACCATATGTTAATATAGACATTGATTATTTGTTTAATTATCCACTCCTCCGATAAGCTGGAAGCTTAATATATAATTCAATCATCGAGACTGGGTATTTATTCATGGACTTAATTAACTGAACAATGATTTTATTACATGACGGTGCTAATTATTTTTTTGCAATAAGGCATAATATAACCATTAATATTGTTTGTCATAGCTTTGACTATTGGGGGAAAAATATTGTACGAATACAGCAGGACCTGTATAAACTGAACACCTTCAGGGTGGCTTGAAGATGTTTTATTGTAAGGTAGTCACTTTTTGAATGTTAGAGGAAACCTGAGTGCCCAGAGAAAACCACCTTTAGCAAGTGAACTCGCAAACTTTCGCACACTAAGATCAGCCCAAGTGGGGTTCAAACTTAAGAAGTGACACATGCTTTAGACCACTTTACCATTGAAGCCTTGTGTTTGGTTACTTTACCATTGAAGCCTTGTGTTTGGTTACTTTACCATTGAGGCCTTGTGTTTGGTAACTTTACCATTGAGGCCTTGTGTTTGGTAACTTTACCATTGAGGCCTTGTGTTTGGCAACTTTACCATTGAGGCCTTGTGTTTGGTAACTTTACCATTGAGGCCTTATGTTTGGTAACTTTACCATTGAGGCCTTGTGTTTGGTAACTTTACCATTGAGGCCTTGTGTTTGGTAACTTTACCATTGAGGCCTTGTGTTTGGTAACTTTACCATTGAGGCCTTGTGTTTGGTAACTTTACCATTGAGGCCTTGTGTTTGGCAACTTTACCATTGAGGCCTTGTGTTTGGTAACTTTACCATTGAGGCCTTGTGTTTGGTAACTTTACCATTGAGGCCTTGTGTTTGGTAACTTTACCATTGAGGCCTTGTGCTTGGTAACTTTACCATTGAGGCCTTGTGCTTGGTAACTTTACCATTGAGGCCTTGTGTTTGGTAACTTTACCATTGAGGCCTTGTGTTTGGTAACTTTACCATTGAGGCCTTGTGTTTGGTAACTTTACCATTGAGGCCTTGTGTTTGGTTGAGGTTACTTTTTTGAGGGTAGTAATGAAAGAAAGAGGTTATAAAAGTAAACACAAAACTTGCTTCTGTACAAGTTTATTGAGTACTATGGAATTTGATACATACAGTGGATTGATTGCAATACTTATGCATATAAATGTACAATTTATATGCAGATTAAATGTACAATTTATATGCAGTTTTTTTTGTGGGTAGACCCTTTGAGTTATTATACCTAAACACACTTGATTGTATGATCTTTCATTACCCAACCCAATCAATATTGTTCTCAAAACTGCTGCCCACATCAATTATATGTGTTGAATGAAATTCAGCTATCACTTTTATGGAGCAAATTTTGGAAACAAAAACAATTTTTGCTGATCGTGTCAGAAGATTGATTGATTGATTGAATGGAGTTTTATGTCCCAGTAAAGAATATTTCACTCATATAAAGATGTCACCAGCTATAGATGAAGTGCCAGAAATCTTTACCTTTACAGTGGGCTTAGGGCAATATGCAGGGAGGGTTCTTTAGCATGCCATGGCTACCAGGACACCATGGTACTGGTTTTCAAGGCCTCTCCCAAAGGCCATGTGACTTGTGTTTCTAAATGCTGAGTGCTTCACGAAAGAATTGTCAAGTCTTGGTCAGATCTGGCTGGGGTATGAACACTGACCACCTACATACAGAGCAGGCACTCTAACAACTGAGATACCGTAGTGGTACTCCTTGTCAGAAGAAATGTAGTTCACATTATTGTTTCCAGTATTCTGAATTCACATTTTTAGCTCACCTGGCAAACCATGTGAGCTTATGGTATGGCAAAGCGTGCTTCCGTGCGTAAACTTGGATCTTCTCCTCTGAAACTACTGAACCAATTTAAACCAAATTTGGTGTGAGAGGTCCTTGCAGGATAAAGATTAAAAATTGTGTCCGGCATAATTGACCAATATCCAATATGGCCACTGTTACTAAAAATAGGAAAAACCTATTATTAGTCAATGTGGATTTATTTATGGGCCGATTTTGTTCAAATTTGGTACACAGAAACTAGATAGATAGCCATTTAACATATGTAACAGGATTTGCTGTCAATTTTTTCGTCTAGGCATTATTAGCGTAATATGCAAGTTAGATGCATTTTGAGCCTTTTTCTTAAAAAAATCTTCTCCTCTGAAACTACTGAACCAATTTGAACGAAATTTGGTGTGAGAGGTCCTTGCTGGATAAAGATTAAAAATTGCGTCCAGCATAATCGACCAATATTCAATATGGCCGCTGTTACATAAAATAGCAAAAAGCTATTATTAGTCAATGTGGATTTAGGGCCGATTTTGTTCAAATTTGGTACACAGAAACTAAATAGATAGCCATTTAACATATGTAACAGAATTTGCTGTCAAATTTTTCGTCTAGTCAATATTAGCGTAATATGCCAGGTGAGCGATACAGGCCCATTGGGCCTCTTGTTGTATAATAATCTATATTCAGAATTTTACACGTTTATTTTTTTGATGATTCATTACAAAATGATGAATACAGTGAAACCTCGTTATAATGTCCCTCAATAACTTTGCCTCACTTATTGTACGCCACAGACAAGCGTACCACTCCCCCAGTGACATTATACTGATACCAGGTGAACCAGTAAAGGCCAACGGCAAGGAAAATTCACTTTCCCACATGTTGTCTGAGCAGGACTTGAATTCACAGTGGTGAGAGACTCAGGGCGTCTTATCCATTAGGTCATGGCGGCTTTGAATTGAGGTTTTACTATGTATTTTAAATGCAAATTGTCATATCTGTTGCAGCTTAGTTTGTCATAGTAAAGAATATACATGTATTTATGAGCTGTTTTTTTTAACTTCATTCAAGGATATATTGGAAAGGTTAAACTGTTTGTCTTCAGCAGGCAGATATCTAATATTGATAAGGTGAAGTCATTTGTTTTGTAAATGGCCTTCAGTCTGTATCAGAGATTCTGTTTGTTATAGAGAGAGAGATCTTGGCTGATATAATGCTGTAATGGGATTTTTTTTGGTATGACAATGATGGGTCATACAACATGAGAATAACGTAATAGCGGCTACCAGTTCTGTTTCTGAATTTATTTCTTAGTCAGTTATTGAAGTCATTACTTGGAAATCTAGGTAAAATCAAAATACTGGAATCTATTGTACATTTAAACCTATCTATAAAGGCCACCTATGGAAACCAGTAAAAGTGGACTTTATGGACAGGTGGATATTATATATAGGTTAAAATAACAGGAATAAAGAGCCATTAGGGTAAAACTTTACTGGCCTTTAAAAGCCAGTGGCCCTTTTATTGAGGTGTCTTTTAAGGCAGGTTTGACTGTATATAAAAAGTAACCTTTCATACTACTTTGATTGGAGTGTATTGGTTGGGAGGGTAGGTAATTGGAGGGGTAGGGAGGGGGGCCTATATCAAGGCTGTCTGTTCTGGGATGGTGTATGAAACCAGAGTACCAAGAGGAAACCCAGATAAATGTCATGAAAAATCCATGTAATATGGAAGTACACACTGCACCTATTTATGCAACTGAAAAATGAACAACCACTGCTCATTTAATCACTTTTTCCTGACAATTCCTTAAGACATTCAGGTTGGAATTTATCTTATTTCAATTAAAATTTTGGCTCAAACAAAGTTACAATGTACTTCCAAAACCCTCAAGAGCTGCAAGTCATCATCCAGTCATAATATCACCCATTTAAAGCTACATAGATATAAATTTAACTTTCATCATATCGAATAGGTTTGGACGGGCAAGTTATACTGAAGGGAAGTTAATCATTATGTAATTCATACTGTCTAGGAATGTGTGAAATTAGAGTGATGACTTGAGAAGCTGTTGTGGCAAAGTGACAGTTTTACTGTCATAAAGTTTGATTACTTAGGGGACTCTTCTGAGGCTTAATAGTTAAATTTTCTTGCTTTTTTGTTAAAAATATAATGTTGGTATTAGATTTTTTGTTCAAAGTGATTATTAGTAATGACATTTTCCCTTTGAGTTGCAACCTATCAGTTTGTCAGGAATAAGAATATTGGAAGTGAAATGAGTGTCAAATGAAAAACACACTTCAAGGAAAAATGTTAAAATGACTTTTTTAATTTTGTTTTTGGTAAGTACTTTGCCCAGTAAGTCATAAATGTTCACAGTGTGTGTGTGTACAATTTTATGGTATGATAGAAGACAATTTGCTATATCACTTTCCTTTTACTTAATGACAAGTTGAATCAACTAAGTTGATATGGCAATACGTGCATGTGTGCATGTGCATGCTTATAGTATGATAGGAGACAAATTTGATTTGTCACTCTCCTCTTCTCCAATGAAAAGTGTATATGACAATACATGTGTGTGCATGTGTGTGTTTGCGTGCACAGGCCTATAGTGTGATAGAGGACAAATTTGTTTTATCACTCTCCTCTTCCCTAATGATAAGTTGATATGACAATACATGTACATGTGTTTGCATGTGTGTGTGTTTGCGTGCACAGGCCTATAGTGTGATAGAGGAGAAATTTGTTTTATCACTTTCCTTTTATCAAATGACAAGTTGATATGACAGTGTGTGTGTGTGTGTGTGTGTGTGTGTGTGTGTGTGTGTGTGTGTGTATGTGTGTGTTTGCTTGCACAGGTGTCTGTAGTGTGATAGAGGACAAATTTGTTTTATCACTTTCCTTTTATCAATGACAAGTTGATATGACAGTACATGTATGTGTGTGTGTGCATGTATGTGTGTGTTTGCATGCACAGGTGTCTGTAGTGTGATAGAGGACAAATTTGTTTTATCACTTTCCTTTTATTAAATGACAAGTTGATATGACAGTACATTATGAGTTATTAACGATAAATTTCTTTTTTATCACCACAATGTCCTCATTATTTTATATTTATTGGATCTCCCGACAAAGTGTAGAAGTTCCTTATAGCTTTATTCAATTATGGTAATAGAATAGGGAAATCAGATATAAAACCCATCTTGTGCCATCAGAAATTCAATATCCAGTAATAAATTGGTTTATGGAGATGACATATAAGTATATAGATGCATTAGTGTGGCTTAAATAGGTGATTCTTTTATTGATATTTATGTTGAGTTGAGTTGAGTAATGGTATTGAATGTCCCAGTCAAGAATATTTCACTTATATCGAGACATTGCCAGCTACATGCGAAGGTGCAGAAATTTTGCCTGTTCGTTGGGCTGATGGCACTATACAGCAGAGTTCTTCATCGTGCCACACCTTCCATGACATGGAACCTCGATTATTTTCAGTTCCCATCCGAAAGAACTGTGACTTTCATTTCGAGTGCTTAGCAAAAGAACAGTCACTACCCACTTTCAAGTCTTGGGGCAGACCCGGTTGGGGTTCGAACCCATGACCTCCCACTTAAGGAGGGAGCTCTCTACCAATTGAGCTAGTGATGATTATTGCTTTTGAGAATCAAAGAAATTCGTAAGTTGTTTTTCAAAGTTTAAAGTTCTTTTTTACACTTAAAACCACCAGAGGTCCTTTCCTTCAATCAACTTTCTCATGAATATTTCATTTTCTATTTTCAGAATTTTTGTAGACATGGTGATGATTTGATCATACTTTGATTTAAAAATGTCTTCAATGAGTTGTGATGTTGTCAATCAGACCACCAGGTTTGATCCTACTGGAGGCAAATACAATGGAATACCTTTTAATTTGATTGTTAATTCTGTTGGCTGGGTGGTAAGTAAAATAAATTTAATTATAATGAAACACAAAGTAACAGTGATTTGCTCAAAGGGATTTTTCTGACCATTTTGGAAAAGGGGTCTTGGAATAAAATTAAATAAAAATCAATTGATTCATGAACACCATTATATGATTTGTTCATTCAGATTTTGGCAACTATCTAGGATGATGCCATAGAATTGAGTCTTAAAATAAAAAATATATAAAAGAAGACCTGACTTCAAAATACTGTGCCAAGGTTTTTTTTTAGCTCAACTGGCTTTAGCCAGATGAGCTATTGGCATGATGCTTGTGTGCGTGCGTCCGTGAACAGCAAAAAACTCTGAAACTGCCAGGCCTTTTGAAACCTAATTTGCTGTGCAAGGTCCTGCTAGAGTCTGACTGTAGATTGTACAAATCATGGCGATTAGATATCCAAGATGGCTGCCGTTACTAAAAATAGAAAAAAAAACTAAAAAAATCTTCTTCTCCAGAACCAGTCATTGGAGGCAAATTCTGATTTGATATTTAACATCTAGATGGTCTTAACCTCTAAGTTTATACATTTCATGAAATTCTGACAAAAAATAGGTAACATGTTTTTGCGTTTAATTTTGCAAAAATCGTAAAATACCGGTAGCTTTAAATTGTTTTAAATTGTTATAACTTGACTATTAGATCAGATAATGACATGGGATTTTCAGTTTTGACATATTTGTAATTACCTTCAAAATGGGGTCAAGGTCAATTGTGAAGGTCATGACCTAATATTTTACCTTTCTGATTTGATTTATTATCTTGAAAACTATCAAATTTTTTGTATACCGTAGGCATGTATATTGGAATATTGTTGGTATTGATGCAACGGTCATTTTGATGTATAGATTAAGGTCATGGGTTCAAAGGTCAAGGTCACAGTAGCAAAACAATACAAAAATGGTTCTTTACCTCGAAAACTATAAACTTTTTGTATAGGCATGTATATTGAAATATTGTTGGTATTGAGGCAATGGCCATTTTGATGTATAGATTAAGGTCATGGGTTTAAAGTCAAGGTCACAGACGCGAAATAATACTGAAACAGTTCATTATCTTGAAAACTTTAAACTTTTGTATAAGCATGTATATGAGAATGTTGTAGGTATTGATACAACGATCATTTTGATGTATAGAAAAAGGTCATGGGTCCAAAGGTCAAGGTCACAGAAGCAAAACAATACCCAAATGGTTCTTTACCTCGAAAACTATAAACTTTTTGTATAGGCATGTATATTGAAATATTGTTGGTATTGAGGCAATGGCCATTTTGATGTATAGATTAAGGTCATGGGTTTAAAGTCAAGGTCACAGACGCGAAATAATACTGAAACAGTTCATTATCTTTAAAACTATAAACTCTTTGTATAGACATGTATATTAGAATGTTGTAGGTATTAATACATCGATCATTTTGAAGTATAGAAAAAGGTCATGGGTCCAAAGGTCAAGGTCACAGAAGCAAAACAATACCGAAATGGTTCATTATCTCGAAAACTATAAACTCTTTGTATAGACATGTATATTAGAATGTTGTAGGTATTAATACAACAATCATTTTGGTGTATAGAAAAAGGTCATGGGTCCAAAGGTCAAGGTCACAGTAGCAAAACAATACTGAAATGGTTGATTATCTCGAAAACTATAAATTTTTTGTATAGGCATGTTTATTGGAATATTGTTGGTATTGATGCAACGATCATTTTGATTTATAGATTGAGGTCATGGGTTCAAAGGTCAAGGTCAAAGACGCCAAAGAATACTGAAACCCTTCATTATCTTGAAAACTATAAACCTTTTGTATAGGCATGTATATTAGAATATCTTGGGTATTGATACAATGATCATTTTGGTATATAGTAAAAGGTCATGGGTTCAAAGGTCAAGGTCACAGATGCAAAACAAAATCAAAAACATTAATTAACACGAAAAGTATAAATTGTTTGTATAGGCATGTATTAGAATATTGTTAGTATTGATGTAACGATCATTGTGATATATAGATTAAGTTTAGGGGTTCAAAGGTCAAGGTCACAGATACGAAATAATACTGAAATGGTTAATTATCTTGAAAACTATTAACATTTTCTATAGGCATATATAATAGAATGTTGTAGATATTAATTCAACTACTATTTTGATGTATAGAAAAAGGTTATGGGTTCAAAGGTCAAGGTCATGGATGCAAAAAATTGCTGAAATTGTTATATCTTCACTATTTGATCAGATGGAGTTTTCAGTTTTGAAATATTCTTGTAATTACCTTCAAAATGAGGTCAAGGTCAATTGTGAAGGTTATGACCTAATGTTTTACCTTTCCTGAAAAAAAATTGTTGACCCTATTTTTAGGCAGTGTACAAATAAGATGTTTGTTTCAACCAAATCATTGAAAATTTTCTCCTGAATTGGTCAATTCTAACCCAATACAGCATGAAAAATCCTTTAGTAACAGTAATCTAAAAGTTGTGTCTGGCATATCAGCCAAAATCCAAGGTGGCTTCTGTTCCAATACATAGCAAAAACATGGAAGACCAATGCAGATTTGTTTTCCAACCACTTTGGTTCCAGTTGTAATTGTAAAAAGGAGGGGGGATGCCATTTCACAAGATGTGCACGTTATTTACCAAAAATGTAAATTACCTGCCAGTTGAGCATCACAGGCCCTATTGGGCCTCTTGTTTCTGTTTACTGGTAATATTGTTTTTGCAAAGCTTTTTTTGTCTTTCTATCTGTTTCATTTGTTTTGAATTTTCTTTTTTCAGCATTGAGGCTATCAAAATATTAGGCAAATGACAACCTTTTACCATGGCCTTGTTTATAAGATAGAATGATGGTCAAATACTTCATGTTTTTGTAACACATTTTGTTTTATTTCAGGTTTTGTTGATTTTATTCACCATTTTGAGGAAGATTGCTTGGGATTATGGTAGAATAGCATTAGTTAGCAGAGCAGAAGAGAGGTAACAACTGTTCACTTACAATTCATATATGGATCTTTATTCATTTTCTCTGATAATTTAGTATATTTTGTTGTGTCACTTTAATGTTGTAAATCTTATATATTAGAGTATTGTATTTAAGTGTTCCTTCTTTTATGTCATTCTTTTCTTTTCTTTACAACCAATACTCAGTGGCTGAGTGGTTAGGTCTAGAGCACAAGCTTACAGCTCACATTGCCTCTCACTGCCTAGGCTCAATTCTCACTCAGGACAGATCTTCAGTGTGAGAAAGTTCGTCAGTTCACTTGTCAAAGGTTATTGATTTCTCCCAGCCACTCAGGTTTCCTCCTTCATCCATGAACTTTGCATTTGAATACCTGTTTACTCGTTTTCAATATGTATCGATTTTCCAATATACATACATATATATATATAGCTTATATCATTCAAGCTACTTCCATTATAATTGTGATTAGTTGATATAATATAAAATTAAAGTTCAGCAGTTTAACAAAATATGCTGCAAATTGGCTGATTGGCCACATTTAGACATAAAACTCTCTCAATGTGCCACAAAAGATGGTATTGTTCCATGAACTTTAATACTGGTATATAATTTCATTATTGACTCCACAAGATATTTAAATTGGGAAATTTGAAATTTACCTCATTGCAATCCTCCATCCTTTATAATAAATTTGCAAATATCTTATCATTTGGGCCCAGTTCTTCTCTATAATTAATGTAATTGACCATTGAATTTCTGCTAGAAATATGGAACATATCCTCAGGTGAGCATAAAGACCCATGGACCTCTTATTTACTCTGTTCCTCTTTTTAATCAAAACATTATTTTCCGATAACGAAACATCTACTGGTATATGAATATTTTGAATGTGTTTTTGAGGTTTAAAAAGTTGTTGATCCTTAATCTAAAATCCTGACAATCACGACAGTTATTTACAGACAGTTTGTGCGTGATTGAGCACTACGCAGAAACAAGAGACAAGAAATTTGTCCTACAACTAATTAAGTACATTCTGTAGCCTAAGTGAAATCCTATCTGTTTGTAAATGAAGAATCAAGTAGAAAAAGATCAATAATGGGACATGAATAAAGAATGGAATAAAGCCAATTTACAAGTTCTTAAGTAGACCTCATCAGTGTATGGAACTCATACACAGAATAAGAACAGTACTGATGACTTCATTAATCCAGCTAACATTACATAGTATTAGTGAAGGTGCAATGGTCATTTGTCTGAGAAGTAATTGGAATCAATCAAGTGTCTGAATATAATATTGTGTTTGTTAGAGGTTTAATGAGTTCACTGCTTTTTGGGCCTTTTGATAAGGGTTTTCATTAGCTGAGAGGTTTCAAGCAATGGTTTAGAGGTAATAGTACCTTTCACCACCTAGGTTTGCTCCCACTTGGGCAGATCTTAGTGTGAAAAAGTGTGTCAGTTCACTTGCCATAGGCTGTCGATCTTCTTTTCTCTCGGCACTTTGGTTTTCTCAACTACGCAAGAACTGATACAAGTAAAAGAATCTTGACTGGGGCATTAAACACCATTACTCCACTCCATTAAATAAATATAGAAATGCTGTGTCATATTATGGTGTTATAAATACAATTTTATTTAACTACATTTACCAGTAACCATGTTCTTTATTTGATTAAAAAAAGTTATTTAGTAAAATTAAATAAATGTAAATGCAATATTCATAACCCCAGAACAAGTCATAACAAGAGCAATCAATCTCTCTACAAATACACAAGTACAATAAAAACCAATTTACAAGTTCTTAAGTAGACCTCATCAGTGTATGGAACTCGTACACAGAATAAGAACAATACTGATGACTTCATTAATCCAGCTAACATTACATAGTATTAGTGAAGGTGTAATGGTCATTTGTCTGGGAAGTAATTGGAATCAATCAAGTGTCTGAATATAATATTGTGTTTGTTAGAGGTTTAACAAGTTCACTGCTTTTGGGGCCTTTCAGATAAGGGGGAGGGGGCTCATTGGCTGATTGGTCTGATATGCAGGCTTATGGATCACAGTGCCTCTCTCTGTTATAGTGTCTTGTTTGGTAGAGGATTATTAAGTTTCACTACTTTTGGGGCCTTTCAGATAAGGGGGAGGGGGCTCATTGGCTGATTTGGTCTGATCTGCTGGCTTATGGATCACAGTGTCTCTCTCTGTTATAGTACGTGTCTTGTTTGTTAGAGGATTATTAAGTTTCACTACTTTTGGGGCCTTTCAGATAAGGGGGAGGGGGCTCATTGGCTGATTGGTCTGATATTCTGGCTAATGGATCACAGTGCCTCTCTCTGTTATAGTGTCTTGTTTGTTAGAGGTTTATTAAGTTTCACTACTTTTGGGGCCTTTCAGATAAGGGGGAGGGGGCTCATTGGCTGATTTGGTCTGATCTGCTGGCTTATTGATCACAGTGTCTCTCTCTGTTATAGTGTCTTGTTTGTTAGAGGATTATTAAGTTTCACTACTTTTGGGGCCTTTCAGATAAGGGGGAGGGGGCTCATTGGCTGATTGGTCTGATATTCTGGCTTATGGATCACAGTGCCTCTCTCTGTTATAGTGTCTTGTTTGTTAGAGGATTATTAAGTTTCACTACTTTTGGGGCCTTTCAGATAAGGGGGAGGGGGCTCATTGGCTGATTTGGTCTGATCTGCTGGCTTATGGATCACAGTGTCTCTCTCTGTTATAGTGTCTTGTTTGTTAGAGGATTATTAAGTTTCACTACTTTTGGGGCCTTTCAGATAAGGGGGAGGGGGCTCATTGGCTGATTGGTCTGATATTCTGGCTTATGGATCACAGTGCCTCTCTCTGTTATAGTGTCTTGTTTGTAAGAGGATTATTAAGTTTCTTGCTTATAGGGCCTTTCAGACAAAGGTGGCTCATGGCTGAATGGTCTAGACCACTGGCTTATGGCTCATCAAAGCACCAGGTGTAACTGCCTATGTTTCGAATACTACTTGGGCAGATCTTTGTGTGATAAAGTTTGTCAGTTCACTTGCCAAAAAGGTGCTGGTTTTCTCCCGACACTCTGTTTCCTTCACCAACCATGAACTGACTGCCTTAATTTAAGTGAAAGAATCTTAACCATTACTCCACTCAACTCTTTCAATTTTAAGATTGTCATGACATGACTGCTCATAGCTTAAGCATATGATAATGGTGTTTCATATCATGGTGCCATAAATACAATCCCATTTTAACTTCAATTAATCATTTCCTCAATTTGACAAAGGTTAACTAAAAAACTATACTATAAAACAATTGTAAATGCAATATTCATAACCCTTAATCATAACTCAAGAGTTTTATAGTTATAACAAGATAAATCAATTTCCTCTACAAAATGTACAAGTGCAATAATTGTGTATTTTGTAAAACTGTTTAATCATATCAAGAATAATAAGTTTCTAAAGCATTTTTGAGATGCAATATTCAGAATAAAGGAGTTTATACAAATTCTACTTGGGTAAAAACATTCATCCATTATTCATTTTGTGTTATCGCTTAGGATGTATTTATTGAATTGTGTTCATGTGCCTCTGGGAAATGAAAAAAAAGAGTTTTATGTTTTTTGTATGGTAAATTTATCATTTAATTAATCTATATATAAATAGAGTCAAAGGGCACAGGGGTCATATTAGCTCTAAAAAATACCTAAAGTTTCACTACCACTGTGGGTTAGCAGAGATAAAGCTTACCGTAACTGTTTTGAATTAAGGGCCTGTTCATCTCAAAAAAGAAGTTGTGAATGTAATAATTAGCTAAAATGTGTCAAATTTAGGGGTCCAGTCTTATTTTAGGAGCTAAGGGATACTGAGGCCCTGATAACCTTTATCCCTTAGTTAGACTTCTGTAAAACTTGTATGTACCGGTAGCTTACCTTAATGAATACTAAAGGTGATCTTTTCTAATGCACTTTTGTTTGTCATTTTTTGTCCATTGTCTATAAACTTTTCACATAGAAGATCACTTCTCAGAACTTTCATTTCGTAATGCCGAGTGCTTGGCGAAAGAACAGTCACTACCCATTTTTAAGTCTTGGGTCTGACCCAAGACTTAAAAGTGGGTAGTGACTTTTCTTTTGCCAAGCACTTGGCATTACAAAATGAAAGTCACGGTTCTTTCGGATGGGAACTTAAAATAAACGAGGTCCCGTGTCTTGGTAGGCTTGGCACGCTAAAGAACCATGCTGTATAATGCCATCAGCGCATAGCACAAGCAAAATTTCTGCACCTTCGCCTATAGCTTGCAACGTCTCGATATAAGTGAAATATTCTTGACTGGGACGTTAAACACTATTACTACAACTACTACTACTTCTCAGAACCAGTAAACCCATGATAATGAAACAAGGCAGGGATATGGGCAGGCCTGAGTCCTTTCTCCTTTCTGTATGCATATTATTCCTATCATCTGTTTACTTCGTGCAGAGCTATATCTTCTCTTCTCTTCTCTTCTTGCTCAGTCTGTTTCATTCGCTTCTAGTTGTAAGTGTCCTCTGTAGCGTCCACAGGTGGCCTTCTCTTTTTTTAACTCTACAGAGGTGTCTTTAGCTTCCACTGAGACACGGGACCTCGGTTTTTGAGTCTCATCCGAAAGACTAATTTAATAATGAGCTTTTGACAGCTCTAGTATAGGCAGGAGATGAAAATCATCTCAGAAAATTTCCAAGTCCTGAGTGAGGTTTGAACCCATGACCCTTGACTTCGGAAGCCAGTGACAATATCACTCGGCAATGTCAGCCCATAAGGTATTGAAGATAGAACTTAAAACTTAGTAAAACAACATATACATAATATCAATGTCATACATATACAGCAGACAATAACCAGAACCACACCCTGTATTTACAGAGTTATGGCCCCTTTGTCAATTAAGAGGCAGGGTTATTTATTCCTTTCAAACATTTTTATTTTATACTTTGTACACTTTTTATAAGATGTGTATTTATTATAAATTTTATTTAATTTTAGTTTTAGATGTTGTTGTTTTATGTTATAAATGTTGTGTGTATTTTTCCTCTGTTTCAGGAGCCAGATAATTGATCGTAATGATAGCAGCTACAATGTGTATGATTTTTATTTTTTCTTTAGTTTATTTAGTTCATTTTTTATGCAATGTAACATTCTATATTGCACTTTTGACAGATAAATATATAAAATTTTTGTTTGTTTACTGAAACTGAATACTGATAGAATTTTCTTCAAATGTTCATGAAATTTGTAAAATTTAGCTCACCTGGTAATATGGCCAATTCAGCTAAAATTACCGTACTTGGCAGATGACAGTGAAACTATATAGAATAAACAGGTTTAAAAGCATTTCATTTGTTTACAAATTATAGATAATGCTTCAAAGTAGATGATTGGTTTTGATAAAACATGCTATCAATCTAGTGAAAAGATAAAATAAATTTACATCTCTGAGAATTTGTCAAAAGTTCAATAAATTTGGAATGTTAAGCTTTGGTTTATGGGTTTGCTCAATATGTTGCTTAATAATTTATAACATTTTTATATTTCTTAATTTTAAAAAAAACAAAATATTATACAACCTGTATTGACGTAAAAATTGTTATTACTAATTCTCGATCCTATAATGATTGCCATATATTTACATTTACTGTGTGTTTTCCTCATTTCCTCTGTAATAAGTAATAAATCTTAATCCCATTATCAGACCATAATTGCCATGCAACATGTAACCAGCAAATATAACGTTAACAATACATCAGGCCATGCCAACTCATATCAGTGTTTATCACATAATAACTTAGTAAATAATATTCTATGTTTCCATTCCTGATAGCCAAAATCACCATTTGCTACTAATTTCTGAGGAATTCTTTCAAAAAGTAACCAATTTTAGCAAATTTGTGGAAAAATACTCTTAAAAAGGACTATATTTTTACAAATTTTGGAAATTTGGCTACTAATTATTTTAAATTTATGGAAACATAGAATATTGGTCCAATTTAATTCTGTATAATGCTTGCATTGAAAGTTTGTGGATTCAAATTCCACAAATAAGTTTGAAAACTGCTTTAAGCTTTCCCAACCTAGTGCTTTAGAGTCAGTTGTTTTGGTAGATGATGAATAACATCATACAAGACAGAGAGACTTATATGGACTCCATATCTTTGTGCAGTATGAATTACATGTACCTCACTGTCTATTCTAAACCTCAGATAGAATTTTTTAAGCCTTGTATCCATGCATTACATCCAGTAGAAGGTAACATTCTTTCTGCACTTAGAAAATTTAACTTGTCATACATCTAAAGCATCTGAGCATTTTTAACCATTTTCCCCCAAAAGTGAAATTTTGTTGGTCAGTTTATATCAAATTAACATTTTGATTGATTCTAAAATGCATTTTTGCATTTTTTTGGGATGTGATGATTGACCCCTAATATTTGTCTAAAATACAAGAAGATTAATAATATAATACAATTTAAATAAACTTGTGTCTTTAAGAGCAGTAAAATAAATCAACCTGATACTGTGATGGAGTAAAATCCCAGTAGTATTTTAATTTGTCTGGAAAAGTAGATAAGTGATTGATCTAAGTCCTTTGTTCAAATAAACTTGGACTTATATGTAAAGTAAATCTTTATTATAGTGCCCCTTGATAATTTTGCCATATCACTTAACGCCACTCTGTTTTGAATTCCAAAAATATAATTTCGTCTTTCTATGTATTTCTTGCCAATTTATTACTTACTTACTTACCGGTAGTCCTCTTTGTGCTTGGAGCACATAAGGCCTTGACCGAGGACTTCCATCTTTGTCTGCTGACATTTTCTGTATCGTGCCCCACGTCCATCCTTCTCCAAGTCTCCTTTGGTTGTCCTCTGCTTCTTTTACCAGGTAGTGTCCATCTAATGGCAACTCTTGGTATATCTGATGTTCCCATCCTTAAGACATGACCAATCCACCTCCATCTTCTCTCTCTAATTTGAGATTGGGACCAATTTATTGCCAACTTCTGTTTAAACAAAAAATTGACTGAGTAAATGATAGCAATGAAAGTACTATATTTCATGTGTTTTGCATTCTACAGTTTCCTTGTGATGTGTTCTGTGTACCTCTGGCTATTGCTGAACATATGGACATCTTATTCAACTGAAGAATGGATATAAATGCTTCATCTTCAGAAAAAAGGTGACCACCTGTAACTTCTGCTCCTCAAAGGGTCTATTTGTCACTTGATGTAGCACATATTAAAACAAGTAGGGCATGAGACAGTGTCTGGTGATCTTTATTCAAATTTATTTGATTTTCTATGAATATAAAGAGTATTTCACAGTCACAGTCACAGTGGTTCCTACAGTAAATAATGACAGGAGTATAGCTAAACAACATTGACCTGCCCGTTTGACCTTTGATTTAAATATGTACTTTAAATGTACATTGATATAGCCGAGTGGTACTTTACGTGGCACTTGGACTTCGATGTCAGGTGATCAAGTCCGCCCTGAGCTAAATATTTATGGACGAGTAAATTTAAGTAATAGGGATCATGCATGTATATTTTGTCTACCTGATGTGAACACTAACCATGGGGCAATGTGTATATGTGTTAATAACAATCCTAACGCTACCTATGTATTGGTTGGGTCCTCTTAAATAAATATTCCTAATGAAAGGTCAAACGGACAGGTCAATGTTGTTTGCCTATAACAAGTCAAGTTTTGTCAAAATAGAATTAATGATCAGTAAAACATCGAAAACATTAGAACCCATACATAACAGTGATGCATGGCTGTCTGTCTGAACATGGCATCAATATTTATTCTAATGCTAGTAACTGCTATTCTGTCAGATTTTAGTATTATAGATTGGTTTTGTGATAAATTGAGGAAAACTTTTGAAGAAAAACATAGAGGAAATAGATTTTGGGACTTCAAAATAATGAGGCAATACGCAAAATGGCAAAGTTATCAAAGGGCGTTATAATGAGGATTTACTGTAGTTCTGAATTATTTCTGAATGTCTAGTAACTGGTATTAATGGTAATACCAGCAGCAAACATGTATTGATCAGTTCAACCCATCCCCACTATAATTTACAATGGACTCTATCTCTTTGAATTTTGAACCATACCTCTGATCTGTATATATCCAAAAGGTTAATTGTGATAAATCTGTGAATAAAACAAAAGGGATTGGTTCTGAGACACTTTCCAGAAAATTTGGCAGGGTTTCAAAACTATATTGTTCGAAGTTCAGGACCTTTTGCCTTTATTTTAGCAGGTCACACATAAAGTTTTGAAAGTCAAATATCAACATTGAAAGTTTCATGTGCAATTATATTATCATATAGAAAAGCAGTATTATCCCCATAAAAAAACAACAGGTCCATCAGACTTTTACAGTTTAAATATCAAGTATCCCAATGAAAAAATCAATAGTTCCCAGACCTTGGACTTTGGAAATTTTCAACCCCTGCTTGGAACATCAATATTAATTTTTACACAAATTGTACCAATAAGTATTAATAGAGATGTACCACATGTCACTGGATATTAGTGTTATCTGACTTTACCGTGTCTCTCTCTGTCCAATTAGTATCTCTAATTTGATGTACCGGAAATTAAGGAATCTAATTATATAGAATTACAGTCAGAAATCAGAGTTATTTATGTATGTTTATTGTCATTTTATATTAGGAAAAACTGTAATTATTTCCAATACATTTGTAGATTATCGTGTTTATAAATAAAGATGTTTATAAAACTCAGTTTTATTAGATCAGATATTGTCAGCTGAAAGTTAGATTTAAATGTTTATATGTAGTGGTCTGGGTAGCTCAGTGGTAAAGTACTTGCCTATAGTGCAGGAAGTCCCGGGTTCGACCCCTGGTCCGACCCTGCATTTTTTCTCTTTCCTGTTACATTTTGGGGCTCATCCGTCCCTGGGAAGTGGCCGACCAACCTGTTCCCAGGATGGAACCTGGTGGTTTCGATTCAAGGGAGTTGAATCAAAAAAAAAAAAGGAAGGGAGGAATGTAGCGGTCTGAGTAGCTCAGTGGTAGAGCACTCACCTATAGTGTGGGAGGTCCCGGGTTCGACCCCTGGTCCGACCCTGCATTTTTTCTCTTTCCTGTTACATATATATTAAATAGTGTAAATAAAAAGGTTTTTACATTAACAGATGAAATTACTGCAAATCTTATAATATTTAGTTTTGATCAGATTTGTCAATTCAGGATATATGTACTTTTTATATTCGCGTCATCTGATGATGGCCAATGCAATTGCAAGTGCATTGTAATTTTTAAAAGCTTAGAAATTCTCTTGTTAGGTGTGCTTGTATGGAATGTAGAAATGGCTAACTGAGTGACATTTGTTTGAAGCACCTCAAATTTGGCAAAATTCAAGTTAATTACTGTGTGAATTAATTAATACAATGTTTATATAAAAATATTTTTTTAAAAATCCAACAAATATAGAAAATTGCATACCCGGTATCTATGTTTCAATTTTTGGGAGCCAAAATTGCGATGGCTACTAACTTTTGAGAAATCTATTTTATTGAGTTTATGAACAAAAACAATAAAAAGAATTTTCACAGATTTTGGAAATTTGGCTACTAATAATTTTAAAATTGTGGAAATCTAACATATCAAAATTGATGTACTGGGTAGGTTTAAATGATTAAATTGTTACCATGTGCTACAAGAAATTTTTATCAATCTTGAAATTGTTTAACCTTGGTTGTATATTACAGGATATAATGAACATAAAATCTTTGGATTTCATAAAATGAAAATGAACAAAATCAGATGGGTGAAGAGATTTTAGCCAAAATCATTTGTATGAGTGTTATCCACCTAATGTAATATCAGGCAAGGGTGAAAAATAAAGAGAGTGTGATGCTGCAAACTGTTAGAGTGCTCAAGTGTTTTGGAAGTTTGAAACTCCCATGAAAAGATTTCATATTTAGAATCCTGTAACATTTTAATAACTTCAACCTTTGCTTGGTACATGTCATAGTAGTACTTCCCCCAGCAATAATTGTGTACAACATAGTAGTCTAACCTTATAGAACCTGCTGTAATTTTTAATGTTTTTTTTCCATTTCAGATGGACTTCATTATTTTATGGTGATCATGATAACAAGCTAATTGGATCACAGGAATCCCTAGATACACATCTACACTCTGTAGATAAGGTAATAAAGTAATCATCAAAAAACAAACATACTTATCTATGTCCAAATCACAATCCCAAAGTGAGGTAAAAACTGACAAATTACTGTATTAGCTACATTAGAGGCTGAAAACTTTCGCTGTTTTGATCTCCTTGACTATTTTGCAGTAAGAAGTTTTCAAGGTTCCACCTAATCGCTAATATTTCTTCCCTGTGGACGTTTCTTCTTATACAGTAAGTGAAACATGTGAACTTCAACCAGTAAAACGTTTTACTTCTATCCTTTCGTACCTTCAGACACTTCTTGTCTAATTATGGTATTATGAAGGTCCCAGGTTTAGTGTTTTATCAGCAAAATGGTCCAAATGGCCTCTCGCTGCCTATGCTCTAATATCACTCATTGCAGATGTTGCTGTGGGAAAGTTTGTTTGCTTGCCAGTGGTTGGTAGTTTTCTTTAGGTACTCTGGTTTCCTCCACCATCTTAGAACTGACCACCTCATTCAATCTTACCTAACAGTTGTGAAATGTAGATTTTCTTTTCTATTTTACAGGGATGCTGTTCTTGGATTCCAGCATTTATCAAAGTGAAGTAAGTAAAAAAGGAAGAATAGAATACCATATTCCAAGTTTTTGACCTCATTATTTTACTGGCATTATTCAATGCTTGTTACATGATATGGTATTATATTTATATTCTGTGTGTGACCTACATTTTGGTTTTCTTATGGGAAAAGAAACTTACTTTCATGCAGTTACAAAATTTAATTGTAGAATTATGCAATAAAAAGAACCATACATTGGTGTAAATCAAAGGAGGCTTATAAAGAAACAACTTCAAAATAGTGTGGTGGTAAGCAAAGTTGACAAAATTATTGTGAGGCATTATAACAAGGTATTACTGTAAAGAAAGAGGAATACTACATGTACTGATGCACTGTTATATTACCAGTACTCATCTTTTCAGAAAAGCTTATATTACCAGTACTCATCTTTTCAGAAAAGCTGATATGCCATACTTCTATATGATCTCTCTCTCTCTGTATATAATTACTGTAAACCGTGTTTTTTTAGCGGCAGTTTTATTTTAGCGCAATTGGCGATAAGAGTGTCAGCGCTAAAATAAAACTGCCGCTAAAATTACAACAACAAAAAAAATCACTGTACATCGCTGATGTGACTGTGAATGGGTATGGACGCACGTTAAATGGTTATATACTCAGTGTTAAAATAATAATAGTTCTGAATGACACTGGTATGGCTTCCACACATGATAAGTAATTAGGGATTAATTACCCAGACCCGGTAGACTGACCACCGACAAACGAATAAATTAGGGAAGACTGGCATAGCTGTTAATTACTGGCCATTGTGTGATACGTACAATCTGACAAGTCTCCTGTTCAGGTAATTAATTTTAATTTACAAGTAGTTGGCTTCAAACATTAAAGTATTAACAATTATATCAACAAATTAAACCCGTTATGCGAAAATTGTTTATTTTTTCTGTGATGTCGGCAACATAATATAAATCCTAATTATTGACCTCTATAATGATCTAAGCGGCTGTTATCGGGGATACATCGACAGTGTGTCGAAACATTTGTATTTTAAAAAAAAACAGTTGGTATTTAAATGAATAAAAACAAAATATAAATATTTATTCAGTAAAATGTCTAATCGACGAGAGGGCCAAATTATGATGAAAGCTTCCTGCAGACATCTGTCTGTCTAGTGACTTCCTGGGTCAGTTACGGAGATTTTCTCTCAGTAAAAGTCAAACAAATTAAAACACAATTACATAGTTATTTTTATTATTTTCTTTTGACCTGGCATCCCCTTCTCAAATTTTATTTTTTAGCTTAAAGTTTTGGGTTTTTGGCGAGAAAATACGGTAATATAAAGAGGTATTAAACAGTTCAGACTGGAATTGATTACGCTAAAATTAAACTGCGCTAATATGTTTACCAGTCAACAATCGCTAAAATAAGTATGCGCCAATATAAAGCGGTTTACAGTATATCAACATGTATACTAAATGTACTGTTCTTTAACCTATATTTTCAGAGATTCTGATATATTAAAGAAGTGTGGTAGAGATGCCCTACAGTATTTATCCTTTCAGAGATACCTACTTATATATACCACTGTAATATGTGTCCTCTCTGTGGCCATTGTTGTTCCTGTCAACTTCACCGGAAATAACAGTAAGTTATTTATCTAATGTCTTCCATTTATGATACATGTATTTCATTTCAATTTTTGTCCCCTTCAAACCATTATTGGATGAGGGTGGTATTAGTAATTGTAGGCATCAGATCACTTGATGGATTGCTTTGATATTTGGTATGCTTGATTGCTATGATGTGTAGATGTGCATACCTGGCGACTGTGTTGATTTGTCAAATTTTGTAGAGGTAAAGGGGACACGGATCATGTTTAATATTACATGTTATAACATTGACAGATAGATATTTTGTACACAACTGCATGAACTTCTCTGAAACCCCTTAGCAGATTGCTTTGATATCTGGTAGGATTTGTTGCTTTGATTAGTAGATGTGCATACATACTATACCTCTGTTTTGAATGGTACATTTTAAGGTAGTAATATATTATAGTTATTCTATTCCTCTGACAACTTGTTTTTTATGGTGTGCAACATTTTAATATTCATTTTGTAAGCTTGTTGACAATCTTGGAGAACTGTCCACAGCCCACACAAGCATGGATTATAAATGTATCTAGTGATGCCTTAATGAAACTCATTGGTAATCTGAAATCTGTTTATTTTGGTACAGTTCATTTAGTCTATCTTCTGTTGCCAATGCTACTTTTCATTTATTGTTTGTTTATAATTTCAGTTGGAAATAAAACTGATTTTGGGCATACAACAATTGGAAATTTGGATCCAGAGTAAGATATATTATATACATATTTATTTTGTTTAGACACAAAATATACATAGAACACTAGAATATGCACACATTGAGAGAGAGAGAGAGATCGAGAGAGAGAGAGAGAGAGAGAGGGTGTGTGTTCAACTGAGTTCATTAAGATATTGTTACAGTCAAACCTGTCTATAAGGGCCACCCAAGGGAACCAGTAAAAGTGGCCTTTATATACAGATCAAATAAATTGAATAAAGAACAATTGGGATACAATTCTACTGGCCTTTATAAGCAGGTGACCCATATATACACCCTTCCAGAAATAGCCGGAACCTGGTTATCGCTCTTGATATGACGTCACACCGGGAAGGATATCAATCGATCCCATCAGCATGTACAGTATATTCACTCAGTTGGAGTATCTGTTAGGTGTCATATGTAAGCTACAGGTGAGATGATAAACCGACAAAGCGAATATTACTTTAATAAATTACAGTAGAATTTGTTGTAATTTCTTGAACAAAATGATAAGTTTTATTTTTACTAGAAAATTGCAATTTGTAAATGTTCAAATTTGAAAAATATAAAATACATGTACGTATATTTATTAATATCTTGGACCATTTAATTACCCTCAAGGACATTTGAAATTCATATTTTTATCCGACTGGAAATATTTTAATTTTTTAATCAAATTACTACAAACGTTTACCTTCCACTTTTTAGCTCACCTGAGCCAAAGGCTCAGATGAGCTATTGCAATCTATCACCGTCCGTCGTGCGTCGTGCGTCGTCCGTCGTCCGTCGTGCGTCGTGCGTCGTGTGTAAACTTTACATTTTAATCTTCTCCTCCAAAACTACTGGGCCATATTTGATGAAACTTGGTGATTATCATGCCAGGGTAACAGCCTTTCAAAATTGTGTCCGGGGTTTGACCACGCCCAACAAGATGGCCGCTGTTACTAAAAATAGCAAAAAGACAAAAAAATCTTCTTCTCTGAAACCAAAAGGTGCAGGCAAATTTTGATTGGATATTTGGATTCAGCATACCTAGGAACATTAAAATTATGTTTTTCATGAAAATTAGACAAAAAATAGGTTACGCGTTTTTTGTGTAAAATTATGTAATTTTGAAAATGAGACATTTATTGTTATAACTTCATAACGGCTGAAGATAATTGTATGGAGTTTTCACTGTTGATCTTGTCTTGCAATTTTCTTCCAATTGATGTCAAGGTCGAAGGTCAAGGTCATGTCCCAGTTTTTGACCTTTCTTGTGATAATGGCATAGGATTTTCAGTTATTTGTAGGTATTGACATGACGATCATTTTGATACATAGATCAGGGTCATGGGTTCAAAGGTCAAGGTCACAGATGTCCAAGAATACCAAAATAGTTAATTATCTGCAAAACTATGAATTTTTTGTATAGGCATGTATATCAGAATATTGTAGGTAATGGCACAATGGTCATTTTGATATATGAATAAAGGTCATGGGTTCAAAGGTCAAGGTCACAGATGTAAACAAGTACTGAAATGGTTAATTATCTCAAAAACTATAAACTTTTTGTATAGGCATGTATATTAGAATATTGTAGGTATTGGCCTAACGATCATTTTGATATATTAATGAAGGTCATAGGTTCAAAGGTCAAGGTCATAGATGCAAACAAATACTTAAATGGTTAATTATCTCAAAAACTATAAACTTTTTGTAAAGGCATGTATATAGGAATATTGTAGGTATTGGCCTAATGATCATTTTGATATATGAATGAAGGTCATAGGTTCAAAGGTCAAGGTCATAGAATTGAACGAATACTTAAATGGTTAATTATCTCAAAAACTATAAACTTTTTATATAGGCATGTATATTGGAATATTGTAGATATTGGCCTAACAATCATTTTGATATATGAATGAAGGTCATAGGTTCAAAGGTCAAGGTCATAGCTGCGAACGAATATTTAAATGGTTAAATATCTCAAAAACTTTAAACTTTTTGTATAGGCATATATATTAGAATATTGTAGGCATTTGCACAACGCTCATTTTGATATATGAATGAACTTCATAGGTTCAAAGGTCAAGGTCATAGATGCAAACTAATACTTAAATGGTTAATTATCTCAGAAACTATAAACTTTTTGTATAGGCATGTATATTAGAATATTGTAGGTATTGGCCTATCGATCATTTTGATATATGAATGAAGGTCATGGGTTCAAAGGTCAAGGTCATAGATGCAAACGAATACTTAAATGGTTAATTATCTCAAAAACTATAAACTTTTTGTATAGGCATGTATATTGGAATAAGGTACGTATTGGCCTAACGATCATTTTGATATATGAATGAAGGTCATAGGTTCAAAGGTCAAGGTCATAGACGCGAACAAATACTTAAATGGTTAATTATCTCAAAAACTATAAACTTTTTGTAAAGGCATGTATATAGGAATATTGTAGGTATTGGCCTAATGATCATTTTGATATATGAATGAAGGTCATAGGTTCAAAGGTCAAGGTCATAGAATTGAACGAATACTTAAATGGTTAATTATCTCAAAAACTATAAACTTTTTATATAGGCATGTATATTGGAATATTGTAGATATTGGCCTAACAATCATTTTGATATATGAATGAAGGTCATAGGTTCAAAGGTCAAGGTCATAGCTGCGAACGAATATTTAAATGGTTAAATATCTCAAAAACTTTAAACTTTTTGTATAGGCATATATATTAGAATATTGTAGGCATTTGCACAACGCTCATTTTGATATATGAATGAACTTCATAGGTTCAAAGGTCAAGGTCATAGATGCAAACTAATACTTAAATGGTTAATTATCTCAGAAACTATAAACTTTTTGTATAGGCATGTATATTAGAATATTGTAGGTATTGGCCTATCGATCATTTTGATATATGAATGAAGGTCATGGGTTCAAAGGTCAAGGTCATAGATGCAAACGAATACTTAAATGGTTAATTATCTCAAAAACTATAAACTTTTTGTATAGGCATGTATATTGGAATAAGGTACGTATTGGCCTAACGATCATTTTGATATATGAATGAAGGTCATAGGTTCAAAGGTCAAGGTCATAGACGCGAACAAATACTTAAATGGTTAATTATCTCAAAAACTATAAACTTTTTGTATAGGCATGTATATTGGAATATTGTAGGCATTTGCACAACAATCATTTTGATATATGAATGAAGTTCATAGGTTCAAAGGTCAAGGTCATAGATGCAAACGAATACTTAAATGGTTAATTATCTTAAAAACTATAAACTCTTTGTATAGGCATGTATATTGCAATTTTGTAGGTATTGGCCTAATGCACATTTTAATATACAGATGTTTTAGCTGTTTATAAATAATATATTGTAGCTAGACTTTAAATATGTTATATATAGCATACTTATATAATAATTATTATAATTAATTTGCAAAAATACTTGCATATTATTGGCCCTTACTGCTGAAAAATTTTGATATTCTCTTTTATTAATGTCATTGACCATTGAACCTCTGCATAAGATATGTACTCTCAGTGTGTGCCAAACTTCGTCGGACCGTCGGACAAGTCCGATAAAATTACTGCTGGTCCGATAAAAAATCAGATTTTTTCAGACCGTATGTCCAGTAACCAGTTCGGAAAATAGAGAGCGCCAAAAATCCGGATTTATAGTTCCGATCCGATTCGAATTTTATTATTACCATCCGACTTCCGTTATTACAAAAATGCGTTCCAGGAGCTATTCCAGGGAAACTAATAAAACGGTAAGCTACAGGAGGCTCAAAATATGAAGAAAAACGTGAAAGAAAATTTAGGCAGCATTGGATGGAGGGGCGACCGTGGTTGCAATTTGACGAGGAGAGATGCGTAATGAAATGCACACCCTGGTTTGAATTTTACGGGTCGGGAGGCGCAGCACACAATAATAATTTAAAAGGCCATAATACATTTATTTGTACTTCCATAAATAAATGTATTCTGACCTTTTAAATTATTATTGTGTGCTACGCTTCCCGACCCGACGCATTTCTTCTCCTTGTCAAATTGCAACCATGGTCCCCCCTCCATCCAATGTTTCTTAAATTTTCTTTCAAGTTTTTTTTCATAATTTGTGCCTCCCATAGCTTTCCGTTTTAAAGAAGAAAATAAGTAAATATTTACAAAACCGAATAATTGTTTTCTTTTTATTGAAAAATTTTTGGTCCAGTAAAAAACTTTACGGTCTGGTAAAGTTTCTAGGTTTACCAGACCGAATGTCCTTTAATCATTTTGAAAGTTTGGCACACACTGTACTCTTCCTCAGGTGAGCGTTAAGGCCCATGGGCCTCTTGTTTATTATTTATTTTTATTTATTTTATAAAATCGTAATTTTCATAAAACTTATTTACAAAATATTGATATAAATTAAACACTTCAGATACATAATTGATAGTCAAAATAATTTGAAAACTTAAATTTTCCTTTGATTACAAATTAGCGACATCTTAAAGTTGTATTTAAAAATCATTGTTAAACGGATTAAACTTTAATTAAATAAAGTTCCGTTATTGCTAAAAATGTTAAAGGTTCTGAAAATTTATTTTCAAAATTATTAATAAAATATTAAAAAAAAACCAACAACAACATTGAAATTTTGGTTGTATGGTTAAAATTTCGGTCAAATTTATATAAATAACAACTGATTCTAAGTAGAAATGATGGCATCCTTACCTATGTTGACTTAAAAAAACAGGACTTATAATTGGTTTCATTATTCCAATTTGCAATTAACAAGAAAAGACAAGTACGCTTACCTCTCTAGATTATCTGATTACGAGATGAACAGACCACCAAGGCAACACCTGATTATAATACACAGTGATAAATATCTGATTTATTCTAATGTAGTGTCGTATCACTGCTTTGGCTATATTATACTTATTTGTCAAAAAATCAAAAAGTATAAAAATAAAATAAATAAATAAATAAATAACTTTTAATACTAATTATGTGATGTTTATCATTATTTATCATCTTTAAACTGTAAGACAAATATGTTAAGTTTCAAAATGTCGGATAAATAATTATCACATGGCTCGTTATAAATTTTTCGGATAGATAATTTGTTCGTTTATGTAATTATTCGCCGAGTTACAGAATACTTAAAATGCAATGTTTGTAACGCTCTCTCTCTCTCTCTCTCTCTCTCTCTCTCTCTCTCTCGTTTAAATAATTCTACCGACTGAGAATCTTCCGAGATTAACGAAAAGCTTAGGCTACTTCTGACACACCTGGATTCATTCATGCATAAGCAAATTGTCCTTAGGTTGGACCGAAGCATTTTCTCTCCTGTAAATCAGGTAATAATGATCAGTGCCCTAATTAGTTCCGATTGACTGCCCATGACCTGGTATTACAATATCAAATATGTTATGGAACAGTTATTATTATGTAACAATTAAAATGAATTTTTAGAATTTTTATTGAAAAAATATATTAATTTCAAATTATTTTTCAAGAAGTCATGGAATAAAATACCAGCGATATGTAATTAAGATTGAAATGTAATATTTAATTATAAAACAATATTGTATTAAGGGAAAATACGAAATGCTAGTATTTCCTTTTCATAATTTCAACATTTGAAAACTCCCTGTATGACGTCACATTCTACTATCAATCATAGCACTCCCACCAGGTGTCGCGATTTATCGGAAGGGTGTATAGAGGTGGTCTTTAAAGCAGATTGGACTCTACTCAACTATTGGTAAAGTTATGAAACAAATATTAAAAACAATTTCATTTTAGAGAAAATTTGAAGTAGAGAACAATACATGTTGTTATGTCTACAAATCTCTATAATTTGTTACAGTTCTAGGTTGCTATGGATACATGCAGTGCTAGCAGTTTTGTTCTTATTCATATTAGTTGGATTAATGAGACATTTCAAGATGAATTTATACTTTGAGGAGGATGAGCAGGTAAAGTATAATTTATATATAATTATCAGCTCTGATCAAAATTACCACTAGGGTAGCTCAGTTGGTAGAGTGCTCGCTTAGAAAATGGGAGGTCGTGGATTTGAACGTGACCAAGACTTGAAAGTGGGTTATGACTGTTCTTTCACCAAATACTCAGCATTACCAAATGAAAGACAGTTCTTTTGGATGGGAACTATAAAAATAAACAAGGTCCCATGTTACAGTAGGCATTGGATGATAAAGAAACCAGTTGTATAATGCCATCAATGCAACTAACTTGACTTACTTGACTGGGACATTAAATACCTTTACTCAACTCTGATCAGAGTTTTGATATAAAATAATTTGAAGATTCTGACTTCGCTGAAAGTGCCACAAAATATCAACCAAAACCATTATCATCTCTGGTTTGATTGGAGATGTTCATCTAATAAAGCATAGGCCTTGGAAAAAAACAGGTTCCATGTTTTCAAAACTTGGTCAGTATTGTGACGTGTCATGTTTTATTGGAAAAGATCAGTATTAATTCAAAGAATAAAGGTAAATAAAAAAGATATATAACTGGATTTATTCAAAACTCAATTACTAATATAAAGATGGGCCAAAATTGGTCTAAATTATGAATTTTGGGCCAATGGACAAGTGGCCCTTCTTCCTTAAACACTGGCTGATTGCTAATGGAAGCTTTGAAAACTTACAAAACAAATGAGTAAACAAAAACCTGTTTGCACTGAAAACCTTTATTTAGGACATATAATCTTTAAATTAACATAGACCCTATTTAGACAGGTACCTCTGTTTAATTCTCTATGCAACAGCTATGCCTTCTTGTGACCTCTCATATTGCCATGGCTCAAAACTTGCTTGTTTTACTGTTTACAACAATTTTTGGAGTTAATTTTGTTTTTTGTCTTTTCAGGTCTCTCGCACCTTAATGATCTCGGATATTCCAAAAGAAAAATGTTTCAAAAATATAATTATGCAACACTTCCAGTAAGTCTCTCTCTCTCATTCTCTTTGTGTCTGTCTGTCTGTCTGTCTGTCTGTCTGTCTGTCCGTCTGTCCGTCCATCTATCTATCTATGTATCTATCTGTCTGTCTGTCTATCTGTCTATCTTATCTATCTATCTATCTATCTATCTATCTATCTATCTATCTATCTATCTATCTATCTTATCTATCTATCTATCATCGTCATCATCATCATCTCAATACACACACACACACATTTATATTATACACACAAACTTTACTCTCTCTCCTCACAAATACTTTTTCTGTTTCATACCAACATACTTTCTTTCTTTCTCTCTGTAACACACACACACACACACACACACACACACACACACACACAATTAATCACATATTAGTGGGTTGATTCGTGTTACTTAAAGGTAAACTTTTCTACATTATTTTTTCCTGTTATAATGTTGATCACACATTTATTTTTTAGAGAGGCTTATCCAGAAGAAGAAATTGCAGATGTCCAATTTGCTTACAATATTTCCAAACTTGTAAAGCTGGATCAGAAAAGGTGAGAAGATTATCTGCTTAATTAGGTGGATTTACTCCTACAATAAATATCAAACTAAAACAATGTTCAAAATAAGTCAAAACTTTCAACCAGTCCTTGTCTTGATCATTTCAACATTTTCTATGTGGTATGTAGGAGACTATTGAAAAATTTTCAATTCTCCCTAAATGTTACAAGTCTTTGGCTTTTGAATAGTGTTAAATTGTATTTAAAATATGGGCAATTTTAATCTAAATGACTACATATTGTACCTAATGTACTGATATATGTAGGAATGATGTATAATTATGTCCATTTGTACAAAAAGTCATATCTGGTGGTCAGATATAAATCTCTGTCAAACAGCGATATTATTGTAGTCTACAGTGCAATTACCATAGACCATTTTAAATGTTTCACCAGTAAACACAAATACAAGTACCGGTAACGTAAATTTAACAATCCGTTGCATTTATAACTACATGTTTTTGGTATTTTTGTTCAATTCATTTTGTAGAAATATGTCCAGTGTGAATTTTCAATGTCTGGGTACAAAAAAAAAGGCATTGTTAGAAACTGTCAAATGACGCCATGGAACAATGTGTCATTTGGTGTAACTGAGGAGCAACATTAATATAACTTTCATATCAGTTATAGTTTTATCATTTTCCCAATACAAAATCAGATTCCAAAGGAAACTGACTAACACTATTTTTAACTTTCAAATTGATTTCAGTTTGAAATCTTTCATGCAGGAGAATTACAGACTCTATATGACATTATTATTATCCATTATTGTAGAAACAGAGCAGCTGAATCCAGGATGAATTCTCAGATAGAGTATGAAAAGACAAATATACGACCAATTATGTATCCATATGTATGTGGTCAATGCTGTTGTAGTCCATGCTGTGGCTGTCAACAGGTAAGATTTATGATTTATAGTTGATTTTGATCATTTACTTGGATGTTAACTGTGGTTTTTGTACAGCGTGAACAAAGTGAACGCGTACATTGCTATCACTTTCTTCCAAGATATCGAGCTTCTTTGCTATGAAATTATAAGATATGATTACACCTGGAAATAGTGCGCCTGGTAAATGAGCGTGAAAGAAGTATATCTGTTTTATCGTGAGATATTTATTCTGAGACGGGTAATGCATTTGGTTACATATGCACATTTGGAATAAATTTTCGGAATACATTTCGGAATCTAGTAAAATATTGCGACGGGATGCATCTAATAATTTCTGCAATTTGGCGAACTGATCTCATGTTTACAATAAAAAGTAGTTCGAGAAGTTTGCGTCCTACGATGTAAAATCATAACTTTTTAAGAAATGAACAGCAACGGCAGGTTGTTTAATTAATTCTTCGTGAAATCTACGGAAATTTAAATTTATTTTGAAGGTTATGATAACGTATTTTGATGTTGAGGCAATTGTGTCATATTTTAAAATGTTTATCGATTAGATTTTACTTTCCTGAAAGGGAGATAATTCGTACAGTGTTGTATGCAAATTTTAAATACAGTCGTTTTACCAGTTCCGAACAGGGTTTCATATAAGAGCTGCTGCAGACGTCATCCACAAGCAGAGGAAATAAAATTTATGTGGTGTAATAATACAAATGTTTACTGATTCCAAAATATCGACACCTGTCCTCAAAAACACGTGGTAGTATGTTTTCTTGAAAAAAGTATTTCCGTGATCACGATTTGTTTACATCGTTAAACTAGGTCACCAACAATCTGTCGTACATTTAGGAAGCGGTTGAAGAAACACATTCAAGTAGAAGCAAATTGAGAAAGTTATTTTGCGATTCCTTTAATTGAACGGGATTGAAATTTTAGATTATTCGGTAGTAAAAATTCGGAACTGGTAAAACAACTAAATGATCCAGTTATGCATACAACCGCTAGAATGTACCCCCTCATAGCGACGGTAGGATCTGCAAAACTCTTTCTCTCTATCCGAAATGACAAAACGATCGGGTACAACTTTTTAAAATTTTAATTACCAATCGTCTTTTTCATATATTTATGAAATTAATTTTTTCTACCATTTAATTCAGCAATACATGGTTTGGTACATAAAAATTTGTTTCTTTTTCCAAAAAAAAAAAAAAAAAAAAAAACACCATCCGTCGGACTATGCATAGATCGACCGCCCCCCCACCCCACCCCCCACCGAATTTTCGGTTATATTCTGTCTTGCCACAACACAATTTTCCCAACTACGCTGTACAACAGCACGACAGTGCTATGTTTATATTGTGCCTTTAAAAAATCAAAATAGAATTTGGGAATTTAGAGCAAACAGAAATTAAATGATTGAAATAAATATAGTTGGGGCATTCAAACCATTCTTCCTTTGCTTTCTCCTCTGTCACTTCATCCATTATCTGGAGCATTTTTCAGAGTTGACATGTTGGCTATTTTTGGAAGTTCATAGGAATAATGAAGAATGCTTGTAGTTGTGGATGTGACCATTTATTCCCTTTGATCTAAAAAACAGTTCACTGAAAGAACAAAAGTTGAAATATGATTTGTTTTGCCACCAAATACAGTAAAACCTCATTATAATGCCCCTCGATAACTTTGCCACCTCGCTTAACGCCACACTATTTTGAAGTCCCAAAATCCATTTTGTTTATGTTTTTCATTATGAACCTCCCACAATTTATCGCCAAACCCCTTTATAACACCAAAATTTGACTGAACAAATGGTGGCAATGAATCGAGGTTTTACTGTACCACTGATCAATCAGTCACTATTACAGTAATCTGCTTTTTTGTCAGGTTGATGCCATTGATCATTATACAAGTGCAGAAAATAAATACAAAGAAGAATGTGAAGCAGAAAAGGCCACTGCTTATCAGGACCCACTGGGGATTGCTTTTGTAACATTCCAGACAGATGCTATGACGGAGAGGTAAGTATACAGTTAAACCCTGCTCATTGCATTTCTGATAAATAGAGAATATTACCCTACCTCTGACTAAAATCTATGGAAATGATTGGCTAAATCGAATCACATGACCAACCCAATATCATTCCGTATATAGCCGCACGCACAAAAAAATACTGTGTCAGTAAGGCTCATACTGGGTGAGTAGAGTTACGTCCCCTGTCTCTAACGTAAACGTCAACCAAAATGGTGACCGTAAATAAATGGTTTGCGGAACCTTCTGCTGAAGATAGTGAAAGTATTATTTGGAAACATTGAAAGCCAAAGGAAAGACTGCTAGACTTCATTAGTATGCTGAATTTTAGTATCCGTTTTTTAAAAACTTTTTCAATAGCCCCGGATTGGTAGGGTAAAAAAGTTACATGGTTAGTAAGTTAGAATGATACAGGGTCAGTAGAAAACATACCGGGTTCGGCTGCCACCTCACCCGGTATCTTTCCTACTGACCCTGTATCATTCCGTACTGGACACTTACAAACCATGTAACTTATAATACATTGTGAAATCCATATCAGATGCCACATCTGACCGAGACCCCAATAGCAAACTGAGGGCTTTAGGCAGAGGTCTGATATCGGTCAAGCACATTGGATCACTTGATTGATTGGTATTTAACGTTATTACGGGCGGAAGGCCCCTGAATAACAAAACATTGTTGGTTAATTTTGAAGCTATATATTTATTTATTTATTTTTTTTTTTTTGAGACAAGACTTTACGAACCAGACATACATTACATGATACAAACAGAGAAGGACATAGGGCAAACATAAAAAACGATACATTTTAACATTAAACATTGAACATATAACATAAAAGTAAGGGGGGGGGGGGGGGGGGTAATGCTCTTATTTAACAATGCAACATCAGATCACTTGGATTCTGAGACCCCTATAAGGTATTGAATTTACAATATAAAGCAAAATGTTTAGAAGTGTCACAACCTTAATTATTGTAGCTGTTGATTTAATATGTTTTTGTTGTTACAGGGTAAGAGCAGATTTCAGACTGACTTGTAAGGGAGCACATAATCCACAACCATCAAGTGTATACAGAGATCTAAGAGTGGATGGATGGAGAGTCAGATATGCTCCTTCTCCTGAAAATATTTACTGGTAGGTTAAATAAAATAAAGATTAGAAACTAGATTAAATCTAACCTGAAAAAAATTGAATGGTAGTGTATTGAAAATAAGGATTAGAAACTGGACCAAGTTTGATATGGTACATTTCCTAAAAAATATTTACAAGTAGTTATATCACAGAAAATAAAGGATTAGATCCAAACTGAACTTATTTTATACACTCTGATGCACAATTTGTATTATAACACATTTCAATTTATCATCGTATTATAACAGAGCAGAACACATTTGGAAAATAAAACTCCTTGCTTTAGATCAAAACCAGTGTTTTATGGTTTGAAATAGATAACTTGAAGCTTGAAAATAAAAACTTGAAAGATACCGGTACTTGGATACATCCAAAAACTTTAAAGATACCGGTACTTGGATACATCCAAAAACTTTAAAGATAACTTGAATACCTACAAAACCTTTAAAATAATTCTTATGCTTTCAGAAACTTGAAAAATAAGTTGTTTACCCTCATGAAATTAACATCAAATCCATTGCGCTTATTTATATGCAACACTCTATTGTAGGGAAAATTTAGCAGAGTCTGGATGGAAATGGTGGACAAAGATAATACTGGTGAACTTGTTTGTGATGGTGTTACTGTTCTTTTTTACCACACCACTTATTATCATCAACAATCTTAATGAAATTCAGCTACTTAAACCTATGGAAGAACATGTAAGTCTTAAGCAGATTTTAATTAATGTCAACCGAAGTATGTATAATTATGAGTAGGTGGAGTGGAGTAATGGTATTTTATGCTCAAGTCAAAATTCTTTCACTTTTATTGAGACAGTCACTTCTGGGTTGATGGAGCAAACCAGTAAGATTTTGCAAACAAACTAATAAACTTTTTAGAACACTAAGATCTGCCCAAGTGGGATTTGAAAGGAGCTGTGATATTTAAACATGTAATTTAGACAACCTGGCCACTGAGGCCCATAATTGTATAAAAAGCAATCCCTTTGTTGATAACTTTGATTTCCATATGATTTCAGCAAGCATCTCTTTAGATTTAAGTTATGATTTATTTTATTACAGAGTCCAGTTTTAGTGCAGTTTTTACCTACTTTATTACTTTGGACATTTTCAGCATTGCTACCAAATGTTGTTTATTATACCGACCAGTATGTCGGTCACTGGACTAGGTAGGAGTAACAATATATATTTAACATGCTTATTATTAGCACATATTTTTGATTAATACTGTGAACATGGTTATTTCTGTGTGGTGGAAATTTTTGCTGTTTTTGCCAATTGTAAAAAATCGTGCAAATTACCATTCACAAATTAAGATAAGACATTGTTATCGACACAAAACGGGTAAAATTGCCAAAATAAATCCCTTGAGAAATACAAACAATACGATTTCACAAAAATTTCCACTCAAAAAAAAAAAAAAAAAAGAAAGAAAAAAAAAAAAACATGTTTACAGTTTACTGCTACCTGGTAAATTTCTTGACATACTAGTAACTAGATTTGGTCATTTTCTAGTCACGTGCCATAAAACAATTAAATCGTTATGTCTGAACATCTCCAACATTGTTAGAGTTATGACTGACACTAGAACCAGCTTGGTGATACTTAAAGCAGTGTTATGCACTGCATCAAGAAACAAAAAAGATAAATCATTGTAAATAAAGTTCTTGTTTGGTCTTCAATACATGTGAAACTATTTCTTTTGGATTTTCTCTATTATTCCATATTTACATCATGAACCAAATCCACCATAACTTGGATAACTTTTCGTCTATTTTCAGGACATCAGAACATCATAATGTTATGATTAAAACATTTATATTTTTGTTGTTAATGGTGTTGATCCTACCATCTCTAGGATTAACAAGGTAAATATAATAATTTCATCAAGTTAAACACTTAATATAAAGAGGATCTGAACTTATCCCTCTTTGCTTAAAGGACCCAGTCTTGCCTAGAGGTCATAGTATCTGGCTAGGACTGGATTTTTGTCAACTTTGCTTTTATTGTATTTCCCTTTGCTTAGTCAGTTTGTCTTTCTTGTCAAAGTAAGCATCCAATGCACAAATTACTCCATTGTCCTTTTTTTATCTCAACAGTTACTGACTTACATTTTCCTTTCAATCTCATATTAATTCACACTTGATGGCTTTAGCTACCTAAGAAGGAGGTGCTTACCCTTCCGGAGCACCCATCCTTGCTTTCCTGATGGAAATTCGTATGCTTAACTTTATTTGCCACCAGTACCAATATTCAAATTTTTACTTAGCTTTTGGGATTGTGATTTTAACATAGACTGGTATGTTTGTGTTTGATTTTAAGTATGCAGAGTGAACCAGGGGACCTCAGCTTTGAATGCAGCTTAAAAACATTTTTTTAGGCTTTAACATCTGTAAAGTGTGGGAAAGTTATAAAAGATAATCTCTAAAATAAGAATTTGAACCTGTTGTGAGAACCAAAGAGCATGCAGTGACAATACCTCTAAGCCATGCCTGCTTATCATGAACATGAGTTGTGATTGGTCATCACAAAGGAGACAAACACCTGTTGTTTTGTAATTTACCTGTAACTGATTTATGTTATTGTTAAGTAAATTGTTTACTGTATAATGCTGTTTTTACACAATGTCAATTTTTTCAGTGTGAAGTGTGTGTTTCAGGTTAATTTCTAGAATTGTTGAGATAATTTGTGACGGAGATCATTTTTACTTTGAATATACCAATAGTAAAAGGCAGTTCTGTCCAAATATAAGCACCATTCTGTATATTTTTGTCTTTTATTTTCAGTGCCAACGCCTTATTTCAGTGGTTTGTGTTGGATAAAGAGAAATCATTTCGTTGGAGGTGTATATTTTTGACCGGAAATGGTGCTTTCTTTGTTAACTACGTGATAACTGCTGCATTTATTGGCTCTGCATTAGAATTGATTAGATTTTCAGAACTGTTTATTTATGCCTTAAAATTATCACTGTCACACTCAACAGCAGAGAAAACATCTGTAAGAAAGGTAGGTCAACATACAGTAAAACCTCGTTATAATGCCCTCTATAACTATGTCATTTCACTTACAGTAAAACCTTGTTATAATGCCCCTCTATAACTATGTCATTTCACTTATCTTCTTAGTAAAACCTCATTATAATACCTCTTGATAACTTTGCAAATTCACATATTTCTTCATTGTTTTGCAGTTGCAACATCTATTTCTTTGATAATTTCTTTGAAATAATTCTCCCTCAATTTATCACAAAACCCCTATATAATAACAAGATTTTACTGAAGGGATAAATCAAGGTTTTACAGCAAGACCGTCGTTACAATTAAATTGGTAAGTGTAGTACTTTTTGGGCTATTCTTTCTACCTTTTAAAAAAGAAAATCTGTTTCAAATATTTTACAATCAACAAGTAATTTTCTTTTGTTAAAACTTCTTTCACATTGTTTCTGACCAACTTGGTCAGCTATGATGTTGTCAAGTAGGCTTTGTCAAGGGAGATAACTTATACTAGAAGTGTATTGATAATTTATCAGTAATTGATAAAAGAAAAGACATGTATACCTCGGCTTTTATGTGTCAAATAAAACCTTTAAGAAATTAATACCTACCTACCTATCCTCTTCGTCCCTGGTGGGACATAAGGCCACTAAGAAATTAATAGCAGTTAAGGTAATATGGTGCTTGGACAGTGTCTGACATTTTGTAATGATTTTCTGTGATTATCGCTATATTATTCTGATTTATCAGGAGAAAATTAGAGTAAGTAATGTTTGTGATTGTTTTTCTAAAACTTTGTGAAGTAATGTCTGATAATTCCATTTTGCCATGCTAACTTTTTACAAACTAGTCATTTTTTGAGTAGTGGCAACTGAGTAATTAATATATTGTAAGAATAAAGGGAAAGTTTGTTCTTTACCCAATCAAAGCCTGGTGTATGAATAACTTGCAGAATTCCCATAATTTGGATTACTCACTGACAGCTGCAGATAATGGTAGTAAAACTTTCATCAGACAGTTTTATTGTTGCAGTGATAACTTTTTAAAGCATCAGCCATGCTGAATGCTTTATAGCTATCGTTGGATTTTTTCGTATTTAGCGCCGCTCTCGTTTCACCTTGACAGCCAATCAAATCCTTCGTTTCGACTGAAATTACGGGAATTTCCATATACGGTATCCCAGGTATGTATAAACTCTAATCTGAGTGATTGGGTCTCCCGGAAAGTTACGAAAGCAATGTTTTCATCATGTACACATGTGCCGATCTGAAATGTATTCATACGCGTATTAGTCCGTAATTGTTTTTGCTGGATATATATTTTAATTCTTCACTTTTGTATGATAATTTTAAGATAAAAACCATAAAAATCCACTAAGTATACGCCCCTCGGAAAACCCAACAAAAATGACGATCTTGTCAGTTCGCGCCGACGTTCTTCTTTTGACCTACAGTGCTGTACATGTGGTTGTTTTACAGTTGCCGCCATATTGGATTTTCTTAATTTACGCAAAGTGACATCGATAAATAAACACAAAGTATGCTCATTAAACAGTTTTTAAGTTTAATAACTTTAAACATGGATCACATTTGATGATAAATTATATATATTTTTTTAAAATTGATTGTCAATAATATTTCGTGTTTGGGATATCCCGACCTGGTTCATTAATATTCATCATAACGTCACGAGGATTTTCCCGCTTTCATTGGGTATGTCAGTTTGCCGGTAGCGAAATTATGCATAACAAAAAAGTAGAAATCAAAGATTATTCCCAAAAATGTGATACGAAACTGAAAGAAGAAGTTTATTTACAAGTTATTGGCTATGTTGATAAATCGTTTGTGACTCGTGAAGTCGATACCGGTAGTTCGTATGCAAATTAGCCATGTGTTTGGGGGCATGCCTGCATTTGACACCCGATGCCCCTGCTCAAATGTATTCACATAGCGTAGTGACTGACCTTTTTAGTCCAGTACACCCTTGCCCCTTTTAAAATGATCATGACACCCTGTCCTTTTCAGTTATCAGTTTAATATAAAAACGACATGCTTTATTCTCGAATCTCTGCTACATACTTAGTAACGGTGACGATCTTCCGCACACACTCCACTTCTCACCATATGTCTCCGAAGACAGACAATTTCATCATAAATGTTCATTTAAATACCTTTTCCAGTTGTTTATTTTGAATCAACAAAATAAATCGCAAGAAAGAACTTGAAATCAAAATCTAAACAAAACTGAAAAAAACGATGTTTTAAAATTTTCAGTCCTTTTACAGTGGATATCCGATTAAAGTTGTGTCAGTAGTTTAATCCATGATTTTTTTACAACCTTTAATTTCTTTTCATGAAGCCATATTACTTTATTTCACATAAAATGTGGCCACTGGACATGCAGGAGTTATTGTGCTTTCTTAAGTTCTTCCGATTTCTAGAGCACCGTTGGTGAAGTAGAACAGAAACTAAGGGCTGGGAAAATAGGGTACCAATCTTGTGAACTCAACTCCTCTTACAGTTTTCAACCAAAAAGCTTGAAACTTCACAGAATGTTTCTATATATATTGAGAATGTGCACCTGACTTTATGGAAATATTTCAAGATATTTTTCCCAATTTTTCCAGTCTTTAAAACTTAGTCACTTTTTAGCAAGTATTTGAATGGGGGTACCTACATTGTGAACTCAACTCCTCTTACAGTTTTCAACCAAAAGCCTTGAAACTTCACAGAATGTTTATATATATATTGAAGATGTGCACCTGACTTTATGGAAATATTTCAAGATTTTTTTCCCAATTTTTCCAGACTTTAAAACTTAGTCACTTTTTAGCAAGTATTTGAATGGGGGTACCTACTTTGTGAACTCAACTCCTCTTACAGTTTTCAACCAAAAGCCTTGAAACTTCACAGAATGTTTATATATATATTGAAGATGTGCACCTGACTTTATGGACATATTTCAAGATTTTTTCTCCATTTTTCCAGACTTTAAAACTTAGTCACTTTTTAGCAAGTATTAGAATGGGGGTACCTACTTTGTGAACTCAACTCCTCTTACAGTTTCTCTTAAATTCAAAGTAATTTTATTGCAACATTTTAGTTGTCTAAATAATAATCAATTAATTTTCAATTAATCGTATTCAGAAATATTTCCCCCTTTTGTTCACAATTCTTGTCAACAAACTTTTTTTGAAAGAGACAGTTGCCTGGACAACTTCTGTAATTGGGAGGTACAGATTATTAGCTTATTGTGTCAGGATGGTTTATACCAATTCAGGCTTTTGAAGCTCACTTGGACAATTTATATATATTCAACAATAATTTTAAACACATTTAAATTATTTCTAAAACAAAGGTTTTATTTTTATTTTTATTTTTTTTCAAATTAATTGTGAATTCAATGAATAAAATTAATGACTTCAACAATGGTTAATCTGTCAATTGCAAGTCAAGGGAAATAGCTGACATGATGACATTCAGTACTGCTGAGCACTGCCAATAGTATGATGATGATGATGATGATGATGATGAAGATGGTGGTGATGATGATGATGATGGTGGTGATGACATTCAGTTCTGCTGCTGTCGATGATGATAATAATTCACGATGATGATGATGATGATAACAAAGCCAATGTCTTCATGCTGATGATGTGACATGATGATGATGATGATGATGACATTCAGTACTGCTGCTGCTGATAATGATGATGATTATGTGACACGAAGAGCTATGATGATGATGTGACCATATTAATGATGTAACATGAGGATTTCTGAAAATGATTAATATAATGGTGGTGGTGATTGTCATGGCATGGGTTCTACTGCTGCTGCTAATGACGACGATGATGATGAGGAGTGGTAATGATGATGATGGTGGTGATTACAGATCCAGTTTGGGTTTTCTTCCAGTCAACTGCGTTTAGTGGAGTTATGCCCCTTTCACTTTGTGAATTTTATCCAAATGATGGTTTCTCTGGACTTTTTTCAGTTACGCTTGAGATATTTCACCCAGGTTTGGGGTCGGGTCTTTAGTAGCCTCTCTTGGTTTTTGAAAAATTGAAAATTTATATTTATGTGAATTACTTAGTTTACTCAATTGATAAACATTCCGTGGCATGTCCATTTTGACCATTGTAACATATTTATATGTTAGAACCTAACAACTTGCATAAAAAGCAGACTTGTTGTTAGAAGCTTCCCGATCACAGTATCTATTATTTGAATGATTTTCATTTGTTACTGATTCATTAGACAAATCTCAGTTTCAAGTGCACATTTTTTTTTTATCAAATTGCTCAGTTTAGCTGATGCTTCAGTACCTTCAGTACTTTGATTATTCAAAACGTTAATTCTAAAATGAAATTTAAATTTAGTAACAGTTGAAAATAATTTTTAATCATTTAGGTGTTTTTTAAATGTTTGATGTTTGTGGTAATTTTTAATAATGGGTGTCTTTATTACTTCTAATATTTTTAATGCTTTTTAGTGCTTAATAATAAGTAATGGATTTACATTATAATGGACCCTTTTTGTGGGCATCTAATTTTTTTGATTTTTGTATATGAATTTAACTGCAAAAATAATATTGGGGTTCTGATATATTCTAATACTTCAGTAAAGGTATAGTTTAATTACTTGGTACCAGTAATCCAAAAAATCCTATTACCAATCAGTAGTTTTTTTGTGGGTTCTGTGTGTTCAAGTGGTCTGATCACAGCACCCTCTCACTACCTATAGCTAGATTCAAATCTTACTCTGGATCCTAGTTAGTATGTGAAAAATTGTCAGTTTGCTTACCATTGTTTGTCTCCAGGTACTCCAGTATCTTTCACAATTTTCAGAACTGACTGCCTCAATGTAAATGACAGAATCTAGACTGGGGTGTGACACACTATTACCAGCATTCCAACACCCCAGTCCTGTTTTTGCAATAACTGTACACTTCTGTACCAACTCTGTAAGAACAATATGTAAATTGCAGAAATAAATCATCTAGTAAATCTGTTTATAGATAGACATTTAATTCTAATTTGAATTTTAAAAAATTCTTTTTCAGCTAATTAATATATCCCCAGTGATAAATTTGTGGAGGGTATAATGTTTTCTTTTGTCTGTCGATCAGTTACTGGTAGTCTGTCAGTCCATTTCATTGTGACAGTCTGTCAGTCCATAACACTTTTTTAATTTAATACATAAGTCTCCAAACCACATATAAAAAACCCTAACCAGGATATTTACCTTGTATGAAACGATTTCTCTTTAATACACATTATGTTTCATTCATTAATATTTTAACTTGTTTCTAGGCTGTTGTATGGGAGTTCCAGTTTGGTACACAGTATGCCTGGATGTTGTGTGTGTTTGCTGTCATCATGGCCTATAGTATACCATGTCCCTTAGTTGCACCATTTGGTAAGTATCTTGAGGCTCCCAGAACATTTGGATAGACAAGTCTGTGGTGTTTTAAAACAATTTGAATAGGAAGATGGCACAAATGCCATGAACTTTTAAAAAATTGGTTGCCCCAGTATAAAACCTGGTTAGGGTTCGAAAATTGACACAAACAATGTATTTTCTGATTCAAGTTAAATAATAATTTTAAATACTGTAGATCACTTATTTTTCGTGAGTGGAAAATTTCACGTCAAGACCATCTTGGCCTTATTTGCGAATACTTAAATTCACGTTTTGAATCTTATTGAATACAACATATGTATGTCATTTTAGTAATAGCTGTGTGCTGGAAATATTCACGTGATATTTGAATTTGCGAATTGGATGAGTCGCGAATTTACACGAAATAAAAGTGATCTACAGTACCGGGTATGTCATTATAGGGAGATGGTAAGTAATTACTTATTGATAAAACATTTGTACATGTACCGGTATATTCTTCCCTTCTTGTCTTTGACGAAGGGAAGTTCTTATAATACAAAGAAATGGTTACTGAAGATGATTAAGCTTTGACATTAGGTGGTGCATTATAATTTGGAAAATATATTTTACCTATATGCTAGATAAGATTAAATTTTACAAAAATTTGGTAGAGTGAAATGTACATTTTTATGAAAAATGTCAATCATATACAACTGAGTGTGAGCAGTGAAATGAACATCTCTCTGACACTTGTTAATCATTGCTGGCAACTGAACAGGTGACAGGTGTCCAATTTCAAAATCACTCTGTTGCCATGGCAATAAAAGTACTTTTCACCTTGATTTTCAATCATTTCTGCTAAACTGGACAGATAAGCAATTAGAAATCATTTTAACAGTTTATTTTACTTGGCCATCCTTGGGTAACATATACAGCATGTGATTGCATATTGATTCTTCTGTCATGCCAACAGTTTATTTATACAGTGGTGTTCAAACTTTTCGACTTGTAAACTGTATTTTATTTTATCCTTTATATTACTACTTAAATTCAAGTGCTTTGGGGCATGTAGTCACTTGTGGTCACTGTGTCGTATTGAAGACCTCACCATGACTGACTACCTAGATAAACATCTCTGATACCAGAGAGGATAGATGTTTTGGTTGATGTTTTTGGTCAAAATTCTGCTAAACTCATTTTTTGAAACCCTATATTTATCTTTCATTTGAAATGTTGTTTTTGTTGAAATTGGTTTTTTTTAAAAATTTTATTTGAAGGGAATATTGGAAAGACGGTCCCAATGGTCTTTATCCTTGATAATTAATAATTAGTCTTGCGTATTATAACTTTAATCTTGTAGGTTTGGTGTATATGGCAATGAAGCATTTAGTGGACAGATATAACATATATTTTGCCTACAAACCATCAAAAATCAACAAACAGATCCACAATACTGCCATAAACTTTGTAGTTATAGCTGTTATACTGCTACAGTTTAATGTAGTGTTTTTTACAGCTCTAAGAGCAGGTATGTATTTATGATCGGCATTACTGTATGGGGTTCAATGAAGTGGATGTGGTTTTGAGATTTAGTACCAGGCATTGACTAACTAATAGCATTTGATACCTCAAGAAGTAAACCACCTGGGAACATGGGGCTGCCATTTTTTACTAGGTTATAGCTCCCTGGGAATGTGTATTGCCAATATCAATATTCAAATGCAGTGATGTGGTTGTTTGGCATTTATAGTCCTATGAATGTCAAAAGTCTATAGGAAATATGCAAGGCTAATAATAAATGTTTTAGTATAGATTTTTCTGTAATTACCAGTAAATGCAGAAGGGGATTTTTTGCCTGTCAAATTTACAATTTTGAATTACATTAAATTTCTTTCTAATTTAAAAATTTTGCCATAATATTAGTGTAATGCTTATTAAATGTTAATTTGTATGGTTTCTCTTCCCTGAAAATCTGGCATGAAACATAAACATTATCATAAAGCTTGACATCTAGATGTTCAAACAAGCTTTTTTCCTGTTACAAATCTTTGTATTCCTTTCTTACATGTGATAATCACCATCATTATTGTCCACAAGCTTTAAAGTTTTGTATATAAATTAAGCAAAATTTTCAGAAATCCTTTGTTTCATGTTTAGATATCTTGTGAATAAATTCATATTATCTTATGTAAAAATTAACCATGTGGATTTTCAGTTATTTTGTCATTATCATATTACATGTATTAAATTTTGTCTTTTGTATTTGTTTTCAGAGGGGTTCAGTCCAGTATTTGTTTTTTCCGCAGTTGCATTATTTATTACCTTGGTCATTTTCATTGGAAGAGGATTCTTTGGTTGGTTCAAAAACCTATCACCACTCAAGTACAGGGTATGTGAAAATTTTACTCGAAACATTTTACTTGATCATTGGTATAAAAATTTTGGTACCTTACTAATTTACACTTGCTATAGAACTTCAATAATATGAAACTCATTGTATAAATCCAAAACTGTTTAACAGAAGTTAAAAAACATGATGAACAATCTGTAATAATAGACTCCAGGTTTCAATCATTCCTTAACTAAGATTTCCCTGAACATGTATCTGGTAAATTTTGACAATCTGTTATTTGTATTACAAATAAAAAGGTTCAACAAAATTAGAATACAAATGTTATAAGCTTAGATTAGTTTTCAATATGATGCCTTAAACTCATGAATTTTTTTTAACTACAGTAACATAATCAGTCTGATTAAAAATTTGCCAGATTTAAGTTAAGTATAATCTCAGTTAAATGATAAGATTATGAAACTAGAGCCAGGAGATCTACATTAATTTTTCTTAACCTGAGTTGTTTTGTCAATTTTTCTAACAGATATGGCTCTTTTGCATTTTCCAATGGAGAAATTCTTGTCCAGAGTTATTCTCCTAATTATTTATCATAAGATTAAAATATTTAGTGGACAGTATCAACGGTGAAAGGATAAACCCATATTGTTAAACTGAATTTGTTTCCCCAATTTTCTTTGAAGTTGGGGCCCTTTGGTAATTCGTGTTTAGATCAACTCTACAAAATTATTTATATAAAAAGTTTATAAAAAAAACCACCTATTTGGAAAATAACAAGAGTGATAGAATGGAGTAATGGAGTTAAAAACATCCCAGTCTAGATTCTTTCACTTTTATCAAGACTGTCAGTTCTTGGATGTGGAGGATACTTAAGTGCCTAAAGAAAACCACTGACCTTGGGCAAGCAAACTGACAAACTTGTGTTTCTCACACTAGGATATGTATCTAGCAGGATTTGAATCTGGACAGAGATAGGCACTGTGATCCGTAGGTGGGGGCTTAAGTCCACTCGGATACCACTCCCCCAGCAGTGATAGAGATGCACATGTTATTGAACATAGTGTTTATCACCAAAAATACCATGCCTACTGATATGGCAATTAGAACTGAAATATTCACTGTTGGGCCTGGTATTGGAAATCATGGCCTACTTCTAGACTAAGCCTGCCTTAAAACAGCTAAATGAAATTGTAGATTGTATGATTGCTTTTATGAATTGTCAGGTTGAAAACCGTTCAGCCTTTGGCAAGTAAATTGACAAACTTTCTTACACTAGGAGCTGTCTTAGTGGGATTTGAACCAAAGGTGGCTAAGAGGCACTGTGATCCCTATAAGTGTGTACTTTAGACCACTCTGGTACCAAGGCGCCTTGTAGTTCTATGTCATTTCATACAGAGTAAAGGTAGAACTTTGTATATAGAAAGAGAGAATGGCATGTTATAGTAATTATATGAATGATGATTTTTTACACATTTAAATCACTTATTATATTCAGCATGCAAGTTTGCATATACATGTATATAGAATCAGGATTCAAGAGAGTTGATGTTGTGTGTACAGTAAAACCTTGATTCATTGTCACTATTTGTTCTGTCAAGTTTTGACAATACAGTGGGTTTGGTGATAAATTAAGGGAGGTGTATAAAGAAAACCATAGGAGATATGAATTTTGGGACATGGATGTGGTGGTTAGCCAGGTGGCAAAATTAATGAGAGGTTTTACTGTATAAAATTTGATTGCATGGATGGATATATTTCTATGGACTTTTTACATGTGTTTTTCAGTGACATGCATGACTATTTATTATTGGTACTTTTGATATTATTGAAGTGTTATATATATTTTTTGTTCTTTGTTTGTCTCTCATTTTCTCTCTTGCTTCTTAGACAATACATTGTAGGCCAGATATATACAAAGAAAAATACCAGACTGTTTTGTTTAGATTTTCTTTTCATTTGACAATCCCATAGGTTGTGGCTGGTTGGAATTGCATTTGCTTTCATAGTCATACATATCTCTTTTTTTATTTCCATTGTGGAAAGCTTTTCCTTACCCTAGCTGTGACATATTAGAGGCTTTTGGTATTTGCGTTTAGAGGTATCTTGGTCAATACATTGTCTCAGGTTTTTAATCTTTAAATGTGATATTTTTCACAGACTACCGCTGGAAGAAGCTCATCTGATGAGGAGGTTGGTAGTGATGTAAAACATGGTTCTGTGCCAAAAGTCTTTTGTGTTCTTGAATATATGTTTATATTGTCTTTCCTGAAGTTGTTATCTTGGATAGATTTTTTAAAACATAAACCATTAGAAATAAAATTGTAGCAGATTTTAGCTCACCTGGCCAAAAGACTTTCGGCATAGTACATTATATGAAGTTTACCTTTCCCAGATGACATGTCAATCACTCCTGCTTTCTTCTTGTGATCCATAACATTGTCTTTAATGCTTTCAATTATAAGTAACAGTAGGCTTCAGTGTATAAGCCAAGTGAGCCTATGATAGGACAAAAGGCCTTTAATCTGTGCATATATCTGAATTGCAGCAATTGTTTAATGCTTTTCAACCCTGCCTAAGTTTTGATCTCTGTAACAAAGATTTCAGCGTATCTTTTTCTCCCCCATCTATCACGGATTGTCTTGCTTTCTTACATGCAACGACATATGATATACACATACAGTGAAGGTTTATCACAGTGATTACCAGGGGATTATTATCAAGTTTTTTCAGTCTTGTTTTGGACGTTTTAATGAAGAAAACACTATAGTTAGGCAGATCTATTTCATTGTTATAATGTACATGCATTATTAATTGTTTTCAGTGTTATTTAGTCAATTTTAATGAGAAGTGGTTAGGCTGATATTATTCACTGCAGTTTCATTATCTGCTAATATTTATAATTGCAATATCTTTCCTTCAATAAAGTATTTGACGTCGACTATACTTTGCCACTTCATAAAGACAATGCTCCACATGCTCCATTATGATGTCAGATGTCAAATGATCTTGTTGACTGACAGGAGCTGATCCATTTTTATGAGAAGGTGCACGACCATTGTTTTTCAAAATTTTTTCAAATTAACATGAAAAATGTAAGGCGGCAATAGATTAATGTTTATAAATATTGTAAATATAAGAAATAAGGTAAATTTCCAATGAACTTGCAAAGTATAATGGGCTGTCTCAAATTCCATAAAAGGCAAAGTTTCTTAACTATATATACAGTGTAAATGCACAATGAAACTCTGTAGTATTTATTGTAACATGAGCCAGCTTGTTTAACACCATTTTATCAGTGTGACAATAAAAGTTAATAACCATATATAGACTCTTTTGCACATGCCTTCTTTTTCCTTCTATCTTTTTAATCTTCTCGTCTATGCTTGTTTATGACATGATTTAAAAAACATCTTCAGATCACCTAACATACACATACATAATATACATGTCTTTATCAGTGTCTTCAGGATTCTCTCTCAACTTTCACTTGATTCTGAGTACAGAGTAATTCTTTGTTAGATACTTTTCACTTATTTGATCCTGATGAAGGCCACTCCAGTACAAAAGCTTGACCAGCACCATACAACCTACAATAAAATCACAATATCTGAAGATCTTGGTGTTCATCCTAATTATAACTTAGTATTTGATACTACAGTCCAACCTGCCTTTAAGTCTACCTCTATATAAGGACCACCTGCTTATAAAGGCCAGTAGAACTGTATCTCAATTGTTCTTTATTCATATTACTTGAACCTGTATATAAAAGCCACCTGTCTATAAAGACCACTTTCACCCATTTCCTTAGATGACCTTTATAGACAGGTTTGACTGTACATTACAGATCCAACTGAAGATATTTTTAACACCACCTTATCACCCTAAGGACTTTCCACTCTACTCAGTCACTTCATTTGTTCAAGAATGCTTTTTGGAATGTATTATAAAACATGATCTCAGTGTTTAAATTTGACATTATCGTTGGAATGTTATGTTTTTACAGTATCATGGATATAAATTAACACTCTCAGCCAGCATTGTTTTGTAACTGTTTTTTGCACACATGTTCTGTTCTGTTTTGTATGAGTTTTATCTTCTCTGTCATCATACTTATCTTTCTAACTTACACCATTAATTAATTATTTAATAAGTCTGGAGTTGTTTGCTTTTTATTGTAAATCTGAAAATTTCCACATTTATTATATTTTATTTTTGCTTAAATTGGCAGGAGTTATAAGATGTGACAATTTAATCATTACATATATTTGAATTACTGGTAATATAATGTACTTCCATTTGAACTGAAGGTTGGAGTGACATGCAAAAAACCTTCATACTAATTTGCATAATGTAGGGCAAAAGTTTTTTTAAAAACAGGGCAAAGTCAATGCCCAACTTACCTGTTATTTTGAGCCCTGTAATCAGCTTGTATTTAATCAAATAAATTTTGTTTTATTTTTGTTTAGCAATTTGGAGAAAGAGATGGATTTGTGTCACCACCACCAGAAGATACAAATGTTCAGGTAAAAAAAACCTTCTTTTTGTATTATATTACCTGGTACCTGTACATGTAGTTTCTTTAATTTGATGAGTTCTAAAATGCCTCTCTTATTATGGAGTAATAACTATCTATAGACACAGCTTATATAACATTGCCAACAAACAAACCAGACTGACCAATTTTACAGATTTATCTGTTTCTGACGGATTTGTACCATAAAAATAGATAATTGGTTGGATAAAATGAAAAGGTCAAATTAGACGGGTTATTCCCAGGTTTTTTTTTTTTAATTAAGTACAAAAAATTTGACCTTTTTGTATGGAAATTGTACCAAAATCAAACACAGTACCTAAATAGCAACCTTGGACACTAAAAATATATACTGATCTGGATAAATAAATAACTTTGATTGGTCAGCCTGCCAAATGTCATGATATAGTACCCAGACGTTTATCTTTTGCTATGAAACTTGGATGCTTTCCATAGGCTATGAGAGTTATTCCCCTTACATTTTTAAATCTGAATGTTTGGACATGAGCAACCCCAAAGATGGAAAAGCTTACTGAAATGATCAATTACTGAATTACATGTACACATGCATGTCTCTTGATTGAACAGGATATAAATCCCGGTCAAGAACATATCACTTAAATCAAGATGTTACCAGCTACTAGTAATTGTAATGTTGGAGAATTATATAACTAATTAGTGCATACTCTTTGAAGCCTAATTTTAGCCCCTCATCTGAAAGACGCTTGACTTTTATTTTACAAAGACAAAGAAAAAAAAGAGATAAAAAACTGAATACCTGTTTTGGATCTAAAATTGGATTCATCAGTGTACCACATGATGCCCTATGGCATTTGTGCAAAACATTTATTTCCATTAGATAGGAATAACACGAGTTGACACTATCCTGTAAAAATGACACTATTCCAAAAATTTGCTACTTAAAAATGTCTTCTATATCATTCCACATGACTTTTGTTATGGCGTATGCAGGGGAGCCCCATTGACTGATTATATTTTTGTCTGCAAGGTTTATATAACTTCAGTCTTTTTGTTTAATATTTCAGCCATTTGTGGCCTCTGTTTTACTGGATAGTTCAAATGTACAAGAAAACGGACTACAAGAGGTATCTACCTATGGTGCTGTAGAAAAGACTTCTTCCTCACCAGATTATGGAGTACAGTAACACCCACCAGATTATGGAGTACAGTTATACCCAGATCATGGAGTACTGTTGCATATATACCCAGATCAAGGAGTACAGTTGCATGTATACCCAGTTCATGGAGTACAGTTATACCCAGATTATGGAGTACAGTTATACCTAGATTATGGAGTACAGTGATCATTAATTAACTGCATAATATTGTGTGAAATTGATACAGCTTTTATTATATAGTACAGTTCTTGTTAACCAAACAGACAGCTGGTTATTTGTATATACTGCCATGAACTTAAACAATAATGTACAATATTCATTTACCATAGTGTTTGTGTAGTACCTTTTCCATGAATTCATTTGATCTAAAGCATCAAAATGTTAAGTTTCCTTCAGGAAGACTTAATTTTCCCTTTAATTTAGAAATTTACATTTGTAGTTTTTAGTTGGTTTGAGTTCCTCTGAAATATTGTAGAACTTTCTTAATCTGAATGTTGTCATCTGGAGCAATATTGATAACATTTAATTATGCTGTTTTAATTAATATCAGAAAGTCCTATCTTTCCAAAAGTTCAAGTACCGTACTTTAAAACTCTTGGTTACAGATCACAACATTTCTTGTCACTCGTATACAATTTACTATAAGGGGATTATATTTACGGGGTGAAAACTTCGCAATTTCTGAAATCTAGCATTTTGCCTGGGTGTAATTTCCGTGTAACCAATTTAAGTGGGTGTATATTCTACATATTATGATATACATGTATTAACCTGTATGCTAGACATTTTTGTGTGGGTAGAATTCTCGAGGTAATTTCTTTAGCGCGAAATCAGCAAAAATTTTACCCACACTAAAATTTCCCCTTTACAGTATAGGTTTTGAGTCCAACTTAGGCTAGAGCTTAATATCTAGTCTTCTCTGGATACTCTAGTTTCCTCTACCATTTAAGAACTGACAACCTCAGTAGAACTTAAATAATGGTAACCATGGAGAAAAACCATTCCATCTACAATTCAAGTTATCAAAGTTGAATAATCATAACCATGGAGAAAAACTATTTGTACAATTCTGCCTTGCTCCCTCTGTGTCAGTAACCCCAAGATGATTCAAGTTATCAAAGTTTTACCTTATATCAGTATGTAAAAATTTTACTGTATCAGTCTGTATAAAACACCATTTTATAATTTTTGGTTCCGGTTAGGTATTTTAACCAAAAAAAAAAAAAAAAAATCTGTAAAAAAAATTGAATCATTCTCCTGCAAAAAATAAATAATGTTAAAATTTTCCTGAAATTAGTGTGTGTTACCTGAAGTTAGTACATGTACTACACAAACATAATTCTGGGTTAAAATGAATGCTGTTTGAGTATGTTCTCCACTTTTCATGTACTTATAAAGCTTTTCAGTAAAGGTATGGGCATCATGTGCAGGCTTCTTGTCATAAAGCGTACCAAACTTAAATTAAAGCTTAGTAATATGAATATACTGTATAAGAATAAAAACATGAGCAGTAGAAAGCTTTTCCTGTTTTTATCTAAACTTTTTGCTGCAAGAAATTGTCATGGTTCCGATTGTAGGAAAAGTGTACTTGGAGAAAAAAGAAATTTTCGCTGAGAAGATATATTTGCGGTAAAACCGTCACCTTAAAAATTGTGAATATTTGTTCCTTGTGAATGTTTCTTCTTAATATTATACAGTATGTATATTGTATATGTATCTTTTGTGAAGTAGATTGTTTTGAATTATACCCTTATGTAATTTTTTGTTTCTTAAACATTTAAATTGTCTCTTTTCCATTCTGATCTTATGTTTCATCTTTAAATGGCCAGACTAGGACAAGATGTGATGTTTTATTTTTCTCTGGCCTCTAAGCCATGATTGTTTTATTGGTACTTGTGACATGAACATTTGTCTTGTTTTAAGACACATGGGTTATACTTGTGATATAAAAAATAGTTGATAAAAGTATTGGTTGGTGCACATTGCTGTATGTGCAATTTCTCCTACTGCCTGCCTCTAACCTAAATGGTTGTTAGACACAAAATTGTTATTATCTTTACCTGTTATGATGAGCTCAAAGATCAATATATTTACTGTCAATTTACTACTTAAACATTGTTGTACCTGTCTTTGAAAATACAATATTCTTTGTGAAACTAAGCTAATAAAAATATGTGTTTGTTATAGCTATATCTGGTGTGTGTGTGTGTGTGTGTGTGTGTGTGTGTGTGTGTGTGTGCTTATTAAGCTCCCTTGAGCATTGGCTCAAAGTTGCCTGTTCAAATGCTGTTTTGTCCGTCATTTGTCTGTTGTTGAGCATCCATTTAACTTTTGACTAAAATGACTTTCCCAGAACCAGTAAACTAATGGAATTTGGTGGTGATGTTGCCAGGCTACAGCCCATTCAAATTTGTGATGCTTGTTGATCTTCACTTTCATTTGTCATTGTGTAGTTGTAAAAATTAAAATGGTTTGTCATGAACTGAAACATTTAGAAGTTTGAAGCTTCATATAAAGCATCTGGACATAAAGCTCTTCAAAGCTGGTTCATTGACTGGGGTTTTGTTATATATTGTTTATAGTGCTTGTATACTTCATTAGTTATTGGTTGATGTATGTTCCATTATTTTTGGAAATTTGTTGATATAAAACTCTGTGATACATCTTTCACAAGATGGAGATATGGCCCACCATTTATTTCTGTTAGAAGTTGCTTGGGTATCCAATTGCTATGTGAATTTGACTCCTCAAAATACCATGGATAATTCCTTAACAGGAAAAGCAGTGGCATCCAAGTTACCCTTGGTGTGTGGTGGCATCCAGGGCAACCCATGGTATCAGTGATGGCATCAAGAGATATCCCTGGTGTTAGTGTTGGCATCCAGAATTAAACCTAATTTCAGCAGTGTCATCCAAGTTACCTCTGGTGCTAGTGGTGGCATCCAAGTTATCCATAGTTCCAGTGGTGGCATTCTTAATTTCCCCTGATGTCAATGGTGGCATGCAAGTTGCCATGGTTCTGGTGGCATCCAGGGTTTCCTTTGTTGTCAGGATAGCATCTTGAGTTCCTCGTACCCCTGGTGTCAGTGATGGCATCCTGAGTTTTATGATAAACTATGAAGTCCTTGTTTTTATTTATTAAATAATATATATTTGGTTATAGAAGATAATTTAAATTATTTTGTTAAATTTATTATAGTTTATATATACATTGTAATTATTATATTAAAAAAATCTTACGATTATGTACTAATCAAATTCTTTTTTAAAACCCTCATAAAAATGATTCATGACAGATTTCTTCCTTAATCATCCAATTTTTTAGAACTCCAGTCCTCAAAAATTTTATTTGAATGCAAGTGTGGAATGACTGAAAACTTGAGATAAACATAGAACTATTTTATTAAAAGTTTTAGATACAGACCATTCATAACTACATGGATTTGTAAGCTTTATACTTACATTTACATTTTCACAAGTTTGTCAACATCCAAAAGAGTACAGGTACACCATTTCCAAGATCTGTAATTGGACATACGTTACCGTAAACCAATTATGAATATTATTATTTAATTTGTGTGTATGTAACATTAATAATTTTTTTCTTCTTACATTTCCTCTAAAATCAAATCAAACTATTGTTCATATTTCATTGAAACTTGACAAGAAGGGTGTGTCAAAATAACACAGCAGCCAATTTCTTTGCCATCAGGATTTACTTTTAATAAAGGCATTTACTTCTTATGTTTTACTTTTTGATATACTCACTTGTACTTTATACCTGTAATATAAATCAGATTGTTTAAGCTATCACCATTTTAAAATACTTTTATATAACCTTCATAAATTGATTCTAAGTAAGTGCGCTAAGTAATTCATACAACTATATTACTAGCATTTTTTCATCAGCATTTTCTTCATCTTTTAATGGTACTTACATGTATCTCCATTTTATTCTTAAGATACTGCAGTTTGGTTGTAATAAAAAATTGTCAAATTCTTAATAATCTTTTATTTCTGGATTTTAAAAAATGATATGTTGCTTTTATATGTTATAAGTATGAAAATAATAAATTTGTTGTAATTAGGTGAGGATTATAGAACATGTGAATCATTTTCCATCAGAATTAAGGTAGATGATTAAATAATGGGACAAAATTTGGCGTGATACATTATCAGGACTAAGATAGGATACAATGGTTTATTACTGCACATGTATTTTGTAAAATATCATGGTATATACCACATTGGTATACCGAACACTAGTAACCTTTGAGTTCCTGATATTTATGTCTTTGAACAATTTTTTGATTAATTTATGACTTAGCTATATATGTAAAGAATAAGAAGTAATTTGTATTAGTGACTAAAATATCTGCATAAGAATATTTTGTATGAAAAATAACTTGATAGTGCAAAATCATTTTAAGATAATGCATCAATGTCCTGTTTACACCAAATTTCAAAATACCTTAAAACCTTTATTTTGAATTAGTACCACAGCATGGACCACTACAGAAAAACCCATGGTATACAGACATTACCACACATCTCTAATCAGATCCTTGGTGTCTACATGTCGGTATTTAACCACCTTGGACCAGTTGCACAAAGCTTAATGAAAGTTTACCATATTTGATATAATCAAAAAGTGTTGCACTGATTATAGTTTAATTAATAATAATCTCTGTTAATCTTTTTGAAACTGGGCTCTTGTTTAATTGAGCTATCATATAACACTGGAACCATTTTCATTCACACACATACATAAGTTAAGAAGCTTTCAAGATGAGGTGTTGCGTCATGCCAAAAAGTCCTCATTTATATACTTTTAGTTGTTATATTACTTCATAATTTGATCAAGTTTTCAATTAAGTATTTTTAAAAAAATCTTAATAATTTGAATGTTGTAGTTCTTTTTTGAGTCATATATGTAAGTGTAGTCTACCTGAGTACAGATTTAAACATTTGTATACTTTAAATTTAAAATTATGTGCAATATACAATTTTTATTTGTTTTTCCCTTCTTCATATTGTTTGTATGTAATTGCATTGTTAAGAGAGCATAAATTAAAAAGTATGACTTGCTATACACAATTTTTGTCTTTGTTTTATATTATTAATTCAATTTGTCATTAAATTCATTAAAAATGAATGAATAAGCAAAGGCAAGATTGATTGATTGATTTACAGTAAAACATGCTGTAGCAGCCATCTTTATAAGAAGACCACCTGTCTATTAAGGCTAGTTTTTTAGGTCTTTTACTCCAAATTTCAATCAATACTTGGGAACATGCACAGAGTGCTTTAAAAGGTTGGTCCTTAAATGCAAGAAGAAACAAGTCAAGATTTTATAATTATTGCTCTTATAAGCAGGAGGCATTTTACTGAGCTTAGCAAGTTACACCTAATAATTCTATTAAACATGCCCATTAAGATTGTTTACCTCTTTTCTGAATACCGAGAACTCACAAATTGCCACACATATAATCATAGGTTTGAATTCACATTAACAGGTCTTTTTATGAGAATGCTTGTCAGTTTGCTTGCCAAATGTCCATGTGTTTCTCTGTGTACTCCAGTTCCCGCCACCATCCCAAAACTGACCAATTGGAAGTAAGTTAAAGAATTTTGACTTGACTTCTCCACTCCCTGCACCACTCTGAAGTTGAATCCAAACTGACATGCTTTCTAAATTCTTTCCTGTCTAGTTATACAAGTATACTGAAGTATGTGTGAACAGATTTTGCACAAAAATGCTGACATGCAGTTTACTATCAGGTCTGTTTCAGATGAGCATTGGCATAGTGCATGTATAATAACATGAATCTTAACTCATTTCTATCAAACTTGGCTGTGACAGATTTCAGTGTTCATTGTAAATGAACTGGTGTATTCATGCAGCTTAGTTTGTGTCAAAGGTTGTCATGGCTGTTAAACAGTTGAGTTGAGTAATGGTGTTTAACGTCCCAGTCAAGAATATTTCACTTATATCGAGACGTCGCCATCTATAGGCGAAGGTGCAGAAATTTTGCCTGTGCATTGCGCTTATGGCATTATACAGCAGGGTTCTTTAGCGTGCCAAGCCCACTGTGACACAGGACCTTGTTTATTTTAAGTTCCCATCCGAAAGAACCGTGACTTTCATTTCGTAATGCTGTGTGCTTGGCGAAAGAACAGTCACTACCCACTTTCAAGTCTTGGGTCAGACCCGGCCGGGGTTCGAACCCACGACCTTCCACTTACGGAGCGAGCACTCTACCAACTGAGCTACCGCAGTGGTTCTGTTAAACATGAGAGATATCACATATTCAATGATATATCTCAAATGAATAACATATTATACCAGTGTTCATATTACAGCACTAGACAACCATTTGGGAATACCATTCCTTATCAGGTAGTGCTTGTACCAAATTGTGAAACCAAAATTAAATTAATTAAATACAGTCAAACTTGTCTATAAAGGCCATCCAAGGGAACTAGTAAAAGTGAGCTTTATGGGTGGGTGGCATTTATATACAGGTTCAAATGATATTAATAAAGAACAATTGAGATACAATTCTACTGCATGACCTTTATAAGCAGGTGGCTCTTATATAGAGGTGGTCTTTAAGGCAGGTTGGACTTTTTTGCACAAAACATCTTGTATGAACATCAGAAATGTCAGTACATGTAGCATTAGTAATTGTTCACATATATCTATATAATCAATAAATCTGAAGTTTGTTCCTTAATTCTTTTTGCATTTAAATATACAAATGACAAAAGCATATGTTCGCCAAAACAGTGATGTTAAGTCTCCTTAAACTTGGTATAATTATGGCAAAATGATTAAGATTACCATATAGAAATTATAGAATAACAAGATAATGAGTTATAAGCAGTGTTTTTCAATATATAATTTTATCCTTTTTAAATAAACTCTTCTTATTTTCAAGTAAAAACTCAAGATTTAGCCTAATGTAGATTTTTATTATTTATTTATTTATTTTTATTTACCATTTTTTATTATTATTTTTCAAAATTCATTTCGATGGAGGTTTTTGTGATTAAAGGGGAATAACTCTAATAAGAATTGCATTCTGAACTCTCCTGTCAAATTTTCAAAACTCCAATATCAAAAAGAAAATTATGGCGGGAGAAGATGCAACAACAAGTGGTGAACTTGAAAATTCACAAACAGTTGCCGAGAATGACGAGAAAGATCAAAGCCAATCACAAGATCAAAATGCTAACGATAGACTTATCAAACTGCCGTTATCTAGGATAAAACAGATCATGAAAAGCGATCCAGACGTGACATTAGCTAGTCAGGAGGCTGTGGTGACTTTGGCTAAAGCCGCCGAGTTATTTATTCAGATGGTTGCCAAGGACGCTGTTGGAGGGACATTACACAGTAAAAGGAAGACATTACAGAGAAAGGACCTTGACGGGATAGTTGACACAAAAGACTGTTATGCTTTTCTCGAAGGGACTCTTGATTGAAGTGTATATAATTGTTAAATGATGTATGGCAAATAACATTGTCCATATTAGATAGATACAGTGAATGTTAAAAATTTGGTCCACAGGGATTGATTGAGTTCCAAGTACATATATATGTGTCATGATGAAAGTTTTACATTTGAACCATTCACTACAGGATACTGGAGTATGGAAAAATCATGATGGTGTAAATGTGGAAGTGGTACATCGATGTAAATGACATTTTGATGATAACAAAATCATCTGAATGTTTATAATATTGTAAGGTTGAGTTTTAGTCTCAATGTGAATCTTTCGTTGGAAAGTATAAATATATATCAGTGAGCAACATGGATTCACTAAACAAACCAAAATTAAACAAAATCATGAATCAAAAACAAAATTAAACAAGAAGTAATATAATCTAAAGAAATGTTAATTACAAATCAAGTGTACGGGGATCTTATTGATAGGTTTTCTTCACAATTCAGTTGTCATTTATTTTGCAATTTGTAATATGTCACTGTTTGGAATTTTCAATAGATCATTCATGTTCATTTTACATCATTACATAGATCACTGCCAAAATTGTCAAGTTGTCTTGGCTTGGATTTCTTGATATCCATTCATATGTGAATCAGGAGTAAAGTTGTACATGTATTTCCAATTAACTTGTGATTGTTTTGATAACCATGTGTGAAATTAATTTTTAATTAAATTGTATGTTGAATGAAAAATATTTTAAGCTTTCAAAATGTGAATAAATCTGTTGACAGATGGACATACTCTCCTAGTAATTTTTTAAGAAAGAAAGAGAAAAATCTCTATTATGAGTTAAAATAAAAGAGAAAGAACAAGTCCTGAAAATTGAGTTAGCAGAAGAATGTGCTGCTAAAATATCAATCAAAACTTTTTATCTCTAGTTTCATTAGAGATGTTCATCTAGTCAGAGCCAGTGATATTGAATATGGAACAAACTTCAACAATGTGCCCTTAATCACCAGTGACTAAATACCCCATAGAAATTTTCAATAAGAATTTTCATCCTGTTTGATTGGAGATGTTCATCTAGTCAGTCATGCTGAAATCTTCAATATTGAACCAATTATCCTTAACCACAAATGACTACATGTCCCCTAGAAATTTCCAATCAGTTTGTTGAAATTCAACATTGTTATTGCAAAGTCACATTATCCACAAAGAGTACAATCCTAAAATCAAAACAACTTCATGTTGAGAAAAATAGACCAGGGTGGGCTAGTTTATATGAACATACAATATCATTTGATTGGAGATGTTCATCTAGTCAGTCATACTGAGATCTTCAATATTGAACCAATTATTCTTTACCAAAAATGACTAGATGTCCCCTAGGGATTTCCAATACCAATTTTCATCAAGTTTGTTGAAATTCAACATTGTTATTGCAAAGTCACATTATCCACTAAAAGTACAATCCTAAAATCCAACAACTTTATGTTGAGGAAAACAGACAAGGGTGGACCAGTTCAGTTATACATTTAAATACCTGCAGTATCTTTGAAAGATCACATTTTCATGGTTGAAAAGACTTTAGTCTAGACATCCATTAGGATTATCACTTTGTATAAAATTATATGTACTGGTTATTACTGTCTGGTGCTGCTAGTAGTACATTTGTGTCACCATATTGCAGAATTAATTAAAAATAACTTATTTGTTTGAGAACCCATTTTCAATTATTACACACTTAATGAAACATCCTAATAAAAATAAATTGTGTTTCTTATTTCCATACCTGCACTAATATTTTGAGACTACCCAAAAGTTGTTGCAATTTGTATAAATACTTTGGGATTCTGCCTTATAGAGCTAATGTATAGGCAAACAACATTGACCTGTCTGTTTGACCTTTCATTTGGAATATTATATAGGAGGGTTAACCCAATACATGGGTAATGTTAGGATTAAAAGGTAATTATAAGACTAGGGTATACACAAGGCACTTGATTAGTGTTCTAATTATGTAGAGAAAACAAACACATGTGTCTCCTATACATAAAATTAATACACTGGTGTGTGATAAATATATTTATAAATTAAAGGTCAAGTGGACAGGTCAATGTTGTTAACCTATGGGAGATTCCTCACATTGGACTCCATTTCATATTATAATTTCTCATCTTACATGGACTGGTACTTCAATATTTTTAGCTCAGATGAGCTATCTTCGTCCGTTGTCTGTCGTCCATCGTGTGTAAACTTTTCACATTTTAATCAACTCCTCCAAAACTACAAATCCAAATTGGATGATATTTGGCAGTAATGATGTCTAGGTAAGGGGCTTTTAGATTTGCACAAATGAAAGGATTATGTCCCCTTGGGGTCCCATAAAGGGGAAAATTGTGAAAATCTTTAAAAATCATCTCCTCTGAACTTACAAAAGATATAGCTTAGATATTTGATGTAAAACATACTTAGGGCACCTAGTTTCAGATTTGCACAAATCGTAGCTGTAGGGGCCAAAATGGGGAAATGGCAAGGTACTTAAGGGGGAAATTGCTAAAATTAATGTATTTGTCAATATATCTTGAAAGCTATAAACTTTTTGTATAGGCATGTATACTAGAATATTGTAGGTAATGGCCTAACAATCATTTTGATATATGAATGAAGGTCATAGGATCAAAGGTCAAGGTTACAGATGCAAACAAATGCTTAAAGGGTTAATTATCTCAAAAACTATAAACTTTTTGTATAGGCATGTATATTGGAATATTGTAGGTATTGGCCTAACGGTCATTTTGATATAAGAATGAAGGTCATAAGTTCAAAGGTCAAGGTCACATCCAAACGGATACTGAAATGGTTAATTATCTCAAAAATTATAAACTTTTTGTATAGGCATGTATATTAGAATATTGTAGGCATTTTCACAATGATCATTTTGATATATGAATGAAGGTCATAGGTTCAAAGGTCAAGGTCATAGATGCAAACAAATGCTTAAATGGTTAATTATCTCAAAAACTATAAACTTTTTGTATAGGCATGTATATTAGAATATTGTAGGTATTTGCCTAACGAACACTTTGATATATAGATTTTTTGCTGTTAAATAATATATTGTAGCTAGACTTTAGATATGTTATATGTAGCATTCTTAGGACAAGTTATAATTAATTTGCAAAAATCCTTGCATATGGCCCTTACGGCTGAAAATTTGGACATTCTCTTTGAATAATGTCATTGACCATTGAACCTCTGCATTAGATATGTACTCGGCCTCAGGTGAGGCTTAAGGCCCATGGGCCTCTTGTTTATAATATTACTCTTGAAGGGGGGGGGGGGTTTAAATGGTTAAACCCCTTAAGACTAGTAATAAAATACAGGCAAGATTTGTCATTTTAAAAATAGAACATGCTCTGTTTTGTCCAACACGAGATTAACCTTGTCCCTACTGAGTCATGACTTTACAAATCAGAACACAGATCAAGCAAGTTATTCAGTTTTGACTTTACACGTGACAGGTGTAGCTAGCTAGACAGGAGGTGCTTACACTTCCGGAACACCTGGTCTTGCTTCCCTGTAATGTGGCAGGTGTAGCTAGCTAGACAGGAGGTGCTTACACTTCCGGAACACCTGGTCTTGCTTCCCTGTAATGTGGCAGGTGTAGCTAGCTAGACAGGAGGTGCTTACACTTCCAGAACACCTGGTCTTGCTTCCCTGTAACGTGGCAGGTGTAGCCAGCTAGACAGGAGGTGCTTGCACTTCCGGAACACCTGATCTTGCTTCCCTGTAACGTGGCAGGTGTAGCCAGCTAGACAGGAGGTGCTTACACTTCCGGAACACCTGGTCTTGCTTCCCTGTAACGTGGCAGGTGTAGCCAGCTAGACAAGAGGTGCTAACACTTTCGGAACACCTGGTCTTGCTTCCCTGTAACGTGGCAGGTGTAGCCAGCTAGACAGGAGGTGCTAACACTTTCGGAACACCTGGTCTTGCTTCCCTGTAACGTGACGGGTGTAGCCAGCTAGATAGTTTTTATACTTCCGGAACACCTAGTCTTTCTTTCCTTGTGGAAGTTCGAATTGTTAAACTGAATTTTCCAGTTTTAAAAGTTTTCACTTTGCTTTTGGGATGTGGTTTGAACATGGACCGGTATGTTTGTGTTTGATGATTACATAAAAAAAGCCACACATGATTAAGTTTAAAGAGAATCCCAAAGAAAATAGATAAATATTTTAAGATAACTCGATTTAATTAAAAACATGAGCAATTTTTCTTGTCTGCACTACCGGAACTTCATACAACGAAGCAAGCTGCTTACAAATAAATTGTTGACGCAAGGATATTACAACCATAGTTCTGTCAAGGCCCTCAGAAAGTTTAATGGCCGTCATCACAATATTGTTGATATTATTAAGTACGTCTCTGCATCCAAAATTATCATGGATATATTTGACGTCCTATAGTTCCATGTTCCTTTCATATAATTTTGATTACACACATGGCGGGTGTAGCTAGCTAAACAGCAGGTGCTTAACCTTCCGGAGCACCCAACCCCACTTCCTTGGTGGAACTTCACATGTTGAACACTTTGTCCGTTTTCAGTTTTTGCTTCGGGCATGGATTAGTAAGTTTGTTTTTCATTATAAAACTAGTTATTTTAAATGACAAAATTAAGAATTTATCCAATTGGAAAGATAATGACAATCGGCGATTATATGGCTGGTGATTTTAATTACAACACAAAATAACCAGCGGTATAAAATTTATGTTGCTAAGTAATCTTTTATCCAAGTTAAATTACGTACAGGTAAATTTACCTGAAAGATTCACGCTGGTAAAAAATCTTGTAAAACAACGTAAAATCTTATAAAATGTTATATCATACGTGGTTTGTCAAATGTCAAATGCGATTAAATTTGTAAACACCGCTTTAAAAATGTTTCACATGATCGAACGGGATCCGGTGTCACGTGTCAATTTAATTGAACCGGATCTATTAATAAGCTTAATCTAGTAAGCCTATCAATTGGAATGAGGTTATTGATTCAACATTTAACAGCTTGTTTCGATTTTATCGACGAAAAAAGTAACTTTACAACAGATGACAACTTAAGTTTATATACGTTATACATAGCTAGGTTTTAGGATGGCTTCCTGAAGTTATGGTTGTGGCTTATAAAATCCAAATTTGATATGGTGAAATACCGGTACATGTTGTTCCCGTATATACATCGTAAGTACTTGTGCACTTTTAAAATTTTATAACCTGTGTACTTATAAACTATAGACGTGTATATGTATTAATCACATATTAAATTATTTAAATAGCGTTATGGGAATATCGAATGATTTAGATAAAAATGGGACAAGGCTAGATGACCGATGATTCACCTATCGGCCTATTGTGTTTCCCATATATCACAAAGTACACGGTTGTGTTTCACGTGTTACGAGGTTGAGATATGGGAAACACAACATGGTAAACTTTCCGTCAGGTAAATGCATGTCACGTGATATGAATCGCATTATGAAACACTTCAACTATTTAAACAGTATTTTTAAAATGCGACTTCACATACCCGCAACTACAGGCCAAACTTCGCGTTCTATATATTAATAGTGCTTTTAATTTATACTTATTTTACAGTTCACAAGTCGACCGCCGTTGGATCGGATGACTGGCTGAGAACATGGCTGATATCGCTAAACTAGTATCTGCGATTGTTCTATTTATATCAACGTTTGTGTGCGGAATATTACCGTATGTTTTGGTGGCAAAATGTATCAAAACATCCAATGGACTGGGAAGTTGGATTGGACGTCTGAACTGTTTTGTTGGCGGGATATTTTTTGGAACATCTCTCCTGACCTTGCTTCCGGAAGCCAGAGAAATACTGACCGCAGCTGTGGAGGATTCGGGTATCCACACCGAATATCCATTGCCCGAAGTTTTGGCCGGAATTGGATTTCTGTTAGTGATGATTCTTGAACATTTTGTTGCGGCTTGTTACGGATCTAAAAACAAATTTCATTTTCACAACCATACTCACACATATACACCGGATGGTAAGAATAAACAAGTGTTCGTTGAGCATAACAAAGAACGTGACAGCAGTGAAATACGCAAAGAAACACTAAGATCTTCAGAACCGCTCATACGTCCACCGGCGGCATCGGGATCCAACGAATCCGCGACGGAAGGAAACGACAAAAATAACGAAAGTTTTACCAAACTCGGAATTTTTATTCTATTAATAGCATTATCATTTCACATGATATTTGACGGACTTGCGGTAGGTTTACAGGAGACGGAAGCTAACGTTTACACGATTCTAGGGACTCTGGCGCTACATAAATGCATTGTCGCCTTTAGCGTTGGATTGCATCTTAGTAGCACGCTTCAAAAATTCAAAAAGCTAGTCATGTATATGTTTTTCTTTTCGCTAGTCTCGCCAGTTGGAACTCTAATTGGTATGGCCGTGACAAGTTCTAATGGTAACAAGATGGCTAAAGACATGGCGTCGGGAATTCTACAAAGTATTGCATGTGGAACATTTCTTTATATTACGTTTTTTGAAGTGTTGCTTAAAGAACTTTCCAATAAGCACAATTTGTTAAACACTCTATTGACGACGATTGGATTTGGTGTGTCGGCTGCTACAAACTTTCTAGTGGGCGAACATTAAGTATTTCGTAAAGAGATTGTTCTGACTTCGGTATAAACCACGCCTCTTTGTCTTGGCCTCAACGATGTATACACGTTTGTTTTAGTCTAAACCATGCAGTGATTGTTCGGAGAATACAGGATTATGTATCATGAGATGCGGTTTTATAAGGTGCTTCCCATTTTACAACCAGTGACAGAATTTCAGATGACAAATAAATGCTTTTCATTTCACCCATCTTGTTAAGTGGTGCGTTTGTTATGTGCGACACTTCCTGCTGGAATCTCAATTAAATCGTTAAAGCTATGGTCACAACCCGCCGTGCGTGTTTATTGTTCGTACGTTTTCTGCGGACGCCACGGGCACCACGTTTTTCTGAAAACGTGAGTAGGGAGTGGCAAGCGCAGGGAGGACGTACGCCGTGGGCGGCGGCTTTCAGCATACGTTGCGCACGTGGTATGAGTTGTGCGTGCGTGTATCGTGCTTACCACGTACAATCTCCGTGCGATTGCCACGTTTCGTACGGAGGCCTACGTACACATGCAGCTGACGCACGCTTTCCTTACTCACTCGTACGTTGTAAGTGCGTCAAGTACAATGAACGTGACTCACGGCGTCAGTGCGTGTGGGGTTCGTTGGCTGTGCAGGGCACGCACGTCACACGTACTGCCGTGAATCTGTAATGCGAACGCAGCTTGCACGCAGAGAAAGTTCTGCATGCACTAAAAGTGCTACGTCGTGTCTGCGTTCTCCTGCGTATTCACCAAAAACGCACGGAGGCCGTACTTGCCACGTACGGATCGCCAAATTTCCCCAACACGTTTTTTACACGTAACAGCACGCACTTGCACGTACGGCGGGTTGTGACCAAGGCTTAACTTGACGAATTTTTGTCTAGACCTTTTGGTCATCGTGTGTTAAAACGACATTCGTGGAGTAATACATTAAAAAGGATCGGAGTAATTGATGTAACAGAATCGATCCTAACACGTTACAAAAATTCAGTGCAATATTAACTATTTAATTGAACGAGTTATTTAAATATATATTCATTAATAAAAGAGTTCTATATTGATAAATCGTGTTATGAGTTTTTGGCCACATGTTCCAGAAGATTAAACAGCTCACCAAGTGTTCCAGAAGAGTAAACAGCTCACCGATAAGCATTGTTAGGTTTGATTAGTTGCTTTGCAATTGTTAGGTTTTGAACAGGTATTCCGGACGATAAACGTTACGTTTTGACTAGGTGCTTCGGCAAGGCGTGTTGTCAGTTTTGACCAAGTGCTCCGGAACAGTAAGCGTTGTAAGGGTTGGGAAGGTACTTCGGAAAGACGTGATTTCAGTTTGACCAGGTGTTCCAAAAAGGTAAGCGTTGCAAGTCTTGAGTTTGTCCTTCGGAAAGGCGTGTTGGCAGTTTACCATTTGTTACGAAGGTTATATGCGTTGTAAGTTTCAAGTAGGTCCTTCGGAAAGAGTTGAGTAATGAGTAATGGTGTTTAACGTCCCAGTCAAGATATTTGACTTAAATCGAGACGTCGCCAGCTATAGACGAAGGTGCAGAAATTTTACCTGTGCGTGCCGGCTGATGGCATTATACAGCAGGGTTCTTTAGCGTGCCAGGCCCACCGTGAACGGGACCTCGTTTTTGTTAATTTCCCATCCGAAAGAACCGTGACTTTCATTTCGTAATACCGAGTGCTTGGCGAAAGAACAGTCACTACCCTTTCGGGATTCGAAACCACGACCTCCCAATTACGGAGCGAGCACTTTACCACTGAGCTACCGCAGTGGTCTTCCTTCGGAAAGACGCGATTTCAGTTTGACAAGGTGTTCCCGAAAGTAAGCATTGTATATTTTGAATATGTGCTTTGGAAAGGCTAGGTGTTTCAGTTTTTACCAAATGTTCCGGAAGGGTAAGCGTTGTAAGGTTTGACTAGGTACTTCGAAGACATGTTCATTTTGACAAGATGTTCCCGAAGGGTAAGCATTGTAAGTTTTATATGTGTGCTTTTGAAAGGCTAGTGTGTTGTTACGTTTTACCAAATGTTTCGGAAGGTTAAGCATTGTAAGTTTTATATGTGTGCTTTTGAAAGGCTAGTGTGTTGTTACGTTTTACCAAATGTTTCGGAAGGTTAAGCGTTGTAAGTTTTGACCAAGTGCTTCCGAAAGATGTACGTTTCATTTTGACCAGGTTTCCCCGAAGGGTAAGCAATGTAAGGTTTGAATATGTGTTTTGGAAAGGCTAAGACCCGCTAGTGTTGTCACTTTTTACCAAATGTTTCGGAAGGGTAAGCGTTGTAAGTTTTGAATAGGTTCTTCGGAACTATGCGATTTCAGTTTGACCAGGTGTTCCCGAATTGCAAGTTTTGACTAGTTGCTTCGAAAAGACGTGATTTCAATTTGACCAGGTGTTCGGAAAAAAGAGCGTTTTCAGTTTTGACTTTGAGCTTCGAAAAGGCGTGTTGTCAGTTTTCACGGAATGTTTTGGAAGGCTAAGCATTTTACAGTTTTGAACATGTGTTTTGGAAAGGCGTGTTGATAATGGCCAGGAAGAGTAGGCGTTGTTTTGACCAGATGTTATATAATAGAAAAGCTATTGTTGTTAGCTTTAATGTTTTCCTCTGAAACTTATGTGCCAATTTGAACCAAATTTGGTATTTAACAGTCAGGAGGAGAGTAATGGTATTTTACGTCCTAATCAAGATATTTCACATATATCGCAGTGGTAATTCCAGGATGGTTGAGGAAATAGGCAAGCTATCTGACAAACTTACACTAAGATCTGCCCGAGTGGGGTTCAAACAAAAGCGATGAACGATTTGAGTATACACAGCATTTTCATGCCTCTTCATGGAATTTTGACATCATGCACAACTGGCCGCCTAACTTGGTATAAGTGATAGAATCTTCACAGGTGCTTAAAACATCATTACTACACTCCACCATCCCAAAACTACAAGTTTAATTATAAGTGAAAAACACCATTATTCCATTACAGTATTTGCAGAGTTATGGCCCCTAGATCAAAAAGTGGATGGGATATTGGTCTCTTTCTTAAAGGACAGGTTTAGGTAAATCAGACATGTTTCTGTCTTTAACTTTATAACACAAAATCAAAATACTTTGATGGAGAAAAGTTCAATATTTATTGAATAGACAAATGGAATGCACTGGCAGTATATTAATGATTTTATGGTGAAAGGAACATCTCCAATAAAATCTGAGATGGTAAGCTTTTTGGTTAACACCAAATTAACAGTTGAAATGAAACTGAATACTGGTTAACCATTATAAAATATACATTATAATTTCAATTTTTTTAAATTATACAGGAACAAAATTGGCACAAAAATTATGATAAAAATCACCAACCTAAAATCCATTACAAAATCTTTGAAATTGATATACTAGTAGTTTTCATTGTACTTGCATTTGAACTGAATGTGAATGAATCACTTTTGGCAAAAATTTATGTAAAGACTTCTCAATTTAAAATAATTTTTTCTATGTTCGATTTTAATCTTCAACTTTATGAATTACATAATTATACTTTCCTTGTAAACTTCCAGGCATTGGTTTCACAATCGTTGCTTAATTAAGATTTTCCTTAAATTTGGCAAATTGGAAATCTTAATAATTTTGTTAATTTTTAAGATATTCTGGGATTTAAGATGTCATTTTGAAGATTACCTCAAGCTTATAACATTTGTATTTAGTTTTGTCAAAAACGTAAATTTGTAGTTCTGAAAAAAATTTAAGGAAAACCTTTCTTAAAAATGATTGTGAAACTGTACACACTAGTAAATTAAAGTACTGCAAGAATAGTGAACACCACTCTATCAACAGAAAACCTGTCTGATCTGAATAAAATTTTCAAACTGAAAGGTGTTCAGTTTTAGACAGATTCCACTGTAGTAAAACTAGGTTTCCAAGAAAACTGTCAAACAAAGACAAAACAATAAATAAAACAGACCATAATAAATTGATTCAAATTTAAACAACAAAACAAAAAGAAAATTAAGAGAAAAAAAACAAATATCATAAAACTCTTGCACAATTAAAAATAAAAAACATGGATGCAGAAAACAATATCTCATTTAAAATGAAGTTGGAGAATGATAGAAATATTTTTTTTATGAAAATATAACAATGGAAACTGTTTTGAAATAGCATTTATTGTCAATATGAATGCTATATCTTTGCAGGACGAATTAAATAATGTACACTAGCCTCTTATATCATGCAAAGATGTGGTATTCATATTGACAATTAGTGCCATATTTCAAAGTTCAATTGTTACGTAACCGATTATAAAACAAAATAATTAGATATGGATATTTGTGATATTTTTATGGCAAAGTAACTTTGACTTCAAGATTATAAGTACCGGTACTGTATTAGTTAGGCATTCATACATATACCAGTAGTATGATTAAAATTGAGTTGTCAAAACAACCAAAATTCAGTTTGTCATACACTTAAAATAAATCCTAATACAATAACTGTTTTGTCTAAAAACATTTTTTGAAAACACAATTTTCAAAACAACTTTTAATTATGCTTATAATCAATACATTTTGTATAATCATATAACATTCAATACTGGCAAGATGAATTTTGGTTGCTTTGTTGCTGTGTTGTCAAAGCAACCAAAATTCTTCTTGTCATACATTTTAATTTCATCCTGATATAGGACATTATTGTTTTAACAGACATACACACACACTTTATTCAACACTTTTCAATTAAATACATTTCATGTATAATTTTATGTAAAATTACATAAAACACACAAATCTCAATACCAGTTCATATAATTGCATACTAGTAAATCTCTGTTAAGCGCGTGGCCTAAGTGGTTAAGGCGTTGGACTCATGATTCGAAGGTCGTGGGTTCGATCCCTGGACCGGGCGATGTGTTGTGTCCTTGAACAAGACATTTAATTTCATGTTGTTCCAGTTCACTCAGCTGAAAAATAAATGAGTACCAGCAAAATGCTGGGGGTTAACCCTGCGATGGACCGGCGTCCCATTCAGGGGAGAGTCTTGTACTCTCAGTCGCTTAACGCCACCGAAACCGGGATAAGCTCCGGCCTGATGGGCCTAATGGCTCGGGACAGACTTTAACTTTAACTTTAAATCTCTGTTAAACGATTCTGTTGTAGTTGATTGACAATAAAATTAAGAAATGCTGTGTTGTCACTATACCAGGTACAGTATTAAATTTATCTGCATAATTAAGAAATGCTGTGTTGTCACTATACCAGGTACGGTATTAAATTTATTTGCATGGTACATGTAGTACCGTACTGACAAGAGTAATAAATCAAGTAAAATGTCAAAATTCAATCAAATATTCTCAAAGTCCAGAAGACCAGTGTTGAATATGAAATAAAGTCCTAGGTGGTGAAAGGTGCTGACATCTATAAAGTGGTCCTTATGACCAACTTGGTCACCCTTCAGAAGGATTTGGAGAAAAATACAAGTACAGTAAACCTCGATTCATTGCCACCATTTGTTCAGTCAAATTTTGGCGTTATAAAGGGTTTGGCGATAAATCAGGGGAGGCGGATAAAGAAAAACATAAACAAAATGGATTTTGGGACTTCAAAATAGTGTGGCGATAAGCGAGATGGCAAAGTTATTGAGGGGCATTATAACGAGGTTTTACTGTATTCGGTACTTTCAGAATAGCAACATATTGTAATAATCAAAATGGATACAAACAATGGTAAGAGCAGTGGGTAACAAATGTCACTAGATATAGACAATCTGAATGCATCATTTTATAGAGTTAGGCACATACATTTAATAATGGGTGATGATGCTGACACAGATGCAGATGCCAGAATTATGACAATACCTCTTTTGCACATAAACTTTTTAAGGCTTCAATCACTGATGCTTTATTTGAAGTTACAACCCTTTTGACAATTCAGTTTGACAGAAATGCTTATATATGCATTAAAAATTTCAAAACTTAATTCCATATAAAAAATTTATAATAAAATAGAGTATGTATAAACACTGTTAAAAGTGTTCATATTCTATATATCAATATACATATATCTATAATCAATAAACATAACATACATATAACAATATCATATAGTCCGTCAGCGATATTGTGACAGAGTGTTTATAAACATAGAAGAGCCTATACAATGTATATAACCTACAATAGGGATACATAAAGGTGGAGTTGACAAACCAATGCATGAAAGCCTGAATATACATATACGATAACATGGCCTTAATACCTATTGGTGTATAATAAAATCGCCTCATTCGAAATGAAGATATGATGAAGAAAGGCAAATGCCTTCCCATTGCAATAGAATTGAAAAGAAGACGATTCAGATGGCTAGGACATGTACTGAGGATGCCACAAGAACGCATTCCTAAATTAGCACTACGTTGGAAAGAGAAAACCTGGCAGGCCTCAGACCACCTGGAGAAGAACCATCCTATCTGAACTGCAAGAACAGGGATACAGCCAAGGACAAGCCCAGCATATAGCACAGGACAGAGGGAAGTGGAGGGAACTACTTATGGCCTTATGTCCCATCAGAGATGAAGAGGATAGGTGAGGTGAAACTCGCCTGTGTTTAAAAACACTCTGTCATGATATCGCCGACGGACTATTGGACTACTCCTCATACATAACAGAAACAAAACCCTTACATATACATGTATTGACATAGATAATATAACATAACAACGAATTCACTGAGCTGATACTCATGATTTGAGAAAAAATAACATCAATTTATTACAATTTATCCTGTGATGAATATTTCTTCTGCATTTTGTCATTCTTACATTTACCGAAATATCAAATTCATAATTTTTTATTTAAATATATATTGCATTTTCAAAATTTATAAAAAGATTCTTAGCCCATGTGAACTGAATATCCCCAAAGCTACACAATAACTAGACTCTCTGTAAAATGTAGGATCCAGTGACCATAAAAACTAATCTGCATTTTGTTACAGTTCGACTTGATTTTTGAGGATGTATATTTCAATACAGGGATAAATCTGAAATAATAAAATTAAAAATTTACATTAATTTTTTTTCAGTTGCATTGCAATATTTTGATGATTCGTTAAATTTGACTTAATTTTTGTACATGTGTATTACAAAACAGGGAATAATCTGAAATATTAATAATAAAAATTTACATAATTTTACATAATTTTTTTTCAATTGCATTGAAATGTTTTGATGATTCTAGAGTTTATCACTAATCAAAACTTGCAATTCCATAAATAAACCAGCATCTAAAAGATGACAAGTCTAACAGTGTGATCTTACTGATCACAACACCTCTCACTGCCTAGGTCAGAATCTCTTAGTGTAAGAAAGTATATCCCACCTCTCACTAGTTTCTGTGAATTTCATTCGACAATATCTGTCACGTGGTGACCTAATATAATCCATGTCGGGCAGACATGTTCCATATCTAGTCAGTATGAGAGTTACTTCCCCTAACCAACGTCAATGGTGGTCGCTTGGTAGTAAACACGTCATATTTATCACAAATATTTACGTCAAAAACGTACACTAGTAAAGATGTGATGATACTGAAACAAAATATTTGATTACCAAGGATGACTGTGCAAATGATTTCTTTGACAGAAGTTGCTAGTAAGTCAAATTGATTCTTATTTTCAGTAGTTTCTGTGACAGAATGCCAAACGACGGCTGGGTATTTCCAACCCAGTCATCAGTCATATGTCGTTGATACATTCATATTGGTTTTGTAAATGAGTTATTGATGTTATCGGTTTGATAAATCGTTACACAGTGTTTTAGTGACCTAATCTGGTATAGAAAAGGGTTAATTTGGTTTGTCAAAACGGAAAGTATGGGTTACTACATCATCCAGTAGTCTCTCATGAAGAACTAATCTCCGCGAAAGTATGGGTTACTACATCATCCAGTAGTCACTCTTTAGGGTGATCGGTAGGATATAATCGTTACACAGTGTGTTGGTGACCTAATATAGTTTATACATGGTCAGAAAATTCCATATCTGGGCTCGGGCTGTTGGTGACCTAATATGGTTTATACATGGTCAGAAAATTCCATATCTAGGCTCGGGCTTTGCCCTCGCCCAATATGGAATTTACTGACCCTGTATAAACCATATTAGGTCACCAACACACTGTGTAACTAATATTGTCAGTTTCTCTTACTCTGCTCAGTCCTTGTCAATCGCTTTTTTGTTATAAGTGTCCTCTGTAGCTGCCACAGTTGGCCTACTTATTCTTGATCTCTACATAGGTGTCTTTAGCTTGCACTGAGACTTAGGACCTCGGTTTTGAGTCTCAACCGAAAGACTATACTAGTACTTAGCTTTTTAAAGCTCTAGTGTGGGCAGGGAATGAAAATCATCTCAGGAGATTTCCAAGTCCTGAGTGAGGTTTAAACCTTTGAAAGCCAGTCACAGTACTGCTTGGCCATGTCCGTGCAGAAGGTCAGTGGTTTTCACCACCATTCCAGAATTGACCTCCATGCAATACTAGTAAGTGACAGAATCTTGACTGGAGTTTGATACAACATTATTCCACTTCGTTCCTTATAGATTAAAGACAAACAAGAAAGTGCATGATGCCAAATGCATGACTGTTGTTTTTAAACAAAGGTTTGTACTAGTACGTAAATATGAGATAGGAATTATTTTTATATCTTTAAATACAATTATTTAATTGAATGCATAATTATTTATAGAAATATATCAGTATGGCTAAAAATCAAATATTCCTGTTTCAACAAAATTGTTACCTGAATGTAAATAAACTATTTACCTTTGTTTTTATAACCAGCTTTGGTTACCACAATGGTCTATAGGTCTATTATCACCTAGCTGATTAGACAACACAGTCAACTTGCTCTTAAATTCATCCGAGTTTATGTAGCATCCCTAAAAATTCAAAATATAAATAGATTAGAATATGAATTTTTAAAATATACTGTGCTCATATTTCACAGTAGGACTTTCGGTTTTAATCCCTCGCCCCATTAAATTCTATGTAAAAGCTAGCACACTCTATTCAGTTTGCTTTGCACAGCAATGGAAGTTATAGCACTACAAATGCCATTTCTAGACAGTTCAATGGTTAAAGAAATATCAAATATGGCTTGAAATGCACAGATATGCAAAGAAGTTTTTTTTAAAAAAACACCAAAATTTTCTTGGATTTTTTTTAAATTTTTGAGACAAATACAAAAATGCAGGAAATATATTTCTTCCATATCTGCTCATGTAAGATAGGGTTTTTCCCTATGTGAGATACGCGTATCTCACATGACCACGTGACCTTTAGTGACGTCACAATCAAAAGACAATTACATGACGTCATCATATGGAGAACATGACGTCATCTTGCGGGAAAATGACATCCAATTCTTCACAATGAAGAAATTTTGAGTGCGTTTCAAATGATAAATATTGGATTTTTTAATGAACCACTTTGTTTTGTAGTTTATACACTTTGTATAAACCAAAATCTGGTACGATCTATCCAATGGTCATATTTATTTTAAAGTAAAATGTCGAATTACAAAGTTAGATTTTACAAACATGGCGTCGATGTCCATGTTCATCGTACCTGAAGCCAAATATTGGCACTAAAATGGAAGAAAAATAATCCATTATGAGTTGATCCATGTAGGATAGGGAAATCTCACCCTCGGGGTTGAACATTTCTGGTCAGAGACTCGGCAAGCCTCGTCTCTGACTGAAATGTTCAACCCCTCGGGTGAGATTTCCCTATCCTACATGGATACTCATAATGGATTCTTATAATCTATCAAGATAAAAACACCATTAAAACTTCATAGCTTTAGCAGAATTCTGTTTTGTATAATCAAATTTTGTGAAAATTTTCAGTCTGTAATGTTATAACTAGTTTTAAAGTTTTCAAGGATGATAGTTTCCTATAGAGATTTTTAACATGTATAATATTTTGAGTATGTGAGTTTAGTTTACATTTAATAATTATCGTTAAAGCAACATAAGATTTACTGTAGCTAATCCTGACAGGATCTCTACAGTTAAAACATGTTTCGTTTAAACTTTCACAAAATACATATTTTACCTGAAAATGTCTGACACCTCCATTGAGATTGAATGAGTTTCTACCATGTAAAAATCTTCTATTGTTAAACACTATTAAATCACCAGGCTGTAGTTTATGTTCTCTCTGAAAGGATACAATAAAACCTCCAATCATCACCACAATTTGTTCAATTAAATTTTGGGATTAAAAATGTTCTTGGTGAAAAACTGAACAGTGCTTATTCAAGAAGGGGTCATGGGACCATTGGTCCTTTATTTTGCCAAATGACCCTATTGTTAGGGCCTTAGTAGGCCATATTTAAGAGTCAATGAATACAAAATTAAATATTGACATTATGGTGTTATAAAGAAAGTTTTTAAAATTTTTCCACTCTGAAAAAACCCTCTAACCCTGATTGAGGAAGTCTTATAAAGAAAGACATAAAAAAATTTGGACTACAAATTACTCTGCCAATAGGCCAGATGACAAAGTTACAGAGGCATGTTATAACAAGGTTTTACTGTATAACAATTCATTACAATTTGTTTGTGCTTCCTAAGAACACTATTGGTGACTGTACACTCAAGTTACACATAAAGTGCAACTTCAGTACATTGGATATTGAGGGTTGGACTTGACATACTGGTCCATGTTTAAATCACAATCCAAGAAGCAAAGTAAAAACATCAAAAACTGGCAAATAAAGTTAATTGTGAATTTACACTAAGGAAGTGAGAGGTTAGGTGACCTGTCTACCTAGCTAATAAAGGGAGATAATACAGAAAAGCTGGATACAGTATTTTACTTACAATCACAGGAGAATATTTGATGGCTGCTGCAAATTTATGATAAGCTCTGTAATATGGCTCTACATCTTCCTAAAAATATAAAAAAATATTAATATATGAAATTGATTGAAATACAAAGAATGGAGTAGATTACTGGTGTTTTACTTCAGTCAAGATTTTTTTCACTTATAACCAAGGTTGTCAGTCCAGGGATAGTAGAGGAATCTGGAGTGGTACCTGGCGAAAACCACCAACCTTTGGCCAACTTTCTTACCCTAGGATCTGCCGAGTAGGACTGGAATATAGGTGGTCCAACCTGCCTTAAAGGCCACCTCTAAATAAGGGACACCTGCTTATAAAGGCCAGTAGAATTGTATCTAAATTGTTCTTTATTCATATAGTTTGAATCTGTATATAAAGGCCACCTTTCCATAAAGGCCACTTTTACTGGTTTCCTTGGGACTTTATAGACAGGGTTGACTATACAGTGATCTGTAAGTGTGAACTTGGCCACTGAGGCCCCACTTAGTAGAGGGAAACATGTACCATATACTTACTGCAGGGACAGATAGGGCATCTTCAATGGCTGCTGCCCAATATACTCCAACAATCTACAAAATAAAATGAATTCTTGAGATGCACAATAGAACCTGTTTTAACTGAACTCCTTTAGTAAAGAACTTGAAATGTATCTGCTTTTTCTCATATTTCTGAATACAGTAACAAACATATTATGTGGCCTTTTACCATGACACATGTGATTCTATGGTTACACATTCAAATCAATATAGATTCATTTTCCGGAACATATCAAAATATCACCAGCTGTATTTGAATTTACAGAAATTATACACATATGCATTTAGCAAAGTTTTTATTTCTGAAATTCAAATCAACATCTGAATTTTTAGAATTTTTTTCAAAGAGCAACATAATTTAGCAATACATTACTGGAGATAATCACCAATCTTCAGCAAGCAAATTGACAATCATTCTCATACTAGGATTTGTCCTATTCCTAGTGGGATTTGAACCTAGGTGGTGAGAGGTGTGCGCTTTGGACCACTGGGCCACTGAGTTCCCTTCCAACTAATGAGACATAAGGCAAAACATAATTCAAAGGCCTTAATTCAAGGACCCCTGACGTTCTATAGTAAACTACAAGTCAAAGTAAGAAACTTACCTCTTTTTTGTGATTGACAGCTATATGAGGTCTTTGATATGTCATATGTATAGGATTGTCTCTGAAATAATCATAGAAACATTTATAACTATGGGTACACATGTACTGTCAGAGTAACTGTGTTTGTAATGAAGTATAATGCAAAAATTTCATAGAAAATTTAATAAACTTATATAAAGTTTGGTGTTTTTTCACTTGCTTGAGCATAGTTGTAACAGGAAACCACTACGCAAATCACTCTGTTGCATTACTACCACTAATAACAGCAGGGCAACCATGGCAAAGGTCCATGCCAAATGCAATTGACGTATCGCTGAACACGCCCACAATGTTCCGACAAATGCCTGACATGCTTGAATTACATGCAAAATGAATAAAAACTCGACCTGAATTGCGCAGTTTAATGACGTCACTGACACTAGTACGTCATTAGTTGCCGTGACGCTGCTTTGGTACCATGATGGTGGCCTTTTGTCGGAACATTGTGGGCCTGGCCGACGATCCGTCAATTTATTATGGGAACTGTAAGTGGGCAAAGCCACCTCGTAATATATTCTTCTGCATGTCAATGAAGGCCCATGTATTATTTGTCAAAACAAGTAAGTATTAATTACATATATTTCTATTCTACCATGACTTGAATAAAAAGTAATGAAATAAACCTTAATATATACAAACTCTTTCCTCAGAAGTATATTTTACCATTTATTTGCAAAAAAGTTAATTGGAACAAATCAGCTTTTCAGATTTTATGAATGGAAATTATGTCAGAACTATTATTGGGGACACATAGCACGTCGTTATAAGATGAGTAAGGGAATACAAGTACCGGTATGTCAGTAAAACGGAACAATATCTATGGGTATATATATATATTTATTATATGGCCAATGATTTTGCCCTTTTCTGATTGGTTGAGAAGGCGTTTGGCGAGCCTGATAAATCGTTATATTCACCGTGCAATAACACACACGACATTTTTATGACGTAACAATGGGCAATGTTCACCGTGCAAAAATGCACGCGACGTTATGTGACGTAACAATGGGTAATATTCACCGCGCAAAAACGCGTTACGTGATGTAGCATTGAAAAAAGAAAAGGACAAGTTTTGTACTATAAAACATAAAAATATGGTAATAAAAATCATTGGTCATATAATAAAACTATTATTGACTTTCTATTCGGTAGACATAAGGATTTATCAACCTCAAAAACATAATATTCACCTCGGCCTACGGCCTCGGTAAATATAATGTGTTTGAGGTTGATAAATCCTTATGTCTACCTCATCAAAAGTCAATAATTGTATAATATTATTTGCCTTTGAGTGAGGGAAATATGAACAAATATTCATATCTCCCTCACTCAAAGGCAATAAATTCTTTATTATACTGAAATAAACAGTCACCATGGTAATAAAATACAAAGGTAGTTATTGGAAATGACAAAAAATCTCTCTCCCAGTAATTTTTTCTCCTATAGGCACTCATCGGAGGCAAATGTTAGAATGTTGAAACCCAATCTCTATCAATGACCTCATATTATTGTGACGTTATGGTGTGTTCCGAAGGGGAGGGATATGATGTTTTCTAGAGGGATACAAGATGTTTTCTCCACCCTGATCACATGATCCAATCAAATTACAGACTGTATAGTATTTTTAATGAGGTATAATAATAATGTTTGTTTAACCAAGGCCGACTCTCTTCATGTTTCATATGAAGGAAAATGCAAGTCATGTAACGAATAATATTATATTATCTTACCTTTCATAATGAATCATTTTAAATGTTCCCGGAATTCGTGTTAAGGCTTCAAAGTCTGCTGGATGCTCTTGTCGGAATTTTTCAGCTACGTGGAAAGCATCTAAAAATGTTGTAGCTCCTCCTTCTACACAACTATCAAATCTTATTAAATTAAAATACATGTATTAATGAAACAATCCACACAGGAAAATTTACAAAATTGGTTAATCATGTGTGTGCAAAGTCTTTAAATGGCACAACAGAGATTTTTGGGGTGCCTACTTCTTGATGGGCCAGCAGTGGTTTACAGAGGTGCCAAGTGACCCGCAACCCCCGGGTTCATCCTGCATTTACATGTGAATTCCCACTGACCATACAAGAAGTGGACTGACCTGCAATTAAGCATACAGTTTGAGGACTTCAATTAATTAGCACTCGAATCCACATGTAATGGCGGTGTATTTGAGTTATTACATGGTGAACTAAGGGTCTAATCAGGACTAATTCTGTGCCGGTAGCAGGTGAAAAATCACAAAATTGTGACGCGCATATACTGTATCCAATTTTCTGTAAAATTACACAACAGCGCATCAATTTTAAGCTTCTTTTCATTTGTTTCCCGGGTCTGAGAGGTGCAGCCAGCATAGCAGTGCACGACGCATCTTGGATGGATCTCAGACCGACCCGCGATTGCACAAAATAAGGTTGGCAGCTCTGGGTTTAAGAGAACAATGTTAAAGTTGTAGAATTGAGTGGGGTAATGATGTGTTTTAGGCTTTTTCGGTTAAGACTCTATCAATTATGTATCTAGGGAGTCAGTTCTAGCATGGTGGAGATAACTGGAATGTCTGTAGAAAAGCACCGACCTTCGGCAAGTGAACTGACAAAAGTTCTCACACTAGGATCTGCCCAAATTGGATCCGAACCTACGCAGTAAGAGGATATTTTTGCAGAAAAAAAAAAAAAACAACTAAAATTTTGAATACAACAGACTACATCAAGGACAGCATTATCCAAAAGTGTATTATTACTTTAACAATGATTGAGAAAAAATTGCAGATGACTGCAACATATTTGTTTTATTACTCCAATAAAACCAAATGCCAAGAAGCTTGAGATAAGGATTAAGCAGCAAGTTACAAAAGTTTCAAAATTTTACTGTCAGTAATACTGAAGAAAAGTTGTAAAATTTAATACACAACTGACATGTCAGAGTGAAATGAACATTTCTGTAGGTAACTGTCAATCACAATTAACTGGTGACCACAAAACCAGATTTTGAAGGAGGTGAAATGTACATTTCTGTAGGTAACTGTCAATCACAATTAACTGGTGACCACAAAACCAGATTTCAAGGAGGTGAAATGTACATTTCTGTAGGTAACTGTCAATCACAATTAACTGGTAACCACAATTTTGAAGGAGGTGAAATGTACATTTCTGTAGGTAACTGTCAATCACAATAAACTGGTAACCACAAAATCAGATTTCAAGGAGGTGAAATGTACATTTCTGTAGGTAACTGTCAATCACAATTAACTGGTAACCACAAAACCAGATTTTGAAGGAGGTGAAATGTACATTTCTGTAGGTAACTGTCAATCACAATTAACTGGTGACCACAAAACCAGATTTCAAGGAGGTGAGATGTACATTTCTGTAGGTAACTGGCAATCACAATTAACTGGTAACCACAAAACCAGATTTTGAAGGAGGTGAAATGTACATTTCTGTAGGTAACTGTCAATCACAATTAACTGGTGACCACAAAACCAGATTTTGAAGGAGGTGAAATGTACATTTCTGTTAACCTGTCAATCATCTCAGGAAACTGACACAAGTATGTGCCAGCTGCAGGTGTTTGACCCAGATTCTGTGAAAATTTCAAAACTTGGTTTGGAGTAACTTTTTAACCATCATATTTTAAGAGGCTCCAAATGGGGCTTACATTTTATAGTAAAATAGCTCAATATTTAACCAAATTATTAAATAATTTTATGTAGTCTTTCTTATCTTTAAGATTTTTTTCTCTTGTTATTACAGAAAAGGAAATATACTTTTAAAAAATTTAGAATGGATTTAATTTCTAAAAAGATAATACTTTTAAACCAATTGGGAAATCCCACTGGCATCCTCTGTAAAACAAACTTACTGTAGACAGTGGAGAAACTGTAACCCTGGTGGAGATTCATAGTAGGGGAGATCACAATGGAAATATAACCCTTCTGTAGAATAGGCAACATTACTGGGGTCTGGTATACTGAGCACTTCAAATTTCTGAAAAATATAAATATGCCAAAGGAAGATCTTTATATTTTAATTTTAAATTAAAGTAAATTTTAACAAAACATGTTTTGTTAGTTTATCAACAGTCATATTAGGTCTGAAATATTTACTAAAAAGTTGTTGAAAAAGCAGTTGACCAAATAAAATTAGTTTAAGTTAATAAAATACTAGTTTCACAAATTTTCATTCAGGGACATAAAGAATTGTTATATTTATCTGAAACTGAACTTAAATTGATTAAATAAAAGTGTAGCTAATTATGGACCTTTTTAAAAGTTGGACTTATCCAAAAATTCAAGAAATTCATATTCGAGATAATGGATTCAACTGAAGATGTAAATCAAAGATTTAAAATGAGGCAGACTCTATAGTTTCTACATATGAAAAACCTCAATACCACAAAAATTCGCAATATTTAATCAATCTTCAATTATAATGTTTAATATCTGCTTTTTACTCCTAATGAAGTATAAATTACAACTTACATCACCATAGGATACATTATTCACAATAGGTGCTATATACTCAGCTATCTGAAAATAGATATTACTTTAGTTTAAATTGTATATACAGTCAAATCTGTCTATAAAGGCCACCCAAGGGAACCAGTAAAAGCGACCTTAAATATTATGAATAAAGAACAATTAGGATATAATTCTACCGCTTCATAACACGAAATAAGCAGGTGGCCCTTATATAGAGGTGGTCTTTAAGGCAAGTTGGACTGTATCCCATGAAAAAGTTCAAGTTGTATCAATAAAATCATTTTTTATCCCAGTTTAATAGGAGCTGTTCATCTAAGTAGTTGTGATGAAGTGATGAAGTCAGCAAGGCGGTGAAAATTGTCTGCTACTTTTTTGGATTTGGACTAAGTTTGTCCACTACTTCCACTTTGTTTATGTTTGCTTTGTACAACGAAGCAGGCTGCTTGCAAATAAATTGTTGACTCAGGGATATTGCAAGCCTAGGCTTATCAAGGCCCTCAAAAAGTTTTATGGCCGTCATCACAGTATTGTTGATAAGTTTAATGTCTCTGTGTCCAGGATTGCCCTGGATATATTTGACGTCTCATAGTTCCATGTTCCTTTCGCACAATTTTGATTACACACGTGGCGGGTGTAGCTAGTTAAACAGGAGGTGCTTACCCTTCCGGAGCACCCGGCCTCACTTCCCTGGTGGAAGTTTACGTGTCTGACCTAACTTGTCAGTTCCAAAGTTTTTACTTTGCTTCTAGATTGCGATTGGGACATGGATTGGTATGTTTGTTTTTGATTACTTAGAGAAATTTACTGAAAGGGCTGAATATGGCACAAAAAAATGCACACATAAACAGCTAGACACCCCTAGTGCTGCAGTTTAAGCAATATTATAAAAGACAGAATACAACAAAGTTTATACAAGTGAAATATACTGGTATCTTATTAGCTTCATACGGATACGAATTCTGTGGGTCAGGACCGTGTTCATACAATATTATTGTACTTTTTATAGAAAAATAAAATCCATGCATGGAAATAAGTATATGTACGGTATCAGAAAAGCCCATAATTGCCATCAAACTGCAAATATTTATCCCCACAAAATAGTCATAAAGCTGGGAAAATGAACCAGTAAAAAAGGAGAATTACAGTCTTGCCTAAAGGTGTTTTACTTAATGTTCACAAATTTAGTTTTGTCATATTATATGTACTTAAGATTTTCCAACTGCTGGGAATAGTAGTTTAATCACTATTATATACTCACCTTAACCACAATAAAATTTTCATTTGGCACATCTTTTATCAGACATAAACCATAATCATTCATATGTCTAAGCCACCTGTAAAACAAACCAAAAAAGTATATATTCCTTCAAAATGTATATATGCAATCTAGTTCAGAACACTAAATAAAACTTGCAGGTTTTACTGATTGATTGAATGGGGCTTTATGTCCCAATCAAAAGTATTTAACTTTCATCGAGATGTCACCAGCTATAGCTGAAGTGTCAGTGCAAAGTCAAGGGAGGGTTCTTGAAAATGCCATTCCTGCCATGACATGGGACAACTGTTTTCAAGGTCTCTTCTGAAGGACCCTTCGACATTAATTTGCTGAGTGCTTGGGGAAAGAACAGCAACTACCTATTTTCAAATTCTGGTCAGACCCACCCATTCCCACATATGAAGCGAGCACTCTATCAACTGAGCTATGGTAATGAGATACATATGGCGGGAAACAGTATCAGGACTGCTTTGTGTCTGCGGGACAGTGAATTGTCACAGACTGTTCACATTTCATTGTTGATTACGTCACTGATAACACCAATCAAAAGATGTATCTAGATCTTATAATTTTAATCTAAATTATAAGATCTAAATAAATTTTTACTGTTTACGCATGAATTTTTAAGAAATATGCTTCCCAGAAAACCGAAGACATTGTGACGTAAATGGTGTTATCAGTGACGTAATCAACATAGAAATGTGAACAGTGTGTGGTAATTCACTGTCCTGCCTACACGATGCGGTCCTGATACTGTTTCCCGCCAAATGTATCTCATTGTAAAGCTTGCAGAAGATATTCCTCTACATAATGCACTGGTAGTTGTCTGGGATATGTAGTGTAGTTGGTAAAAGAAATTAGCTGCAATAAATCCTGGTTTATAACCAAGTTTGTTCAGTCACATTTTGGCATTATAAAGGGTTTGGCGATGAATTAAGAAAGGAATACAAAGAAAAGAAGAAATGGATGCAATAAATCCTGGTTTATAACCAAGTTTGTTCAGTCACATTTTGGCATTATAAAGGGTTTGGCGATGAATTAAGAAAAGAATACAAAGAAAAGAAGAAATGGAATTTTGGGACTCAAAACAAACAGCTAAGGTGAAAAAGCTATCAAAGAGCATTTAAACAAGGTTGAGTTGCATAGTGTTTGAAATTTTAGTCATAATATTTGACTCCCAGTAGTTTTTTTTGAAGGGACAGACAGATACCTTAGCAGACATACTACCGGTAAGTCATATTATAATGCATCTTATTATAGCCATGTATAGGACATACGAAGCCAAAACACCAGTGTTTTGAAATCTCATCCAATACATAATGCATCATATGCAAGAGATTTAAAACAAATTCTGATGCTGTTTCACAACAACTATACAGCCAATTGAGCTAAATTGAGCCATAGTTTTCATCAGTTGTCTCCTTTCTGATGGGGATCTCTGTGGCCAAGTGGTCTAAAGTGCATGTTTACAGATCACAATGCTTCTCACTGCCTAGAATCCCAATAGAGCACACCTTAATGTGAGAAAGTTTGACTGTCCAAACTCAGTGCTTTTCTTTAGAAACTCTGGCTTCCTCCACCATTCCAAAACTGGCCACCTCGATACAAGTCTAAGAATCTTGACTCAGGCATAAAACTCCATTATTATACCAGTTATCTAATCCAACCCCTTTTTACTGAAAGCAGCAAAGTAAAGTATTGCTCAATAACAGTCCATATTCATTAGTAAACCCTCCTTTCTAAATCGTACATACTTGAGTACTCCTGCCTTCCCCGATGCCACTTCTTTGTATTGAATCTCTGGAATTATCTATCGAAAACATAGAAATACAGAAATACCATAATCAACAATAGTTGTAAACAAAACTAAGCCACTAACAAAATTGAAAACTTCTTTAAGAAAGTAAAACAAAAATTTAGAGAGAGAAAAAAAATGGCTAAAATATTATAAATCAAATAAAAAAGAACAAATAAATCTCTGTTGCCTGATATTCACTTTACAAGATACAAATGATCAAGATTGTTAATCATTGTTTCTGTTGATCAGCCATGTCTAACTGAAGACCAGACAATGACCCAGTTTTAAAAAATCCGGAACGAAAACAGTTCAATATGGGTTCCATAAAAGTGACCTTTTCTCTACCGATGATCCATTATGAGAAAACATAGTTGATAATTGCAAGCAGGAAAATTCAACATGTCAGCATCAGGTATCAATTCTTTTCTGATTACCGCTTCATCACTATGTATAGGAATACAGCATACTAACTCTTTTTTCAGAGTTTTCAGATAACCTTGCAGCTTGTATGTTGTTTTCATAGTAAGCGTTGTCTTTCAAAAATTGCATTGGTATATGTCCATTATGGTCATCATTTGTCCAGCTGATGGAGAATGACCCATTCCCTACATTAATGAAAAAGAAAAGACATGTTGAAATGCTGATTTACATTGTAGTAAGAGTAAACAAAAATGTTTTAAATTATTGGGATATTTTCGTAAAGAATGTTTGTCACATCTAACTTTAGTTTAGCTGTGAATCTCTTGAGAAACGGGGACTTGTCGGCCAAGTAGTCTAAATAAAGCAAAGCTTTTGAATCACAATACCTCTAACTACCTAGGTTCATATCCTGCTTGGGGCAGATCCTAGTGAGAGAAAGTTTGTCAGTTTGCTTTCCAAAAGTTGGTCATTTTCTCTGGGCACTACGAATGCTTTAAGCATCTCAGAACTGACCACATTAATATAAGTGAAAGAATCTTGACTGTAAGGTAAAAATCCATTATTCCTCTCCACACACCACTTATTCTTGTACCTCTAAAATGTTTGATGAATTTTGTACCTGGATATTAATTATAATTTCCTGGCAATATCATTTCTAAGGTACAGTCAAACCTTTCTATAAAGGCTGCCAAAGGGAACCATAAAAAGTGGCCTTTATGGACAGGTGGCCCTTGTATAGAGGTTTAAATAACATGAATAAAGACCAATTGGGATAAAATTTCACTGGCCTTTAAAGGCAGGTGGTCCTTGTACAGAGGTGGCCTATAAGACAGGTTTGACTGTAATGCCAAACATTGATCATACCAAATGTTACAGAAACTAAAATTTGTCAATTCATGACAAGACTTAAAGACTCTATAATGACCTACCATCATTCTGCAGGCTTTTGATTTTCACATCGGGATTTATTTCTGCCACATCGAGACGTTTCATACCACTACTACTATGTTTACAGTCGCCACAGTGACAGTTGTTACGCAACCATATACTGTGAAATCTAAATACAATGAAGATAAAAAAATTGGGCATTAAAATGTTAATTTTTGGAGTATACTTATTGTCAATTGAAAATTGCATAATATTTACCCTAAGCGTAAAAGAATTTTGTTTTGATATATTGTAAAAATTACGTTTTAATGAGTAGAATGAAGTAATGGTGTTTTGCAGTAAAACAATATTCTTTCACTTAATTTAATGCAAAAAATGTTTATGTGTACAGTGTTTATGGAATTTTTTTAAAACATAACAAACAATGAACATTGTAAGTTTATAAATCTTTAATAGTAATAACAAAAAAATCTCATAAATGATTTTATTATAAATGGTCTTCATAATGTAACATTGAAAAAAATTGATATCTCACGATGACACCAAAACATCAACAATAACATCACATGATTCCATTGTACACCAGATTTTAATACTTTAGCTCATGTACGTCCAGGTCAAAATCAGTCCCGATGATGGTAGCATAGCTACCGAAACATGTCGACACACCAATAAATAATACCATTAATGTTTCACATGTGTTGAGATCCATTTATTTAGTATAATTAATTTAAGATGGTTATTTCTTTAAGAAGGAAACCAGAGTTCCAGGAGAAAAACACCAACCTTTGGGCTTTGGCAAGTGAACTGACTAACTGCCACACTACGATTTGTACAGGTTGGAGGAAAGTGACTTTAGCATAAGAAATAAATTTGATTTACCGGTATTGCAAAACCCTTCACAGCACCTTGGTAACTCCAAAATTTGATTGAGAAAAAAGATGGTGATGGATTGAAGCTTATTATAATTACATACTGTATAGGTAGAAATATTCGCTGTATATTAATGTTCGCTATTTTTGCGGTCGCTGATCAACCCCGAAAATAAATCCACCGTGAAATTTTATATCTTTGTCAGATGCTAGTTACACTACCTACGTGACCGCGAAAGTTAATACCAGTGAAAATGCTCTCTATACCAAAACCACGAAAGTTTATACCAGTGAATATTTCTATGTTTACAGTATACATGTATATGTTTCCCTTACTTAGACTGGGATCCATCATCTAAAGATACTGTTACAAGTTTACCACTGCCATCTACTGATGCTGCTGTAGTCTAAAATGTATATAGGCACATTGTATTTATCAATCAATTAACAAAATACAGGCTTCGTACAGACAGTCATGTGGACTCCAAATTTAAGGACTTTTTAGGGTCTTTTCAGGATCTTATTTGCAAATTTAAGGCCTAATCAGAGGGACAATTTTAGCAAAAAAATATTGGTGTAAAGGCAATTAAATCAGTAAAACAATTACTTACGTGTCCATAGTAAGGACACTTGAAGTGGAGGATGAAATTAGGCATTTATCAATTAATTAATTAATTTATATTTATCAGTCTTCGCAAACCACTTAATATCAAAATACAGACACCCAACTGACCAAATTCAAGGGCTTTTTAGGGCCTTCAGGATACATTCAATGGCTCTTTAGGGTCAGACTTGTTTTTAGGGTCTTTTTAGGGCAAACCTCAAAATTTAAGAACTTTCCCAGGCCTGTATGAACCCTGAATTAAGTACTTCATCAAGACAGGTAATGTGAATCCCTTTACTTTTGTGGCAATTTATTTTCACAATATTGTTGATAGAGGAAAACCTACTCATGAAACTATGAATTGCCATTTTAGTTATTTCCACCCCTAAACTGTGCTTTGTGTATAAAATCTAAAGTCCAGTCCAGCCCAGATTGTTATTTAAGGTGGAAATATTCCCAGATGAAACCAGATTTGTTGTATTTTAAATAACAACCATATCTGCGTCACACACATTTAGTGAAATTGATATCTTAGTATCAGGGGAAAACTCATTGAAAATCCCTGATGTTCATACAGTAATTCTATCATATACCTTATCCACATATTAGGTTTCAATAGAGATAGTGCCTAACACTGGATCACTTGAATATACTTGCCACTTATAAATACAGTGTCGAAATATTTGATTTGACTATGATTTCTTATTTCTTGTTAATAGTCAAATCTGCTAAGTTTGGTCTTGAACCCACTGGGTTATCAGACCAGTGTTTATTACAGTTAATTGGTGCAAAGCGTCAGAGTACTAAATTTCCAGTTGGATGGAATGTAATAGTTTGTCACGTGGCTGAACTTTAGCTGGAGCAGGACATACAACTACTGGCCCCAGTTTCACAATCATTCCTTAGCTAAGATTTTCCTGAACTTAAATTTAGCAAATATTTGAAATCTCTTTTTGGAACTACTGGTGAATATTTTTGTCAAAACTAAATGCAGATGTTTTAATGTAGAAGTGATTTTAAAAATGGCACCTTCAATTCCTGAATATTTTAAAAATTAACAAAATTATATAGATTTGAAATTTTGCAAGATTTAAGTTAAGGAAAATCTTAGGTAAGGAATTATTCTGAAACCTGAGCCTGGTACCTCTCAAATGTCTCAAATGAAGTCTTAACCCACAACAATTGACTTGGAAACCCAATGGCAGAAACACAGCTATGTCATTCAGTAGATCAGCACCTTACCCACAGTCCTTGAATCATATGAGTCTTATGCCTCAAAACTAGTAACCACTCAACTACATGTCTTCATTTATTTCTAATTATAAGTACCAGGCACTGGTTTCACAATCATTCCTTGGCTTAGATTTTCCTTAACTTAAATTTAGCCAATTTTGGTAATCCCTTTTTGGAAATACTGATCAATATTTTTGTAAAAACTAAATGATAATGTTTTAATCTAGCAGTGACCTTTAAAATGACACCTTAATTTCATCCTGAATATCTTAATAATTAACAAAATTATAAAGTTTTGAAATTTTGTAAGATTTAAGTTAAGGAAAATCTTAGCTAAGGAATGATTGTGAAACCAGGGCCAGTATCCAATACATGCAATTTGTAATTCTATATTTATCTCACTTACTGCATAACTGTTTGATCTTGTAGTATCAAGCAATCTAGATTTTCTATTTTGTGACTGTAGATTTCCTTTATTAAAAGCTGAAATTAAAAAAAAAAGTTTGTGGTAAAAGACACTGTCATAATTCATATCAAAAAGCCTGCTTTGTGTGTTCCTCAAGCATAAAATTAAATATTCCAACACTTTTCTAAAACATTCAGTATCATTATTTATGGTTCAAGTATTATAAAGTCAGTTAAATGTTCAATAAATCAGCAATCTTTCAGCTAATCATGACCAGTTTTTTTTTACTTCTTAATTTCAACCATGAATCTAAACACAAGTTTGTGTGAGGCATGAGTTTTGTGCTGTGCAAGTATTTATGATCCGTTTTGTACTAGTGCACACTTATATTGACACCTTTAGATCGTGTTTTTACATTTGCCAACAATGTCACAGATAAACATCACAGACCACTCAGTTAATTATTCTGGTATCGAAGCAACCCTTAGAGCTAGGTTCATGACAATCAAAAATACTTTAACCCTTCCTTGTGACTCTAAAATAGACATTTTCACTCTTTTAATCTCTAGCAAACCAACCAGTAGAGCTAGGTTCATGACAATGAAAAATGCTTTATCCCTTGCTTGTAACTCCAAAATGGACATTTCCACTCCCTCAATCTCTAGTGAACCAACCAGTAGAGCTAGGTTCATGACAATGAAAAATGCTTTTTCCCTTGCTTGTGACTCTAAAATGGACATGTTCACTTTTGCAATATCTAGTTTTCTTTTGTCAGTGCTACAGGACAATAATCAATCTTCTAAACCTTGCATTCACACTATCATGGTATTTTTGTTTCTAGGATGAACAATCTAAAATTCATAGACATTTAAAGGTCCATTCTCTCTTTTGTATTAGTTACACAAATTTAGGTGATAACAAGCAGGAATTCATACACATTTGAAATGTCCAAGGGATTTATGAGGGTCTTTTGGGAATAGGCCCTAAACTAAAAATTGGGAAAAACTATCAACTTTTTGGTCATTTTGGGAAAACTTCGACATCATTTTTGATGCCATCAATGATTAAATCTCTTCATCCCCAGAACTGGAATCTTTACTTTCAGCCACCGGGAATTTATAATTCTCGTCATCAGTTGTTGAATCTGAATAATCTTTTTTCTGTGGCTAAGTGTTTATCAGTGCTTAATTTACTTTCGTTTTCATTTAAAAACAACGAAATTCTCTAACTGGGAATTTTCTCAACCAATTTTGGGAAAAAAATCAATGTTTTTCCATTGGGAAAGGGGCCGAATTGCGTCCCTAAATAGACCCTTGATAAATCTCTGCTCTCTCTCTCTCTCTCTCTCAGTTACCTGAGTTTAGATGTATCAGTGAAGACAGTTCTCTAAAAGTCAGAGAATTAGAATTTAAAACACATGCTCCTTTTCTAATTGTTTGTTGAAGGCTATGGGTCCTACAAGTTGACATTAACTTCAAAACCTGTCTTCCACATTGAGGAACAAATGCCATGATGTACACCTGCATAAAATATAAAACATAACATTAAACTGATTTCATATTAACCAAGTCAAAGAATTTAGATTTGAAAGTGAGAAGCCAGTAACAGAGCCTGTAGTACAGTCCGGGATAAGATTTACAGACAGACAAGCAATTTCTATTCAAATGATAGTCTGCATCGGGATTTTGTTAGAACCCAGTCTGGCCTGCTGGCATTTAATTACACTGGTACTGGCCTTGGGCCACAAGACCAGTGCTAATTTTAAAGTCTGTTAACCTTTTAGAAGAGACAGACATCTCCAATAAAGTTGGTAAGCTTTTTGATAATATAACAATTTTATAATAATGTTCAACCATTTTTCATGAAATTATTTGTGTAAAACCTGCTATAATGACCACCTCTATTAAGACCACTATTTTTAAAAGATCACCTGTCCATTAAGATAAGTGTTTTAAGATATCTTTGCTTCATATTTTAACCAAATAACCTCTATATAAAGACCATCTGACCATTAAAACCAGTGTTTTAAAGTCCAATGGTTTCATTTTTCAACCAAAAAGAACCTATTATATATACAGTAAAACCTCATTATAATGCCCCTTGATAACTTTGCCACCTCGCTTATCGCCACACTATTTAAAGTCCCAAAATCCATTTTGTTTATGTTTTTCTTTATCCGCCTCCCCTATTTATCGCCAAACCCCTTTATAACGCCAAAATTTGACTGAACAAATGGTGGCGATGAATCGAGGTTTTACTGTATAAAGAATATTAGTCTACAAAGTTCATATTTCTTGGACTTGGGTGCCATGGGTGGTCTTTAAAAGTGAAAAGGTAGTGACTGTTCTGGCACACTCAAGAACCCTCCCAGTGCAAATGCCTTAAAGCGATTGCAAAGAGCAAAATTTCTACCACTTCACCTACAGCTGGTGACATCCCAATATAATTAAAATATTCTTAACTAAGATGTAAATTCCCACCCAATCCAGTCCATCCATCTATTCATTTATTCCTTCCCTTTTTCCTTCCTTCCTTCATTCATTCATTCATGCATTGCATCCATTCAGTGAATGAATGAATCAATGAATGAATGAATGAATGAATGAATGAATGAATGAATGAATTGGGTAAGACTTTCTTTTGTACCTCTCAGCAGTTATATTATACCAGTATGTAAATTTTTTGAAAAGTCATTTTTCACAGAAATGTTCAAAATGGCTTGAATCTGTCATTTTTAGATTCTTTTCAGTCAAAATTAAAATTTTTGTGGAGGGTATAAATGGAAGTATTTACGACAGCTACTTCGCATCACCTACCTGCAGAACCTGTATGTTATATAAATGCAAAAATTGTCAATGATTAATCCTATTACTAACCTTTATTGTTAAACAAATGTTAGTGTTTTAAAACAAAGTTTCTATAAATAGAATTAAAGGTACATCCTCAAATTTAACCTTTACTGAGTCAACTGATAAGGTTCATTATTTAGCATGTTATATATGCAGTACCTGGTGCACCTTGTTTAAATCTGTACTAATGTCACGGAAATAGAACCCTAGTTTTAACTAGAGAAATCATGTAGAATAAAATAATACATATATGATTGAAGGCACTGCCTATCATGGGCAAAACTTTTTGGCACATTTAAAATTTCAACTTAAATTCTGTTGTATCACCCAATGTTTCCTCTGCATCACCTATTACAGTGAAACCTGATATAGACACCGTCTCTAAATAAAGACCATCTGTACATTAAGATTGTTGCTGTAAGGGCTTTTTGGCTGGTTGGTTGAAATTTGCTTAACGTCACATTAGCAATTTTTCAGCTATTCACGACAAGAACTATTTTATTAATCTCTATGGATTAATCTATGAACAATTTCGTGTATGCACGTGAAATGCGAGTGTGTTGTATGGTCTGCCTTGTACTAGTGTGCACTCAGGGCAACTTCAACATGCTAGCTCACAGAGTCAGAACGGCACAGACAAGCGTACCACTCCCCTAGTCTATTATACTGATACCAGGTGACCCATTAAAGGCCAACAGCAAGGAAAATTCACTTTAATTCCCATGAGGTTTGAGCGGGGCTCGAACTCACAGTGGTGAGAGACCCTGGATTTGTAGACTAACCTCTTATCCATTAGGCCACAGCAGCCTCTGTAAGGGCTTTTTGATACATATTTCAACCAAAAATAATTTCTATTTAAATTCCATCTGTACCTGTCTATTAAGATCACTGTTTTAATATCTTTTGGTTCACACTTCAATAAAAAAAAGAACAACCTTTATATAAAGACCATCTGCCTGTAAAGTCTATATTTTTGGGTCCCTGGGTTGTTCTTATATGTACAGGTTTTACTATATATTGCTTAAATCTGTCCTGAGCATGTAGGTTCTGGTTCTGGGGATCATAAGGTTGTTGCTTCTACCAGTTCTGTTGAACCTAGGCATTGGAAAGGTGCTCTACTTCATAGCAAGTGCACACATTAGACCACTTGGCCACTGACTCCCATATCAGTGAGTAAGTGAATGAAGTTCTACCTGTCATAACGTCATGAGGAAACAAAATTGATATCGTTTTGAATTATATATATATAAGCCGATGTTACATCATATGGCGCTGTGACGCATGAAAAAGTATGGTAAATTGGATGTTTTGAGTTCGCAATATTTATGAGGCTTTGACCATTATAGGCAGTGCCTTCAATAATATTATTTTTTAATACATGATTTCTCAAATTAAAGCCAGATTTTCTAATTCCATCAATCCATGACTGGTAGTTGGTTGGTTGGTTGAATGTTGCTTAACGTCGCATCAGCATTTTTTCAACTATTCGCGACGAGAACTATTTTATTAATCTCTATAGATTAATCTATGAACAATTTCTTGTATGCATGTGAAGTGCGAGTGTGTTTTAATGTATGGTCTGCTTTGTACTAGCCCGCACTAAGGGCGACTTTAACATGCTAGCCCACAGAGTCACTATGCCACAGACAGGCGTACCACTCCCCCAGTCAATTATACCGATACCAGGTGAATGAGTAAAGGTCAACGGCAAGGAAAATTCGCTTTCCCACATGTGGGATGAGCGGGACTCGAACTCACAGCAGTGAGAGACCCTGGATTTGAAGACTGCCGTCTTATCCATTAGGCCACCGTGGCCTCTACCATGACTGGTAGTGGTAGATTATCTACTGTTGATCTAGCCCGAGATTCCTCTGGCCCGAATTTTTTTTTTTTTTTTTTTTTTATCAATTTCGGGCCAGAGATCGGGCTTCATTATTTTACATAACGTGATGCCGTTGAAATCCTACGGCAGGGTAAGATTTAATTTGGCGGATATGTTCACTTTATTTTCACGGGCATTGGGTAATGAACCAGTCAGATCGCTTACCTAAACCTTTATTCACAAGAATCCATCGAAAAAACTACGTTGCAACTCCGTTTTATATCCATTTCAGCCATATAAATCCAACACATCCTTCATCATCTCGCCATTTTTTATGTTATGATATTCAAATAACGCGAGATCTCGCGGGTTAAAGTCTCCCTTTTCTGATACACAAGTGTTGGATTTATATGGCTGGAATGGATATAAAACGGAGTTGCCACATAGTTTTTTCGATGGATTCTTGTGAATAAAGGTTTAGGTAAGCGATCTGACTGGTTCATTACCCAATGCCCGTGAAAATAAAGTGAACATATCCGCCAAATTAAATCTTACCCTGCCGTAGGATTTCAACGGCATCACGTTATGTAAAATAATGAAGCCCGATCTCTGGCCCGAAATTGATAAAAAAAAAAAAAAAATTTCGGGCCAGAGGAATCTCGGGCTACTGTTGATCTAGTATACTAATTCTTGTTATTTTTCTGAATTTGTAAATAAATAAAACCTCCCATTATTTAAAATTAGAGAATTAAAAAATGCCGAAAAAGTGTGTTCAATGAATAACTAAATATAAAACCATTCACTATCTCAAACAAGTGGTGCTCCTGATATAGGAAACTACAAAACAAGATAGACAAGACGAACCTGCTATTATTTCTACCTACTCTGGTAGTTATAATTGGCATTAACCCGACTCTTTATAATGCAATGAAATAACTGCCACTTTTAAACTTCAAAGAATACCAGATTAAAAATACAACGAATGATACCCACCTCTGCAATGTAGGCCTACGTGTTGTAAACAGTCTACTAGATACACACAAACCACTGTACAGACGGGTCTCCCGATCGTCGCTGGAGCACCAACGAATTATACTGAGGAGTTCATCAGAGGGAGTGAACCTGTCTAGTCTAAACCAAAACAAGAAATAGAGGAAGCACATGTTTTCATTTTAACCAGTGTCAGTTATGGATAGGATTGAAGAAATTAGAACGAGAGTAAACCTTACAGAACACGAAGTTGAAAATGTTTGTATTTATTGAATTGTATACGAATGTCATCTTTCACAATGAAAGCCATTAAGTAATTCTACCCGACCGGTGGAAGTAAAAGAGTTGGGGGGGGGGGGGGGGGACCTGCTCCATCATTTAGTATTAAGAAAAGTAAAACCGGTTCTGTAACTGGTCGAAATGGCTTGTAATTTTTTGAAACGTAAATACTTTGACTGTTTACACCCAATACACACAGTACTATTTGACATATTTAGTATAAATTGCATTGCAATTCTAATAAACAGTACTAAACATGCTTTTGATGATGTTGTGTATCTCTTTAATGTCACTGATCATTTGTCACTGCATACTGTCATGTCCAATATTCAAGGGTAATCACCTTTAAATTTTCAAACCTTTAGAACATTGTCCATATACAGGGTTTCCCGGACGCAAGTTATCTGTGTATCTGAGGCAAGTTTTTTTTTTTATGGACCCCCCAGAAATATTCCTGTGCGTCCCATGTGACGCAAAAAATAAATCCATGCTGGGCTTTAAATATTTTTCAGTCTATATTGGCAGTAATGTTTGAATGCTATTTATAGTTGACAAATGCTTGTTTGACTTGGATTGTCCTACTTTCGTTTTAGTATAGCATTTTTGTGACCCCGCATCGTTGTTAGTAACCACATGGCATAGCAACGAAAAATTTCCTCCTTAGTTTGCAATCCTGTACTTGTTTATCCCGGCGATCAGGACAGTAATCAGAAATAAAATAATAAGCATTGTATGATATACTTTTACAATGATAATGGTTACATATTTCCTGTTATAGTGTAGCGAACACACAAAACTGTAGTGTTGGAAAATGACAGATATAAATAGGAATCCCAAGTCTTAGCCAAGGACCCCTGCAAAATTACCCTGGGAGTACTAAGGACTCCCAAAGAAAGGAAGCAAAGGAAAACCCTGCATATATCATGATATATGTTAACTTATTATTGTTAATAATTTACAGGTTCACAGTTCCGATTTCCCAGGACAGTATCAAGGCTATGATGATACATGGAACCAACAAAAATTTGAAGAGGTATAAATTATCAAGGGTTTGTATCAGGAGGGAGGAATGTAGCGGGACTGAGCTGGTTGTGGTGTTGTATTGTAGATATAATAGAGTCATTTGCTACCCAACTTTCTGGTCTTGACCTTTTAGCTTTGTGATAGAACACTTACTGGTAGTGCTGGGTTCCATCATCAACTGGGGCATTCTGTGAGGAAGTGGATTTTTTTTCAGGTGTTTCTTTCTACCTGTTCCAGGTATATCATGGTTATGCAGGATATTTGAAATCCACTCATTTACCATTAAGCTGATGATATGACTAATGACACATATTTTTTCAAACAATAAAAATTGAAATTTTGAGAGAAATATTTCATATTCAAAAGTGAATAAGTATATTTATTACTAGTATATAATTAATCACTTTCATCTTTATGATTAGCTAAAATAGTTACACATGACCATTTGTTCTCACATGATTTACCAGAGATTTTGGAAAAATCCTGTGTATAGCAAATACAGTGTACATCATCAATTTTTGTTGACATTCTCACATAAAATGATTATGACATCGTCAATTTAGTGTGCGCAAGTGATTTTGTCTCATCCAGAATGCCTGTTATTTTTTCATAGAATCATACTTAAAAGTCAGAGCAATCCAAATAATGCAGGAGATTATTCATATGATCTGTCTCAACCAGAGCGAAACAGGGAACTGGTAAAATGGCTAGACTACCTGGTCACAGGTGTGAAAAATCATTGTAAATCAGAGTGCCACAGTGGCTGTCGCTTCAGTCAACATTTATTTTTTCTGGTCAATATCACACCATATACAACTACTAAAAGCCCATAATTGTATAATATTTGTAAACATCGTTGCCAAGGAACAATGTGTCTGTTGCTTAACGCTTCAGAGAAAAGAGATACAGAATTTATTATTACATATGTAAAGTTTTGTTAAAAAAAGTCTTAATGGATATGCAAGTAAAATTATGAACTCTTAAACCAAAACCTGATGCTTTTAATCATTTAATAATACAGTCCAACCTGCCTTAAATTCCACCTATATATAAGGGCCACCTGCTTTTAAAGGCCAGTAAAATTGTATCCTGATTATTCTTTATTCATATTATTTGAACCTGTATATAAAGACCACCTGCCCATAAAGCCACTTTTACTGGTTCCCTTGGGTGGCCTTTAAAGACAGGTTTGACTAATAATAATAATAATAATAATAATAATTGATACATTTTTCTTTTTTTAGAATTTTAAGATCAACATAATCAGGATGACAGAGGATGAGCTAGAGTTTGACATGGTCGGAGTTGATGCTGCTATTGCTAATGCATTCAGAAGAATCCTTCTGTCAGAGGTAAACTTTTCACAAGTAAACAGACATGATGCTTTCTTTTGTTCAACTTTGATACTGATAGTACAGTGAAGCTACTATGTAAGCTTTAACCCTCTTGCTATCAAACAGACATATGTGTCCTCTACCGACAGCCTGCCATACGGACGCATATATGTCCTTTAAATGGAATTGTCAATTCTCAGTTAAAAGGCTAATATGTACATATTATCTTTTTGTAAAGTAAACGAAAATGCAAAATATTGACAATTGACATTATAGTCTAGAACTAACTAATGATGTCATATGACTACAAATGCTTCTGATGTCATATTCTATTTTTGACGTCATACCATTTTGCATTGTGAATTTCAATTTGGCACTGCCAACGTTTGGTTAAAAATTAATTTGGCAGCAAGAGGGTTAATGTGAGGTACCGGTAATGTATTGTATAATGATTTCATTATACACTGTTCAATCAAGAAATGGAGTTGGTTGGGACATCCTGGCACAAGCTTTGAAGAAATGAGGATCATGTTTGCAAAATAGGGTCAAAATTATGAAATATCTTGATGTGTTTTATTTGAAAAAGATCGGTATTAAATCAAAGCAAAATATAAAAGAGATAGGGATAAGAATGGGTTTACTCAGGTTGGCCATATGACAGTTTTTTAAACAGAATTATTATTTTGGGGTCTGTAACAACTCTAATGAAGTTCGATGCCTAATGAAGTCTGGACTTCATTAAGCGGTTACAGGGGTCATTGGCACAAGTGCCCCTTTTTAGATTAAACACTGCTGTAGATATAATAATGTTATATTATTACTGGTAACTTTTTATCTTTCCAGGTGCCCACTATGGCTATAGAGAAGGTATTCATATATAATAATACATCTATAATACAAGATGAGGTACTAGCACACCGATTAGGATTAATACCTATAAAAGCTGACCCGAGGTTATTTGAATATAGACAAGAAGGTATGCATGATTATTTAAGCTTTATTCATAAATATGAATAAGTTTATTGTATACCATAGGTATTAACTTCTGAAATATCAGATATAACTGGTGATGCCTCAAAATAAGTGAAATTATAATGATTAGGATTTATAAAACTGGTGATGTCTGAAAATAAAAGAAATAATATGGAGTGGATGCAAAAAATTGGTCAGGCGACATCTCAAAATAAGCGAAATAATATTAAGTGGATGCAAAAAATTGGTCAGGTGACATCTCAAAATAAGTGAAATAATATTAAGTGGATGCAAAAAATTGGTCAGGCGACATCTCAAAATAAGCGAAATAATATTAAGTGGATGCAAAAAATTGGTCAGGCGACATCTCAAAATAAGCGAAATAATATTAAGTGGATGTATAAGTCTGAGGTGTCTCAGAATAAAGGAAAACATATTGAGTGGGGTGGATAAAACTGGTGATGTCTGAAAATAATTGAAATAATATTGAGTGGAATCTATAAAACTGGTGATGTTTCAAAATAAGTGAAACAGTATTGAGTGTGATGTACAACTTCATTTACTCACACACTGATGACAGTGCCTCAGTGATATGACAGTGCTTCAGTGATATGACAGTGCCTCAATGATATGACAATGCCTCAGAGATATGACAGTGCCCCAGTGATATGACAGTGCCTCAGTGGCTGAGTGGTCTGGACTCTGGAGTGTGCACTTATCACAGTGTCTCTAAATGACTAGGATCATTGGAACTGGGGTACACATCAGCCTGATGATCCACCTTAGAGTCTACATACTTGGTACAGAATTCAACTGACCAATACATTAAAACCTGCATATTGGAACCACCCACAGTACCCAAGAAATATGGACTTTATAGACAGGTGGTCTTTATATAATGTTTTTTCTTTTTGATTGAAGTATCACCAAAGGGGGCCATGAAACAATGGTTTTAATGCACAGGTTCTTTTTGGTTGAAATGTGAACCAAAACTGCCTTAAAACACGAATCTGAATGGACCTGTGGTCTTTATACCCGGTATATAAGTGGCCACTATAGCAGGTTTTATTTTATTTTATAGGTGACATAGAGGGAACATCAGGTGACACAATAGAGTTCCAGTTGAAAGTTAAATGTACAAAAAATACACAGTCTAAAGATGCCACAGACCCTGATGAGTTATATAAAGATCATAAAGGTATGCCACAGTGGGTAAATGGTTATAACATTATACCATCCCCTTTCTTTCTAGTCTAAAGATGCCACAGATCCTGACGAGTTATATAAAGATCATAAAGGTATATATTGCCACTGTGGCTTAATGGTTTTCATCATTGTACCAGAATTTGATAGATACATACATTAAGAATTATCATATCTGTCTGTTTGTCCATATACATTTTTCTGAAGCAGGGCTCCAGCATGTACAATGTATACCTTATGAAAGTCGCTCTGTATGAGGGAGGTCAGATTTCAAACCCCAGCTGGTTCTGACTGGTAGTGATTGTTCTTTCACCAAGCACTCAGCATTTAAAATAAAAGTCACTATTCCTGGAAGAGACCTTCAAAGTGATGTCCTGTGTCATGGTAAGTGTGACACAGTAAATAACCCTCCCTGTACATTGATCTGAGCACACTGTCTTAATACTGTGGATGGTTTTATTTTCATCAGGCACTATATTCGTCGAATCAGTAAAATCTATCATTTCTTTGGGTTGTAAATTTGTGGTTTCACTAAATGTCGAAAGTGTAGTAAGGAACCTTGATAACAGGTATGTATTCAGTGCTGACATGCTTCTTGTTGATAATTTGTTGGTTTGCCGATCTCTGCCGATGAGTAATTAGGGATTAGGAATTAGTACTGAAATTTGTGTTTGGGTGTAAAAAAAACTAGTTACGATAGATCCAATTGCTATAAAGTATGGTAGCCTACATGTCTGTTAGTTACTACAATATCTTGTCTTTTTACTTGTGGATAATATTTCTTGGTGGTTGTAAATTCGTGGTTCAGACTGTCCACTAAAACCACGAAAATTGAGCCCCAACAAAAATTAATGATTTCACAGTATACCGGTACATGTGGTCTTTGATTGTAGGTGGTCACTACAGCAAATTGTACTGTTAAACATAAAATAAACTGTACAATTTTATTTCAGTTACTACAAATCATCTTAAGTGGATACCTATTGGAAATCAAGCAGAAATTGTAAGTACCAGTAGTTCTTTGTTAATTGAACTGGTATTTTTCTTCCAATAAGTATTGAAATAAAATATGTGGGCATCATCACTGTATGGGAATAGTTTTGTGGCCGATCTCTCTAAAATTCACAGGTAAATTTTATTTGACCATTAGTAAAGGGATAAAATATGTTGGCAATCATCACTGTATGGGAATTGAAAGATCAACTAAGTTGATTTCAAAGTTATACCAACAAGAAGCAGCTAAAGATTGTTGAATTTAATATAGTAAAGTTCTGACATAAGTATTGCTTGCATTACTCCCTCAAGACTATGTTTTCGACTTGCATGAATTTCACTTCATACTTTTAGAAAGAAGCTTTTATGTATGCTGGTATATGGTTTAATTTTCAAGATTTTAAGATTTTCAAGTGGTGGATTTGACCTTTGAACTTGAAGGAACAAATGGAAGCCTTGTATAAGATTTTTGTTTTGCTTGGTGGCTAGAGTAGACATGTTTTGTTGTACATGTATTGAACTTCTTATTTTTCAAATTTTTTCAGTTTAAAGAAGGTGATATAAGACCAGTAAATGATGATATACTTATAGCTAAACTTAGACCAGGCCAGGTAATTCTACTTTCATACATTTTCTATGTTACTAAGTCCTTAAAAACAATAACACCTGTTAAACTGTTATCAAATGTTTAGCCTAATGGTGGCATTATACAGGATTAAATTAATTTTACTTTAAGAAAAAGTGTTTAAAGAAAAATACTAGTTGATGGAATTGGAATTTTTGAAAAAAATTAGTTTAATCAAATGAAAAATAAGGACTTTATACAGTAAAATCTTGATTCACTTCCACTATTTGTTCAGTCTGATTTTGACTTGGTCATACAACACCACCCCACTTTGCTCCTTTAGGTTATTTGGGGCTTCGGTGGCTGAGTTGTCTAAAGTGTGTGTCTGTGTCTCTCACTGCCTAGGTTTGGATCCTACTCGGGACACATCATAGTGAGAGAAAGTTTGTCAGTTCGTGTGCTGAAGGTTGGACACTGATTTTTTTTACCATCCATGGACTTGGTGCCTCCATATAAGTGAAAGAATCTGGGATGGTTCATAAAACACCATAACTCCACTCCACTGCTTCAGTATTTGATTTACAATGCCTCACAGGTGTTTATCTGAACCATGACACACTTTCCAAACATTTAAATTTGGTATTGTTGCTTTGACCTGAATAGCGTTCAAATGGTAACCATCTTACGGGTATATCATTTTGGATTCATTATGTTGCCCATATGAAGATGGGACATGTAGTGTGTACTCAATTTCTTCTACCACTATTCTCAAAAACTATTTAACAGATATTTATCAAACTTTACTGGAACAATCTTCGAGTAGAGAAGATGTGCCATTGACTGTTCTTATTTTGATCATGAGCATGGTTGGTGATTCCCAGTTAGGATAAGTTATGAGGACACTTTCGAAATAGCATCCCACATCAGTTGTTCATTAACACATAACTTGTTCATTTTATGAGCTGCTTTCTACATTCAAGTATTTTGATTATTTTTTAATTTCAGGAGATAGATATCAAATTGCACTGTGTCAAAGGCATAGGTAGAGATCATGCCAAGTTTTCACCAGTTGGTATGTACATTAATTTGTGATTTATGATTAATAATTTTTTAAGGCAGTTTAATAAAAGTGTTTTTTAGACTTATTAACTTACATAAAGTAATACATATTTGTAAGCAGTGTTAGAAATAAGTTAAAATTTTCAACAAGTCCTTGATGGTTCAACATTTTCTATTGTGATATATAGAAGAATTTTGAAAGAGTAACCAGTCCATTCCAAAAGTTACCAATCTTGGAATGTGGGACTTGCTGTTATTTCAAACTCTGTTTGTAAGATACCCATGACTGAATAGGTAAAATCATGAGTGATGTACCTGTGAATGTCATTGAGTATTTACCAAGATACTGGTATTTGAATGTTTAAATCTATACTTACTAATGACATTTTGATGTAAAATGAAGCTCAAAAATATCTAAAATAAAAAGTTATATAAAAATAAAGTAAATTATACAGTACAATTTTGTTTTCGGTGATAAATTGAGGGAGGCTTATAAAGAAAAACTTGTAAAGATTAAATAGATAATAGGACTTCAAAATATTGTGGCGATAAGTGATTTCTTTAAATTGATAACATCTGCATACTAGTTATCAAAAACGTCCTTGTAGTATCATGAAAAAAATTGTCAAAGTTAAATATACAGTCCAACCTGCCTTAAAGGCCACCTGCTTATAAAGGCCAATAGAATTTTATCCAAATTGTTCTTTATTCATATTATTTGAACCTGTATATAAAGGCCACCTGCCCATAAAGGCCACTTTTACTGGTTCCCTTGGATGGCCTTTATAGACAGATTTGACTGTAAGTTAGGAATGATTGTATAATCCATATAACTTTTAATTCATTACTTTACAGCTACAGCTTCATACAGATTGTTACCAGAGATCACCATACTTAGGCCAGTCACAGGAGAAATGGCTGAAAGACTTCAAAAATGTTTTTCACCTGGAGTTATAGAACTTGAAAATGTTAATGGTAATCTGAATTATATGTACAGTTGAACCTGGTTATTCCAAGTTTTTATCTAATACCTTAGGTTATTAAGAGTACTCAGAAAATCCCACTCTGCACTATAATAATTATGAAAAACTTCTTTTATCAGAGCCTCGTATATGTATTTATATCTTTTTGGTGATAAAAAAAGGGACCTTGGTGTCTCATCATAGACTATTCAGGCAGGTGTGATCATAAGTTCAGAACAGTGTTTAGGTAATCTGAACACCATAATAAACATCATTGTCAAGTAATCCAATTGCATTTAGGTTGATCGCATCCTGCTTGTGAATTGATAAGAAACTTTATCATAATGTTGTACTATTTCGACACCAAAGTAGTGCAAGGGGAGTAACTCCAATGGATTGCAACCATAGGATCTTAGAATTTTTGTTGAGTTACTGTACTCATATGGAAGTTGTATGGGCTAGTAAGGCGTTTTCGATCACCAGGTGTTTCTGATCACTTATGTAAATTCAGAATGGCGAGCATGCGCAGTCAAATTTTTTAGGCGGTATTGTCTATTTATAACGACGGAAGCACGTTTTTTCTACCAATGTAAACAAATAGTCAAAAGTACTTTCTAGGAAGGTAAAATAACTCACATTCTGTCCATGTTGATAAAATCCGCCATTTTTGTTATTCCCGTTTTTCTTGTATCTCAATATGTCCAATTTATTTTGATCTTATCATTTTCACACAATCCAGTGTCGTCTGTTTACTCTCCGAGCGTTTTGACAAATACCAGTTCATGTGACGTCACCAGTTATAGTCTGTTTCAAGAAAACCGAGGCTTTAAAGTGGCACCACGTGTTATAGCATAATTGTTATATATCGGGAGCAAGATTATACAACACTTGGTTCTATAAATGCAATTTAACACCATAAAGTGATAACCGCTACCTGCTCCATGCTTTGCAACACATTCTCAATAGATTTTTACAGTTAAAACTATCGATGTTGCATCAGTATATATATTTATATAATATATATAGACATATGTCAATATAAGGTTTCTACTTGTTATGAAATCGGTGGATGACACACAAATGGGTGAATGGTTGCTGGAATATTACTTACCTTAGGATTTACATAAGGTAAGATATAATGTTCATGTTTCATGTTAACACTGGCCTGTTTTGAGACTCAAACACTTTTATTTTCTTGTGTAATACGTCACTACATCACGTGATCGGATTCACCTTTCTGCCATTTTGTTTACATAGAAATGGGGACCAGTAGGGATTTAGATAAAACATGCTGTGTAATGCTTTGATTGAGCTTTTGTCAGTATAAAAGCATCCATATTAATTAGTATTAACTACGCTGATGTACATTTGATTCAGTATTATTTAGATAGCTAAAAAATTATTCCAAAATCCACTAAGTGATCGAAATCCCCTAAGTCCTCCATAGATAACAAAAGCTTTAAACAGTATTGATATGAATAATCTATGTTTCCATTCCTGGTGGGTAAAATCACTGTTAATTTCCGAGAAATTCTTTAAAACAATAACCTATATTTAAAAATGTATGATCTTTATGTATGGGGACTATATTTTGGAAATTTGGCTACTAATCAATTTTAAGTTGTTAAAGCCTAGGTAAAAGCAATGTCAGTTAATTGTTCTCATTTATTTTTAGGTAAAAAACAAGCAGTAGTTAAACATGCCAGAAAAGACACGTGTTCCAGAGAAGTGTTCCGTCATGATGATCTGAAAGACTTAGTGAAATTAAGTAGGATCAGAGATCACTTTATATGTAAGTCCTTTATTCATTGATAAGTTCCTAAAATAATTGGGACCTAGGTCGGCAAGTGGTCTTAAGTACACATTTAAGGTGTCTATTACTGCCTAGGTTTAGAATCTCACTCGGGACACAGTGATATTGTTTGAAAAATAATTACTACCAAATAAAGGTAGTTTCCCCTGGGGAAAAGTGACACAATTTTCCCAATTCAATCACTAAAATTCCCCAAACAACAGTGATATACTAGCAATTTAAATCTAGTTGTCCTTACCAACAAAATGTTAAATATTGTCACAATATAATATCTTTTTAAAGATGATCCTAAGCTATTGTAAGCATCTCATGATGCAGTATGCCGTATTTCAGAACATCAAATTTTCCCAATTTAAAAGGCAAAAGGTAGATTTTAAAAAATGTAACAAAATCACTGGGACATATCTTGGTGTGATTCTTGATATAAATGAAAGAAAACCCTACTCCACTACTGTCTACAAAGTATGTTTTTCTGACTTAGTCAGCATTATCTGTAGTAATATATATACTTATACATTTATTTAGATATTTACTTCAGTTATAAAGTTGTTTACTTTAAATATAATAATTATGAATATTTATTTGTTTTAGTTTCAGTGGAATCAACAGGAATTCTACAAACAGATGTGTTAGTGACAGAGGCTGTTAAAGTTTTAATGGGAAAATGTAGGACTTTTTTATCAGAACTAAGTGATGCTGGAAAAACAAAATAATAAATAATAATGCTATTAATGACAGTGTTATTTTTAATTAATACGCATCTCACTTGCTTATTGTACTCACCTTAAGGTGAGATTTACTGTGTTATTTTTGTGATGACGTTGGCATACCAAAATATGAGATGCTGCTTCCTTGTCTGACATTCGGTATGAGAGAACTAGTTCACCCAGTGTCAGTATACAGTGACAGGGAGAGTGGTATTGTAGCGATAAAGCTACATGGTGTAGTATGTACTATGTACAGGTTAAGAGACTTTACTACTGTCTCACCTATAGTGTACTTTTTAGTGCTCGCTTTACAAACGGGCAACTAGGGGTGCGATTCCCGGCATCTAGGAAAGGGAATTTTTTCATTGTAACTAGCATTTACATTACAGTATGCTTGTGTCCAGCATGCTGACTGTGAGATTGCACCTTAAATTCGTCCTGAGTGTGCACTAGTACAAGACGGATCATAAAATATTCTCACCCATCACAGGCATACATGAACTTGTTCTAAGATTTACTGTTAGATTCATAAACTTGCTCTTATCTTGAGAATCTGAAAAATTGCAGATGTGATGTTAAACAACATTACATCCAACCATTTCTTAAGCCTTGAAGTTGGTCACATTACAAGGGTCATAGTACCCTATAGTACATTTTGGTAGGAGTGAAATAACCTTAACTGGGATTAAATTCAATTAACTTTACTGATAGAATCAATTAAATCTATATGGTTAATAAGTTAAATTTTTTCACACAGCTTTTAAATGAAATTGGATAATACAATGTTTTAACTGCAAGTTTTGTGTTGATACACAGAATTTTGTTAATTATTTAATTTTGGCAGTTGCCTATTGCAAATTTCTATTATTTTTCTAAAGTACCGAACGATATCATTTTCAGAACTGAAGAAAAATATATGTTAATCATTATATTATATATAAATAGAAGAAATGGTTTTGAAATATATTTCAGTGAATGGTTTGATGATTGCACAAAATCATTCATATGTCAAGAATGGATGCATAACTCCAGTAAGATTAACAGAATGACACATGTTAACACTTTTCAGTAAGAGTTATCTTTCTTTATACAGTCTGCACTTCATTATGTAAAACGGTTGTGGCAGCTCAGAGTGTCTGAGACTAAGAGGTTCTGTGACTGATAAAGGGTAGAAATACATAGAACAAAATTTCTTTGGCAAAACGCTCAGCATTTTCAAAAAAAAACAAAACTTTGGTCTCTCTTGCAAATGCAGCTTGTCATAACATACATGATACCACTTGTACTTGTCTCTAAAATGTTGCTCAAATGTTGCAATTAAATGGTATTCAAACACATTTTATTTTAATTTAGTTGCATAATGGCAATAATGAGAATGCCACTTTTAGCACTTAACACATAAACATAATGTTACTTAAAGGCAGAAAATAATAAAGCTTCACCAAAATCCACATATTAATGGCGAAACCATCTATCTTGGACATAAATCTGAAGTTTATCATATGGTATAAGAAACAGACCAAAGTTACTTTAAGGTGACTTGTGTCTGAAGCTTAATATAACTAGAACTGTCTCTTGAGACCCAAATACCCGACCCCAACATCTACAAGAGTTTAATGTTTCCCATGACCTTGACCTTTCCAATCAGTATTACCTTGGTTCAAGGTCATGACACACAATTGCACACCATGAAGATTATTCATGTCAAGTTTTATGACAGTCGTCAAAAGCAGTTATAAGATATGGCCTGGACACGATTTTACACCCACAGACAGACAAACATGGTGATTCCTATATGACCCCCCCCCCTCAAACTAGCTTACAAGGGATATAATTATTATTCAACCACTTAATATTTTATAGGAGACATATTGTGTTCGGTTTGTCGTCTGTCAGTTATACATTGGTTTCTACACAAACCTGAGGTTACTTTGGTGCTTGCCATTTCAGCCAATTTTTAACAATCATAGAGGCCTGTCGATTGTGGAGGTCAAAGACCAAGAACACTGTTACTATCGATAGACCTAGGCGTTTCCGTGCAATGGCATAAGTTTGCTTTGACAGAATTCAATCAAACCTATAGACTTGAAATGAAGGTTTCTTTAGATTTAGCCAAAGTCACTTTTTTAGGATGTGTGGGACCCCAATATGTAGTAACTACCACAAATGTAGTAACTGTCACAAATGTAATAAAATAGTGTCACATATGTAGTAATGTTGGATTCTAACGCATAAGTTTCAATTTTTTTTACTACATATAGCGGTTTTTATTTACTATACTACATTTGTGGTAAAAATAATTGTTACTACATTTGTGGTTCGTAACTACGAAAGCCTATTAAGCTCATAAATAAAAAAAAAATTAAAAGGCGTAATAACGCAAAATAAAGGCGTTATAATGCGAAAAAAGGCGTTATAACGCCTTTAGAAAGGCGTAATAACGCGAATTGAAAGGCGTTATAACGCGAAATAAAGGCGTTATAATGCGAAAAAAGGCGTTATAACGCCTTTAGAAAGGCGTAATAACGCGAATTGAAAGGCGTTATAACGCGAAATAAAGGCGTTATAACGCCTTTAGAAAGGCGTAATAACGCCTTTAGAAAGGCGCAATAACGCGAATTGAAAGGCGTTATAACGCGAAGTAAAGATGCCCTCCATAATGATGTGGAGGTCCTGGGGTTTAATCTCTACCCCCACCCCCGCCCCCACACTTTACATACATATTAAAAGTGTGTGTGTGTGTGTGGTGTGTGTGTGTGTGTGTGTGTGTGTGTGTGTGTGTGTGTGTGTTTTCCTGCACAACTATATGTAATGTAATAAGCTGTTTTATGTGTATTTATTCTATGAAAATTAAAAAAAAACTGCACATCATCCGATCCTGTGCTGAAATAAACATACTATTTCAGTAAAACAGAAAGAAAGGTTTCTTTTCAATGTTAAAGTGTTGTTTTTTCATAAAGAGTATCATTTTATATATGGGGATGGAAATCTTTTAAGTAATCTGAAATATAAACATTGATAAACATTGGCAATGTACACATGGCTATTTATTAAAAAGTTCCTGTCCAATTGTCAATCGCTAACTTTTAACAATGATTAAATGACACCTGTGACATCTTAGTATGAATAGATCTACAGTTGCCTTAAGCTTTTCAAACTAAAACCAATCTGTTTGTGGTGAGGGTTGTCACTCAAGTGACTGCTCTATATATAGACAAAAAGGCGTTATTACGCCTTTCTAAAGGCGTTATAATGCCTTTCGATTCGCGTTATTACGCCTTTCTAAAGGCGTTATAACGCCTTTATTTCGCGTTATAACGCCTTTCAATTCGCGTTATTACGCCTTTATTTCGCGTTATAACGCCTTTCAATTCGCGTTATTACGCCTTTATTTCGCGTTATAACGCCTTTCAATTCGCGTTATTACGCCTTTCTAAAGGCGTTATAACGCCTTTTTCGCATTATAACGCCTTTATTTCGCGTTATTACGCCTTTTAGTTTTTTTTATTCATGAGCTTAATAGGCTTTCGTACGTAACTACATATGTGACACTATACATTTATTGCCTTTGTGTGAGGGAGATATGAACATTTGTTCATCCGCAACAAGTCATATTTCCCGAGGGCGAAGCCCGAGGGAAATGTGAGTTGTTAAGGGTGAACAAATGTTCATATCTCCCTCACACAAAGGCAATAAATTGTTTATTATACCGAAAGATAACCATGGTAATAAGAAAGACAGAAAGGAAGAAAATATTTTAAAAAGACAACTTTAAAACATCAGCCCTTCTCCGATTCATTGCTTTTTCTCCTATCGGAACCTATCGGAACCTATCGGAGGCAAACGCTAGAACATCGTGACAGATTCTCCATCTATGACGTGATATCATCGTGACGGCATGGTGTGTTCCGAAGAGGTGGGATATGATGTTTCAGAGGGATACACGATGTTTTCTCCACCCTGATCACATGATCCAACGAACCAATGAAATTACAGATAGTATCGTATTTTTCTTATGAGGTATAATAATATTTTATCACATTTGTGACAGTTACTACATTTGTGGTAGTTACTACATATTGGGGTTCCACAGGATGCCTTAATGCATATACTAGTATTTTAATCTACCGCACTCACGGTTATTTGAGCCTGCACACATGTACAGTCGCGCGCGCGAACAAACTAAAAACATTGTTATTTTTCTTGAACATGAACAGTGAACCCAGTGTTGCAAATTTTACTGTGCCGCTGGCAAAATGTGAACTGATGCCGCTAGAAGTAACATTATTGTAGAAATGAACATATGGCGATGGAGTCAATGATGAAAAAGTATCATCTGTACTTTTAGATCTACTTGAAATCAACATAATTGTATAATGTTTCCGGAAGCCAAAGCGTCTGTTCATTTCATTAGTTTAATAGGAATTTATAATTTATGATTTAGTAAGCCCATGATTTAAATTTGGACTGAAAGAGTATTTAATAAAGATTTATGGAATTTACAGGAAAAAAGTGAAAGTTTCATGATGTAATACACAGATTACATCTTGTTTTCTCAAAGACTTGGGCTTCGTTTAAATTTATGAAAATCATTTGAATTACCTTGCGGTTATGATTTATATCAGAAGCCCATTATATAGTGCATTTGTTTTATATCCATATACAGTACAGACCTGTCGAAAGTTTAACACGCTATGCAAACAAATTAGTGCCGAATAACAGCTCAGTTCTGTCCCTTATTAGCTAGGCATTTTTCTCGACAGATATTTGGAAGCTGTTCTCTATCTTAAGGTAGCTATTCGAGTACTTGCTATCCATATCTGTCCACTCGACAGCTGAACTTCGACTCCAGTATTAAAGTTCCCATGTGACGTCACACTGTCCACTTTACAGGTAAAGTAGCCGCCATTTTGGTAGGCATTAGAAACTGAGTCTAATTAATTCTTTCTAAAATAGAGTGTATAAAATTTATTGTCACATTGTTGTTATGGGGACAAAAATCTTATAAAATATACCAAACCAAATAAAAAGATTGGCTATTTCATAAATTTAAAAAATTTATTGACTTCCCCGATTACTTTTTGAAAAACAATAATTTAAAAATTAACAAATTTGGTTAAAATAGACAGATAAACGATACAGATTGCCTAACAAAATGGCGACCACTCTACTGAAAAATTCGTCTGCTAGAGGTCCATGGGAACTATCTATACAAGCCTGCACTTTACTTAATTCTGCCATTACTGTAGATTCTGGTAGTTTTTTGACTACACTCATACAACAGATTTAAATATGTATTGGTATATACAACAAGAAGCTATTGCTAATTACAACTGACCGGAACAAAGGCCAACTCCCAAACCCTGCTCAATCTAAGTTTTGACCTTTGAGTGGTACGCAACACATTGTTACAGGTTGGTATACATTTGTTCTATGTTTGATCAAATTCTATACAAAAACGTGAAAGTAAATCTGATCATTTTACATGTTTGGTTGTCAAAGTTAGATGTTGAACAAACGTCTTGTAAATCAAACGCAATTTCTTTTAATACTTTACCAATGCTTCCGACCGAATTAGCCGGCCTCTTATTGAGCCCTGTCCTGAGCTCAAACATCACAAAATTTTCCATAAAAATGCCAACATACCCCAGAGTAGCATCCACAGATATGCATTTGGAAATCACAATATTGTGGAACAGAGGCTACAATTAATGTACTGAATTTGGTTGTTAAGGATACTAATGCAACCGCTTTTAAAACAATAGACACGAGTATATTGCCTTACACGCAGTAACATTCATTCTTCTACCACAACGTACCAAGAATGATTTTATAAGCCAATGAACTATTCCTTATGGGTTGAACTCAAGTTCCTTTATCGCTGTTCTAAGGTAAATCAAATGTTCAAAGTGCCCACAGTGCATACATTGATCAGATCATAGAATAGCTACAGATAGGGATTTCATTTTTAGCTGGTGGTATTTCGATATAAGCAAAACCTTGGACTGTTCACATAAATAGAACACACATGGCATTTACGTTTAACTCCCCATTCAAGATTTTTAATTCGTTTTCATATCGGAAACCAAACAACTGACTTACTCGCACTACATATACATCGTGCATGACAAACATACAGATCAATCAACATGAAATCATAGTATTTCATTCAAATTTAGTAATAATGGTCTCGATATAGATAATATGAATACAATGATGTATTAACATTAGAACTGAATAAAAATTAAAAAAAATAAATAAACATAAATAAAAACAATACACGAACAACATAAAATGTTATGTTATTTTATATTAATTTTATATTAATGATAAGAGTCTTTTCCCAAGTGTCACTGGGAACCAAAGAGCCGCTGTAATCCCTAGAAATATATTAGCTTTTAAAAGCAGAAAGGCGTTGCTCCACATGAATACCACATCTGTATTAACCATGGGATTTGAATTTTTCGGTTTTAATAAAATACCCACATATATATTGACGTAATCTAAATTTGATCTAAACATATATAATAAATACAATTACCATAAATCATCGTGATAATTAATGATTTATCTATTCTGATATTTACTTGGACATATCTCTAAATTGTGTAAATTGTCTCATTAAATAATCCTACGCCGTCTGACTGATGTCATCATCAAATATGAAAACCATTCATTGCCTATTCAAGACCGATAACTTAACAGATTGCAACAGAGTTGCTGTGTCTTGGTGTAAAAGTTTCAGAAAGCGTTGCATTTTTATAGGAAATTCCGAATACATTTTGCACTAAAAATACAGTTTTATCTAAACCATCGAAAACAATTTGATATAAAAAACAGCGAATTATTCTATAGTTTGAAAACAACGAATTCCACGTTGTATGAAGTGTTTGATACATGCATGATCTGGTTTTAAATGCATATATTCTTTAAAGTCGGCTTCAAAATTTACTCGATTTATTTATACACGAAAATTAAGTACGCAATAATATATAAACAACAATAAATAATATGTGGTGCAATCATTGGACATCACGAAATTAATACCACGCGGAATAGTTCTTGGTTTCACGTTTGCGCGAAAAAATTTCCACAAATTAAAGCAATTCACATTTCATTCTTCACCTAAATGATTACATGTTATCACGGTATAGTTTTATTTTTAGCATACCGCTTTAGATCACTATAAAAAGAAACCTGTTTTATTTTCTTTGATCTCTTTTGAAACAAAAAACATATCTATTATTCTTATATATTTTACACCAAAACAATACATGCGTTGCGCTTATACATAGAAACTCATTCTATAGAACGTGCCTTTGTGATTGAATTATCATGTTGTTGGGTTTTTTATATCAAGGCTAGAGTTTTCAGTGTATCATATTTTGAGCTTGAACGCTGATGTTCCATTATTGTATAATGACTTATAAAATTGGCAACAAATGAGTATACATGTATGTACGAAATAGATGTGCAAAAGGGCCTAAATTGGCGTAACATTCTCGTCATTTATAAGTGTGTTACATCTTAGTGTCTGAACAATCATGGACTTCTTGCGATCAAATCGTCGTATACAATCATCTAGGTTTGTATAGAGCAGGTGCCCTAATTGTTCAGTACTATGTTTATGATTATCTGCAAAAGACAATTTTTTGGGTCATCAGGTTTTTACATTGGCTACTAAGATTTAAAAGTCCGGGGTCTTCAATGCCGAACAATCTGTCTTATTGATGGTAAGTTACCTTTTCATATTGCTACCGTCGTAAGCAAGTAAAGGCAGGTTATTAGGCCTAATGGTCCTCTGGCCACCATCTCATTCGAGCTTTTTCTATAAACTGCAACTAACCCGAGTGCATTTGGTAAGTTCAGATAAAAGTGAAGTATTCTTCAACGGATAGCACCAAATTAAACTGTTGGAAATAGAAAAATGCCCAATACTATTAACAGGAAAGATTCAAGGTGTTCATTTCGCCTTCACGGGCGGTTGCTATGGAGACGAAGGTAATTGACATTTCCTATATCAATATCATACGTTGCCGCTGAGGTACAATTTGCAAACAAAACGGACCAGGGAATTAAAAATGAACTGAAACTGAGATATATCTATTTGAATGTGTACTCATACCTAAGATGAATTCATTCATAAATATGGAAAAACAAAAACCTGCAAATAAAATGCAGATACAATTTGCAAAAAGGCAAGGGAAAATTCATACTAATAGCATGTGTTGCAGGTACAATTTGCAAACAAAACAAGCAAGGGAAATTAAAAAGGAACTGAAACTGAGATATCTCCCATACATACGACGAATTCCTAAAAAATCTGGAGAGAAAATCTGCAAGTCTTATAGGATAAATGAATGTTTTTAAAATGTATATTAAATCGGAGGTTTATTTACATAATTGAATAATGTTGTGATATCATGTAACATGTTATATGACGCATTGTTATAAAACCACCATTCCAAGTACTCGCTTATTAAAATTCAAAACTCCCTGATCTTATCGTATTTAATAGGCAGTTAAATAGCACATTAAAAAGTTGGAAGTCTCATTAAAAAGCCACTAAGATACTGATAAACGTCATTATAAACACATCTTCATTTTCACACATCAACTGTATCATTTAAATAAAAATCCAAACTCGTGAATTTATAAAAACTCCCGTTGAGAAGTAATAGCTCACAAATCATGAAAAAAACATTCAAAAGTGAGACGGAATGCGAGTTATCAAGTGCTTTAGGGGTTAATTATGTTTAATAGGCGATGTTATAATGTATTTAATGCAATGACCCTTTACAGATATAATTCACCATTTGGTTTGTCAATTAAGAAAAAATGCTTTAAAAAGCACTTAAAAATCCCCAAGAAATAATGCTATCTCTCTCATCCAATCTTAATTTTCTGTTTTTAAAAGTGTGACTCAAACCATGAATGAAGTTGATTAAAGCCATTTGAAGTTGAAAAACATGAAATATGCAATGGATAATGTACAAAAACCAATGTAAAGTAGCCAATACACAACAGCCTAATGCACAATAGACAATGGAGAAAAGACACTGTGCCCTAAACCCTGAAAAGACAGAGAAACACTGTGAAACATATTTTGGTCCTTTGGGTAGCTTTTCAACATCTTCAAAATAATTTTGGTTTCATAATTTTGGTCCAAGCACTACTGATGAGGAATTGTATTCCGAAACGGACGTCTAGTGCTGTAAAGTTAAAACAAGTATAATATGTAATTTATAAAATATAATTTAATGTATTGACAATGGAATTCTATTTAGCTGTATGGAAAAATGATAATATTGTTTTTTATATATAGACATATGTATCAGTGCCTTTCACCGCCTAGGTTCGAATCTTACTCGGGGGGGGATTCCTGGTAATCCACCATCTCGGAGAACTTATTGCTCAATGTAAATGAAAGAATCTTGAATAAAGCATAATACTCCATTACTCCAATCCAATCTACTTCACTCGAAATCGTACACCATTTTCAAGATTTTCATTGGTAACAAGCATTGACCTTTACAATCCTGATATTGTAATGGTTAATAGAAGTTTTTTCTCGGAAACATAAAAACACACTCTCATTTTTCCCAACATTAACAGACTAATCATATTGATTTTTCTGGATGAGGCCAACCACTTCAATAAGCATATAATTAGCATTTTGACTAAAGTGGTGGATTTCATTTGTAAATAAATTAATTGTTCAGTGTTTTAGAACTATTTTCAAAATAAAATTTAGATATATTGTTCAAGACTGTTTTATGTATAACGTTCTTGATAACTATTGCATATATATATATATATATATATATATATACAATGTATATATATATATATACTAGTATATGTCGTGTACAAGTTGCGATTTTGTACAGGTTATAACATGTACAATTATTTTGTACATGTTATAACTTGTATGGTCGCATCATACAAGTTATAACCTGTACAAAAATGGCCCATACAGGTTATAACTTGTACAGAATTTGGCTAAAAATTGGTTTCAACTTGTACAAAATCTCAGAATATAAATGGTCTTTGTAAGTCACCTGTAACATCACTTAATGAGTATTGTTCAACATTATAATACCACTGTAATACATGGTGAGTTGTTACTCAACTACAGTGAGCTGGGGTTCTTGAATTACTGATGTATGGTGTGATATAAGACAGACTTAATGAAAATGGTTGACTACGAAGACAAGTTTTTTGAGCTTTTTGGTTACCTTACTAATAACATTTGTTAATAAAATCAAGGGACAAAGACCACGCTTTCAAATATTGGTATTCCTTGGGTCGATTGTCACTAACATTTGTTTAGAAAATTATGAAACGGACCAGGTGTTTCAAATACATTGGTGAACTTTGGATCCAGTACTGCCGATTGTTTATAGTATGACGGAACAGAGCAGACCCTTCTATAATACGTTTATTAATATTCCCTGGATCCAGTGTCACCACCATTTCTTTATAATATCAAGGAACAGAGCAGATGCTTCCATAATATTTGTCGCTTTAACTAATGAACAGAATTGACGCTTCCGAAATCTTCTTGTTCCTTGACTACCACTGACACCAACATGTGTTTATAATGCCAATGAACAGAGCGGGCCATTCCAAAATCTTAATGTTCCTTAAATTTTCCATCGATACCAAGATTTATTGTATCCCCGCTTCAATGAAGAGGGTGTATACCTGTGTCCGCCCGAAACAAAATAAATATTTGTAAGTTTTCTCACCAACTACTTAACATAGCCACTTGAAATTTTATATGCGAGTTGAGTATGAGGTCCCATGTCGCAATTACAAATTTCATATCTGCAAAACACCTACTTCCAGTTTACCGACGACATTTATCAATGGCGAGATTTCTTGTTTATGATAAAGATATAATAAATGCTTCCAAATTATTAGTACTTTTTGGATCTATTGCCACCAACACGTATCTTTACATATATAAAAGACAATGCAGAAACATCAGTTACTGTCTAAATAATCAACACACATACATGCTTAAAATGCTCAACTCTTTTATAAGAAACACCTGATTATAGATAACATATGCTTCTCAAATGACGATGTGTCATTATTACCTTGCCATCATCAAGTGCTTATATAGAATCGAGAAAAAACACATTTATGCTTCTAAAATGACACTTGTTTATAAAATCGAGGACAAAACTTAAAATGCTTTTAAAATGCTGATGTATCTTGCAACAAAAAATATTTATAAAATCAAGAATAAATGCCATATACATGTATGTTTCTTGGTTTTCTTGCAACTAACGTTTGAACATTTTGACGTTTTGTCTTGATAAATCGATAAATTTGGCGTTTAAAGTAAACGTGGCGTCACTTAGAGAAAATGAGACGTAACCTTGCTATAATAGTACTGCTCCACACAAACATAAAGGGGATATCGCTCAACTCGAACGCTGGTAAAACCCATTACGGAAGTATCTATAGTGGGCATCTGCCGAGTAACTTCACAATACATGTACTTTGGGAAAAGTGACAATGTCCATCAATTATATTTTCAGTTTTCGAATTTTAAAAGGGGTTTGTGAATAGAGCACAGAATTTGATGTAAGATGGTGCAATCGTCAAAAAACAAACACTATCACAATGTCAAAGAAATGCAAAGACTTTGAAAACTGACAAATTAAGATAAACACGTGAACTACCACTAGGGAATTGAGGCCGGGTGCTCCTGTTGAGCTACACCCGCCACGTGTGTAATCCTAATTGAGAATAAAAGGAACATGGGACTATGGGACGTCAAACATGTTCAGGGTAATTAAGATACAGAGACATCATATTATCAACACTATTGTGATGACGGCCATAAAACTTTTTGAGGGCCATCTCATATATTTATGTCAAGTGCTACTTGGGTTGCATTTGAAGTCATTTTTCGTCCTTCTTGAAAACATCATTTTAAGTTATGAAAATTGAAAAGTTACATATGACACATGTTAAAATTACTCATTTTCTTTTCATGTAACCTAATGATAAACATGATGCATATGGGATATTTCTCTAAAAACTAATTACCCATTACTTATACACGAAAAAGTTGTTCTCTTTCTATTTTTTCTGATATTTTCTCTTTCTGATTTTAAACATGACATTCCCAACAAGACTATCATTAATAAGTTGGCGATTGAATAAATGAAAAATAAGCAAATTGTTATTATTCAATAACACAGATGTGATATACAATGACTGTTCCGAGATTGGTTGCATTTTTCTGATGACAGGTATCCGGTTTGAATTTTAGATAACCTTGTTCCGGCATATCTCTGCTACACGCAAAATGCTGATAACATCGCGTAGGAATACAGTAGAATATTGTTTAAGGCGTAATGTGTCCTTGTTACAACAGTCATGATTGATTAATCCGACACCCCTCCCGCAAGAAGGAAACAAGATATGGCTCTGATATGTATCTAAACTTGTTTCAATCTCACAAATGTCAAAAACTGGCAAATAAGTTTGGCTAAGTAACTTAATAAATATCTGTATCATTTTGCTGAGTTAGTGTAAGAGTGAAAACACTAGATTAGACATTTGTAGAAGAAGTTTCGTCTGTTTTTTTCATGTATTTCTGTGTTTTCTATCTGGAAGAATGCGTTATTTTGTAAATTTTGTTTAGATTATTCTGAAACATTATAGAAAAGTTCATTATCTGGATGTCAAAACAAGCAGCCTCATCTACAGATTGCAAATAATTTGGGAAATAGACTGTCAAATATAAAACCCGACACTATACGTCCATAGGCCAAACAAAAGTAAATAAGGAATTTCAGTATAGGCCTGTCGAAAGTTTAACAATAAGCTAACGGATTAGTGCCGTATAGACATCTCATCTCGGTTCCTCGTTAACTATATATCGGTGGCTGCTATTTAAACATCTCTCAGCAACTTTTGGTCACTAGCTTTCAATATCCTTGTCACTGGGCAGCGGAACGTCGACTCCTTTTCGTTATGCTAAGTGTTAAACTTTCGGCATGTCTGTACTGTATCATACAGTATGTTGTTGTTTTAGCGGAGCTCTGCCTCGTATCTATTGCAATCTGTTTTAAACATCAGTACCAAAATTTAAAAACTTACATTCTCTTTATAATTTGGCGAGATTCTTTTATTTATGAACAGTTTCTTCATTGTCATTAGATGTGAAAGATGCCATATTTTTGCTTTTCTTAAGCAATACTGATGTTTATTCTTTGTTTTTACAATAAAAGCAATTATATTACTCAACGTTCACAATAGTTGTAATTCTTTTTTAAATCTAAAAATATTTATTGTTATTATTAAAGAAAAGTCTGTTAGATAGCTGTCTTTCTCTTAGTTTTGACATAAGTAATCTGTTGATTTTCTTTTGATTTTAGTTTTCCAAAGAAATCAGTTTCACGAACATATATGAATAAAAAAAAACCAAACATACTAATCCTTGTCCGAATCACAATCCAGAAGCAAAGTAAAAACTGGAACTGACAAGTTAGACACCAGGAAAGAGAGACCGGATGCTCCGGAAGGGTAAGCACCTCCTGTTTAGCTAGCTATGTACACCCTCCGTGTGTTGTAAAGGAACATTGAACTATAGGACGTCAAATATATTAAAAATATGCTATTTAATTAGAATGTTCTTTAAAATATTTTTATCACAATCATAACTTATAATTATATTTTATATCAGTCAAGATGGTGGAGGAAGGCAGAGTGTCCAGAGAAAACCACCAACCTTTGGTAATGGAACTGGCAAATTTTCTCACATTAGGAAGTGCTCGAGTGTGAGTGGAACATAGAAGATGAGAGGCGCTGTGATCCGTGAGGGCGCGGTTTATACCACCCTGCCACCGAAGTCCTTTATTTTTCTTAGGATAATTTTAACCTGAACAAAAGTACATAAATATATAAGTGCCAATATCTGTCATATTTAAGGAAAATTAAAAGTGTTTAACAATGATTAATGTTCAGTTTATGTTTGGCTAAGGATCAGAAACATTTCATCCTCAGGAAGGAGAAAAAAAGAACATATTTCATAAATCAACTTCCCATAATATATATAAGAATGCAAGAAAAAATCAGAAAAATCATTTTAGCATCTAAAATGTGTCAAAACGGTGCAAACAGCAAACTAACTTAGACACGGTAGATTAAATAGGTAACAATGAATATTTCCTTAATTAACGGTACCTTCAAAAATCAAAAGTAAATGACTTGTATAATATGAATCGATCAATCATACAGTTATGACGGAAATATCTGTAAAATGAATTCCTGGGAGGAAAATTGACGAGAAATTTACCCAACTCAGCAGGATTTTGGAATAAGAAAGTTGAAAAATCTTGAATTCTGGCAATTAATTTATCCTTTCTTTATGGTTTTCTCATCAAATGCTGTGTTAACCAACTCGACGATCTATGTAACAATTACCAATATTGTTTAATCTTTGGCTGTCGGTATTCTCATTATGTCTAAAAACCCTATCGTCTGCTTCTTCGTGTTTTGCATATATCCGTCTCTCATTGTTGTGATTTCGCTCGCGAAACGTTTGGAAAAGATCAGTTCGGGTCATCAAAACACGTGCTGGAAAAGACTTGTACATCGGCGAATAACTGATAGTTATGCACACGATGTACCTTATAACATTTGCAGATGGTGGAAAGTTATCTAAAACATGGCTGCGTTTCATGAGGTCACACACTTTTGATATACATTATTATCAGGTACAAATCTCTTAATTTGATAAAAATCATCTGCTTAATTAGTATTACGAACTTGTTTATGATGTTGGGCTTAACGAAAGTACTTAACTTCAACCGTGAGCGATTTTGCAAATTAATCCATGTTTAATCCAAGTTGCAAAACATGACCGTTTACAAGGTTACTACATCATAATATGTATTGTAACTGTATCTTAAAAAATCAAAACTGGAAAACTTTTACAAAATGGTGATAATTTTATTATTTCTCGAAGAGTTTCTTCTCTGCTTGTGGAGGTGCTCAGAAAACAATGCTAGGGACATCTAGTTTCGAGTTTAATACAAAATGGTGATAATTTTATTATCTCTATTTCTCCCCGAAAAATTTCTTCTCTGTTTGTAGAAGTGCTCAGAAAACAATGCTAGGGACATCTAGTTTCGAGTTTAATTACAGACTAATGAACATCTCCAATAAAACTAGAGATGTTAAGCGTTTTGGATTGCATAATAGAATATTACCATAACCATGATATTGTCGTTCAAACATGATTCAAGCATCCTTATTTTTAGGCATTCATGTTTAATTATACATAACATTCATATGCTTAACATGTTGCTTTCGACCATTATGTTTATGATGTGACTCTCCCTCTTGTCAAATGTATTTTCAGTTTATTATAAAATATTTCAGAATTGGCTTTATATTGCAAACTTAAACAAACCTGGCTGATTTTTCTGGACGTTCTGAAAGCTTATCTCATTAAAAAATCATCGATATGTACACTAACGAGGTCCTTCCGGGTGGATCTTTAGTGAAGATGTTTATTTCATCGAGCGCGGATGGTCATCATTTAAGATAAGCGGTGAATTGTCTGATAAACAGCAATGATTCATACCTTAATGACAAATTCAAGTTTAGAACCTCTTAAGAACTGATTGTTTTATAGGTAATCAATCGGTTTGTAAATTAACCCTAAAACGTTTAACTTGAAAATATGAGAGATAAAAAAGCTCATCACCATATGTGACTCTATGCTTGGATCAATTCCACCTAAATCTCGGGGATTTGTCTAGAGATTTTTTATAAGAGTTTATATCTCTCAGAGATTTTTGCAGGTGCTTGTTTAAAATTCCATTCTAAATATTGATTGATTAAGTCGAAATTGCCCGTTAAAAGCACGTAAGTTGTAATTAATGTTATTTTATATTGATATTATACCTATCGACCAACGATCTCTAATCTGAATTCCAAACATTCTCAAAGCAATTAATTACTTTTTTCTTTCTGTAAATTGAAAAAATTAAAATAGATGGTATCCAAGGAAATCATTTAATGCAATTTTTTCTACTCAATGTTATAGTAAAAGTAAAATATGGTCTCGTGGAATAAGTAATCTAGCTTTTTTCTGGAAAATCGAAAATTAAAAAAATAATTTATGGAAGTCATTGAATTTCGGATTGTCTGCAAAATAGAAGATAACTGAAAAAAATATTTGTGAATAATAGTTTTTTTGGGGGGTTAATGGATTTTTTCAATTGTCAACATATGTTGTTTTATACAGTATGAAATATCTTGTTTTTCCAACAATACGGTAAATTTGAATTCAGCAAGAGTACTTTTCTCAGCAAGAGCTTAACGCGTGAGTGTTATAACAGGACCAGTAATGGCAACCGTATGTAATCCAATTTCTTTTGTTCCTAACAGCTGAAACTGATTGTCTTTGTCCCGTATGTGGCTATTTTTATAAGATTTACTTTAATTCGAAGAATTTCAGAAAAAATTGTGCATTCTGGTGCCCTTTAAAATCATGTATATTAATTGATAATAGGTCGTTGAACTAATTTTGTACATTATGATATCTCTTTACATCATGTATACAATGTCGTATGAAATCAGAGTGTTGCACATGTCCCATAAGTTTGCAGTCTGACTTCTTTAAATCATTGCAATTATACGAGTTTACCGGTTGTTCATAATTTCAAAAATATTAAAATTCCATAAATTCAGTGTGCCAAATATTGAGTAACATGCAATATCATCATAATCTGCTTTTCGGTGAGTGAGGTATGTTTTTTTATTCAGTGTTAGGGCTTTTGCAGCTCACTGCTTAAGATATAACCAGTACTGAAGTGCACAGTTATTATCTTAATGATGAGGAATTTAATTCCGAAACGGCCGTCTAGTTCTGTAAAATAAATACATGTACTGGTACAATATGTAATTTGAAAGCACGAAGCCAGAGCTTGTATTTGTTTGATTATCTTTCTCTCAAAGCATTGTCTTTGAAACCAGTCGCCGTCCATTTCACTTACAAATTTCTGAAAAAGTCAATTTGAGGATCAGTTTTTTCAAAGTTGGTTTGACTTTTGACTTCGTATTTTGTGCAACAAATATCAAAAGATTATATGATCTAATTATTTAAATACAAGAAGTGTTGCAGTAAACGTGAGCATGTAGCTCAAATGTTGAGTTTCCACAATATTACATTTATTAGTTTCCAAATTTTCAAGACTTGTGGAAACAGTATGTTTACACAAATGCTATATAGGGCAATGTTTGAAAGAATTCCTCAGAAATTAGTAGCCAATGTCGATTTTTACAATCGGGGATGAAAACCCAGCAAATGTGTCAAACCAAGATCTATCAAGATTGGTGAGACCGGGTGTTGTGGAACATTATATTACGTACGCAAAGGGGAGTTGATTGTATTTACTTTGTTAGTGATAAATATAATGCATGTACAACTGCTAAGCGAAGTTTACCAAACATGACTAAACATTGCAACTGATTTGACAAACTACAGATGATAAGTCATGCGATTCGATACTGTTTTATTTTATGATGAATGTCTGTTACGATAATTGCTAAATTCTTTCTTAGCGGACATATCAGAACAGTTTATTAACCTTTTAGTTCTAGTGGGTACTTATGGTGTAACACATCAGAACGTTTTTATTAACCTTTTTAGTTTTAATTCAATGTACAAACATTTTATGTTGTAGGAAGTAATACCAAGATTCCCTATATGAGCAGCGAGAGGCTGCGTTGACATTGATCATAAACAGTCCTCTAAATGCTGTTAAATCGACCATTTTTTCATGGGGAGGAAAACTCATCGGGAAACAACTGAAACAAACCCTCTTGTCTTTGAATACCTATTGCCGCCTATAAGCCATATTGCAAATGTTTAAAATGCCTTAGTGTCATTTTTTGTAAAATGGAGTGGCGTGGTAAGTATCCTCTAACAAGCACTTCATGAACATTTTATGTAATTATGTTAAGCACCCGTCTAAAATCTTTGGGATATAGTAAATGCATAAGAACAGTCCCTTAAAACATGGTAATGAACATTTGGGTGTCAAAAGCTTAGTCCGAAGTCAGGTGTTTTGCAATGGTACTTTTCATAAACGGGTTTGGTTTTTTTTTTTTTTTGTTATTTCGAGTAATGTTTAGCGACCGTTTCCTTGTTGTGTGTTTAGGTTAAAAAATCGAAATCTTAACGAAGCAAAATATTTTGTAAGTCTTAAGAAAAAGCATAGTCTAATAAACATTTAAAAACAATCTGTTTACAAACAGCATAGAGTTGGCCAAACTGTCAGGTTCCCATGCACAGTTGAGATGAGATCAGGCTCGTAACGGAAGCATCGCTTAATTATACAAGTATAAAGCATCCATTAATTTTGCTTTGTCAGCGCTTGATAACTGTAACTCCCGCCTGAGAAAATATCGTCTAAGCAACCAGTCTGAGGAAATGCAGATGGTAAGCTATGTCATTTGATACTTCGTTATTTCGAGTTATGTTTAGTGACCGTTTTCTTGTTGTTTTGAAGGTTCAAATAACAAAACCTGAACGAAGCAAAATTATGTTGTTGGCTTTCATAAATAGCACCGACCAAGACATTTAAAACAGACTTTGAGAAAACTAAACCGTTAGGTTCCCACAGTTGAGATGAAATCGGGCTCGCAACGGAAGCATCGCTTAATTATATAAGTATACATCATATAGTTACTAAGGTCCATTTGCTTTGTCAGCGCGTGATAACTGTAACTCCCGCCCGTATAAATATCGACTAAGCAACCAGTCTGAGGAAATACAGATGGTAAGCTATGTCATTTGATACTTCGTTATTTCGAGTTATGTTTAGTGACCGTTTTCTTGTTGTTTTGAAAGGTCAAATAACGAAACCTGAACGAAATTATGTTGTAGGTTTTCATAAATAGCATTTAAAAAGACATCGAGAAAGCTAAACCGTTAGGTTCCCACATTTGAGATGAAACCGGGCTCGCAATGAGAGCATTGCTTGATTACTAGTTTACAAGTAACTAAAAGTCCGTTTGCTTTGTCAGCGCTTGATAAAGTTGCAACCCTAAGTAAATATCGCCGAGGCAACCAGTCTGACAAAATGCAGATGGTGAGCGATGCCATTTGATACTGCTTCATTTTATTACTAATGTCTGTTACGTCAAAAGTGCAACAGTCTTTCAATATAATGGTTACACTTATTGTGTAACATATCAGAATAGATTTTATTGACCTTTTAGTTCTAATTTGGTGTACAAGCGATTTACGATATACAGAACAGCCCTGTCGAAAGTTGCACAATAACTTAACGGAAAGGAGTCAAAGCTCGCCTTCAAAATGAACGAGATTTGGACTGCTAATGGCCGAAAAGCAACCGGCATATAGAAAAAAGCTGCTGAGATAAAGCCAACGATGGACCGAGATGAGATGCCGATTCGTCACCAGTTTGTTAGCTCAGTGTTGAACTTTCGACAGGTCTGTACTGTAGGAAGCAAAACTTAGATTTGAGAGCGTGCATTGACATTGACGAGAACCATTCCTCAAATTGCTGTTAAATCGCCCATTTTTTCATCGAAGGGTAAATGTATTGGGAAACAAGTTGAACAAATCTTTCTGTCTTTTAAACATAAATATATATATTGCCGCCAAAAAGTCTTGATTTTAAAGATCCTTCTACAAGATCGCTAATTATACCTCGTTACGAGTTAAATATTACAGGACAATCACTTAAGTTATATGTCATTATTGCGCATGTGTTAGTTTATCATTAGTTCCATTACTGGCCATGAGAAAGTCCAGGCATTTTAATCTGTCAACACGGAATGGTTAGTTTCAGGTGTTACTCCTCGCAATCATGTAGGTCTAATGGTGAAATTTGATGGGGGCATTATCTTTTAGATTTTTCTTATAACAGTACAAGTTGATTTTAGATAATTGAGATAAATTGCACGTACATATTGCAGCATTCTAACTGACAAGGTGATGAACTTGTCTAATACTGAGTAATTCAGATCAACATCTACACGAATACGTGTAAATAGCACCCATTCCATTCTGAGTTCGGAATCCTTGTAAAGCGATACCCTTAGAATAAGAAAAAAGCCTCAAACTTGATTAAAATAAACATTGTCCGTCCTAACCCTTTCTTTAAATTGATCAAAGGACTTTGGTCAGTATCTGATAAAACACAGTAGGTCATGACTCTTATTACTGAAAAAATAAATATTTTCATTTTATAATTCAACAGATATCATAAATGAAATCGCATTTGATCTGATATCACACATTGCCGTTCGAGAAGTCTGACTGGACAGTTTGACCTTTGGCTTTTGAATGTTTAATAAGGCTAATTAATTGCATGATGTATAGATAAAAACAGAAAGTCCTGAAATTTTAATCTTCTCTTTGAAGTATGTAAGGTATTGGAAAACAGGGCGGTAAGATCTAATCAATTTAACTTACTCTCAAGTTACTGGTGTTCAAAGGTCAGTCAGTCAGGTCAAACTTATCGAATCATTTTCCTACCATCTGGTTCTTGCTGTATTCCTCACCTGTTCTGTTATCAGACGTGTAATACATTTCCTATAACAAGACAATATGTATATATCAAAAAGAAAGGTCATAATGTTCTCCGAGATGGTGATCGCTTGATCGCACCTGTTACATCAATATTATTTTAATTATCAACCGAGGTTAGCCCAACGTTTTCGCGCCATAAACATTTGGTGATACTATAATCATTAAAAGTTTATATAAATGTAAAATTGGCAAAAAATGGAGATTTCACTGTATCTGAAATACAAAAGGAAGAGTCAAGTTCTATTTTATTAGTGTTGTCAAATAAATATAAACTAAAGTTTTCAAAATTTAACACATGGCAGCTAAAATCGCAATCAATTTGTTGTGGCGAGTTCTTGTTTGTTTTATTAAAGGAATGAAATAAAAGCATAAAATAAAATAAAAATAAAATGAGTGAGTGATGGTAATAACATAATATTGGATTGGCGGTGGTGCAGACGTACAAGAGCAAATATGTTTGCATTTGTCGTCCATGGCAACACAACGGAAAAAGCAAACACTTTCATTCAAAATTACCATTGAGGTGCCTGTCTCTGTTTTATTATACATATTAACGTTGTATTTTACTTTAAAATTGGCCATATATAATTTAATGTGGTTTTCATAAGCTGCTTATATTTAATTTCAAAAATATTGTTATTGTTGTAATATACCATTTTAAATGTATTTTTGATTAAATTTAAAACATAGTATATGACATTGTTATAAGAGAGGTTATTTTACTTTTTAAACATTGAAATCTAAGATAAATAGGGAAGCGATACTAAGAACGCCAACCACGTAAATGAACTATTTTGCCGTTGCGTGTCAATAATAAGTACCAAATTTTTATAATAAGTGGTCTCAACATCTGTGATTTGTAAGTCCATTAAATGTTTGTTTCTGTAAACGTGTGTTTGCTGAATGTCCTCAAGTTGTTTGGCCTTCCTATTGGAAATGGAATTAGACCATTTATAACTGCAAAACATGTACAGTGGTTAAACCAATGCAAACAAGAACAAGAACAGCACACAACACATGGCAAAATCTACCACAATCATACCGGTCCATGTTCAATGTACATTTCAAAAGTAAAACAAAACTTTGAAAACTAGCACATTAAGTTAAACACGTTATCTTCCACCAGGGGAATGAGACCGGGTGCTCTGGAGGAGAAAACATCCCCTGTCCCGACACAAGTAAAATAAAAGGATTCGTAGGGTTAACTTATATCAAGACCACTGATTATAAAACTCCAGCTTTCGGACGGGTTATTGTTATACTGACAAAATGGTATTCAGTAGTATCCAAGGACAATTCATTTACCGCCACTTTGTACACTTCAGTTGTCTTAATCACTCATAGTTTCTATAACATTTAGAAACTGATTCAGGTAAGAATAAAATTTCTGTAACGATGCTCGCTCTCTACATACATTACATACGTACAAAACCCACAGAAGGTACAATACATCACCTCTGAAGCCAGACAACAATCGTCTGTGATATATATTATTGATATGATTAAACCGTTTTGCCAAACAATTTCCCGATGGATAAATTGGATGCCAAAAACCCATGAATATGTTATCCAAAAAGTTACCAAAATATTAACAAATTCTACCTTGTAACTCTTTGAGAAAAAACTTCCTTTGTCAAAATGATGAATTTGCATAATTATGTTGAAGATATTTTTGTAGAAAAATTTATTTCTAGCTTCTGACTTAGATAATTTTTGTAGAACTATAATGCCCAAAAGTCACGTACTCGGCCAAGCAAAGTCGATAACGGGAAAATGGATTCCATTAAAAAGACATTTACTTACAATGTCTGACGGAACGATACATTTTTAAAGATTAAAATATAATGAAATATTTTTTCCGTGAGAATAAGGTTGATGGAACTCTTTAACCCGTAACAACACATACCGAACTGAAATAGAGTAGAGCCGTCTCTTGAAAGACAAAAATCCCCATCCCCAAAGGGACAGACGGACGGAAGGACGGACAGACTCTAAATTTGGTATGCATCACATCGTCTAATGTTGGGATACTGTTTTGTCAAGTTTGATCAACAGACATGGAATATATGCAGCATACATGATATTTGGAACAGACAGACTTATAGACTGTTTTCTGTGTACCCCTAAACTTCCTTTGCTTGGAGTATGATAAGTAAAAACGAGCTATAGACAAATTCAAAGTTGCCTATTGTGCATACTATTAAATTATTACAAAATTGCCTTTTCAGAACACTTCAATATACACATATATTTACATGTGTGATATTTTAATATATTAAACTTTGTTTAAGACCAGGTGGCAGTTATTGGAGTATAAATGCCATTGCTAATGTGACATCACTCATCTCTTCCTTGCTGTTATACGTCATTGATTGGCTGTTCCAGCGTTTGGAAATACATGTCGTACACGACAGTGTTTTAAAGTTTTTTTAGGATTTAAATACCAAAATAAGATTTTCAAAAAAGTGGAAAATGTAAATATAACCGTTGAACTGTCTAGAAATGGCAGTTATAACACTATAAACGCCATTTCTAGACAGTTCAATGGTTAAGTATTGCATATTTCAATGTATGTTTCCTTTCATTGCTTGTCACATGTGGAAGCATATAGATCAGTTGGTAGAGCGTCGGACACCTAATCTAAAAGTCGTTGGTTCGAATTTAGACGTGGGCATGTTGTAACTTTGATATAAGCAAGCTACTTTCATTTCATATTGTCGCTAACTTCCCAGGTGTCAGGATAATGGACCGGTGCAACCTCTGCAGCTACCATTTTGGTTATGTATAGCACCTAAAACTGTACCCGAGTCAAAATTAGCAGGTGAATGCTAACTAATCTTGCAAATGGGATGAACAGGTTGTAAAGGAAATATTTACATGTGTACGCTTCCTGTATAAAATACTACAGGCGAAGAAAAATACACAAAGAACAATGAATAATGACAAATTCAAACCAATTGACTGCAGATAATATCAAAGTGATTAATTTTTAAATGGCTTGTCTTACGGTTTCTCAGCTGGACACTCTCGAGTTTTTGTGTTAATCTGTAATGTGGTAATTGCTCATAAAAGTGTTTTTGCGTGTGCATGTGTGTGTCATGAACGATAAAGAGACATCATTAATGAATAATTTTATCTTCATTCTGACCATAGGAAGAAAAAATATGACACATTTGAGTGCTTTTCAAAATTCTCAAGTGAGCGGAAGTTTTTTTCGGATTTCGTTTTGTTCAAACACTTTGTATATTGAATATCGACATTTTCTACTTGGGCTGGAGTAGAACTGCGTAACACGTGTTTACACGTGATGATTCACGGACAATCTTATCTCTCATTTTTTTATTTAGCAGCTGAGTAATGACAATTTAAAATGGATTGCAGTTTCCATGTTTGGTACTCTAGATAGAGTATGAATATTTTTGCATCAAAAGGGAAAATTATCAAGATCCTTTTCTATTAAAACATATAGGTACGGCGGTCATTTTTAGTGAAAATAAACAATTTGTATCTGTAGGTACATAGACATGTTAAGAGTCATTCTCTGTAAGTCTGTAAGGACCAGGCGATTTGGCTATATTTTGGAAATTACAAGTCCCCGATTTTGACGATATTGCAAAATAACCAATGCAATCATGAAGGTGAAAGCAGAAAACATGGATTCTGATTGTGCTGATACTGCTAACGGTTTACGGTCCCTTGGAAAAAATTATTATGAGAGAAAACAGTTTTTAAGGTACTAGAAATTGTAAGCATTGCAGTGAATTATATTATATATCAGAACCACTATCAAAAATGTAAACCTTTTCATATTGATATCTAATTTCTTTAAAGCACCTGGCCCCGGTTTCACAATCACTACTTAGCTAAGATTTTCTTTAGCTTAAATTTAACTATTTTTTGTTATCTCTTTTAGGAACTACTGAGGAAATCAAACTAAGTGCAAATGTTTCATTCTAGAAAATATCTTCAAATTGACAGCTCAAATTCCTGAATACCTTGAAAATTAACAAAATTATGAAGATTTTCAATTTTGCCAGATTTAAGTTAAGGAAAATTTTAGCTAAGGAATGATTGTGAAACCGTGGCCTGAATGCAACTCTTAGCCAGAGACATGCAGGCTGAGCAGTATAGTAAGTGTTTTTTTCCCAAAATGCTCATTTTCTACCTGTGCTTTTTGTCGTGACTCTAGCCTAAGCCAATTTTTAATGCATATGTGCTCATCTATCGCGCGCGCGTGTGTACATCACATTCAAAACAATTGTTTTGATTAGTTATATTCATTGATAATTTTAAAACATAGAAATTCATTGTAGCCAATAAAATGAAATAAATCAGTTAATATAACATTAAACAATTTAAAAATTAAGAATTATACCATTTATGTAGCACGTGTCTCATGATGCACATCATAATGATTTATGCATATACTGGTACTATCGTAACTCATTGTACATCGAAAATCTACGGTGGCACATAAGTGACATGGAATATATTTATATTACGTGTGCACGCTGTAACTAATAAATGCGCACGTATTAATCAATTACGCACACACGTTTTCCCCTATCACGTATGCACGTTATATATAAATATTTACATTTATGATGTTTGATTGTATTAAACTCTGTTTTAGACCAAATGAAGTTATAGGACTATAATTACATTTGCTAATGTGACGTCACTCATTTCTTGCTGACACCTATGCTCGTGACGTCATTGATAGGCTGTTCCAGGAATTGGAATTGCATGTCGTACACGACAGTGTTTTAAATTTATTTCAGGATTCAAAAACTAAAATAAGATTTTCAAAAAATGCGAAATGTAAATATAACCATTGAACTGTCTAGAAATGGCGTTTATAGTGCTATAACTTTTATTGCCGTGCAAAGCAAACTAGTCATAACGCGCTAGCGCGCGTTATTCGGTTTGCTTTGCACGGCAATGGAAGTTATAGCACTATAAACGCCATTTCTAGACAGTTTAATGGTTAAGTACGTCTGCATTCTAATTCTTTCATTCTCAATACGTGGCGGATGTAGCCAACTAAACAGGAGGTGTTTACCCTTCCGGAGCACCCAGTCTCACTTCCTTGGTGGAAGTTCATATGTTTAACCTAATTTATCAGTTTCAAAGTTTTTATTTTACTTTTGGGATTGTGGTTTGGACATAGATTGGTATGTTTGTTTTTGATGATTACTACTTGAGCACGTAAAAGGTAATATGTGCGCTCGTAATATAAAAATATAACTTCTGTGTCACCGTAAAATTATTTTTTATTTTTCAAAAAATAATATTTATGTAAGCCAGCATGTGCTTTTGCAGAACAATATGGTTTTTTATACGTTATAGCTATCGCGGTACTAGTAAAATTTACAATGATAACAAAAATTTTAATTTCGTTTTTTTTTATTTCTAAAATATGGCTTCAAATCGGGCTTTGATTAAATTAAAATTCAAAATTTTCGTTATTTATTGTAAAAACTCCTACTGTTTCCACGAGATAAAAAACAGCGCACAATTTTATATTTGATAATATATCGTTTACCATGCAATAATTGCATTTGTAATTTAGAATTTTCAGCGACGAAACATCCAACAGTAAAACTCTTAAACGGTGCTGAGGAAAAGAAGGGGTAAGCGAGTTATATATAAAATTTGGCACGAATGGACACATTGGACACAACGTAACGCAGTGTGGCGTAATGTAAACTTACGCCCCAGTGAAGATTCTTTCACTGAGATGATGGAGGAAACAGGAGTGCCCGGATTGAACTACCCACTCGGCAAGCTAAATTACATTTTTTTCACAATAGGATTTGTTCTTAGTGGGATTATAGCCTAGGCGATGAAAGGCTTGCTAAGTTGCGTTCTTTAGAACCATCGGCCACCAAGGTTTTATCGCATCTTGTTTCTAATTATGTTCATATGTTGTTGCGTATTTGTGTTTGTTCTTACTATGCTGAAAATGTTTGCAATAATGGAGATTGGGGGTTGAAAATTAGAAGAGTATTTAATTATAAGATGTGAAAATTTGGGCATTAATGTGATTAGTGTAATTATAGTTCGACGTTATAGGAAATATTGTGTTATATTACGATAATTAATAAGCATGTTGTCGGACATTGCAGCAAAATTGCAAAAACTATTTGTCAAGTATTTTTGACCTGTTGAGTGTATTGAATGAAGACATTTGGGTCTATTACCTCCAAAATATTTAGTGTCTTGCAATTGCATCGAACACCAAAACGACCAATCTTTAGAAATGTACTGTTCAAAAACGTGGCCTGATGTGGATAGACAGGATTCCTGACCGGTTGCCAATGGCAACCGTAGACATTGACACTGCCTAAAACATATGCTTAAATATTCTGGTCCGCAGTAGATAGATAGTTCCCTTGACAACTTGACATCAACTGCCGTAGATAGTTGTCGTATTGGTACTAACCAAAACTGTAGTGGATAGTCTTGGTCCATGATTGGTTGCAGTCGACTTCCGGAAACAAATGTCAAAGTTGACACTAGCCAAAACTTAAGAAATGTTCCGAAAATGTCTGCAGTAAATAGACTGGTTCCCCGTCAGGTTTTCCTCAACAACCAGACGGCTTCCTGTCTATGTCTGCAATGGTCATAAAGGGGTTACAAATTTTCACGTCTGTTTGATTCTTAAAGAAGTGCAAAAAATATGGTCTACCTTCGGAATTGTGATCAGAAGATTACATCACATACTGTGAAAACCTGGCTCTAATATGCCTGTGTCATGCAATAAATTTTGATATCCTGATAAAATTGCAATTAAATTTTTCCTCACCAGAAGGCAGTTTTATGTCGGTTGTTATTTTTTCAATATGGCGAAGATGCGCAACTGTCATTTGAGGGGTCATAGTTTATACGTTATCACCCTATGAGCACAGCCATGGTTTGGTTAACCTCAAAATTTTAATTTCAAAAACATAAAAGTCTGCCGAGAACAGATATGTTGCTTACGTGTGTTGACCGTAGATCAGAAGAGTCATCGGGTTATTGTTGTTATCACCATTAGGGGTTCTCGCGATGTGTGCGATACAATCACGTGCACGTGTTGGCGGTTAGATAGTTTTAATACCGTCAACTTTTTATGTGAACTTTTTTGTTTCGTATAAAAACGTTTTCCCAAGTATTATAGAAATCATCAGAAGTGAAAATATGAAAATGCTGTTATCATATGATATTTCACGTGCATTTTTGTTTTGATGCACGTGCATTTTTTTTTAGGTTTTATGCAGCTATTATTGGTTTCCTACTTGTGAAAAAAATGGTAGATGAAATAAAAAAAGAAATGCACCTTGCTTTTCATTACATCTAAGGTGCATTTTTGCTATAATGCATGTCCATAATATTTTTTTTAAAAACAAAAAATCTGTCGCTTAATTCTTTTTTTATATTTCTGTGGCAAACAAACAGTAAAAGAAGAAGAAGAAACAGCAGAAAAAAAATCAAATTACTCCTTATCATGCATGATATTTGAGGTGCTTTTGATTATAATGCATATGCTTTCATTATCTCTTTTATTTTGTTTGGTCTCTTTAAGAATGGTATTAATTTGTAACAAAGAAAAAACAAGCAAATTGCTACGAAATGAAACACAACATTTGATGTGCATTTTTATTATAATTCATTTGCCTTTATAACTAGATTATGCATTGATAAATACCATTGTCAGTTTCTTGTTTGTTGTTGTAAATCTAGTTCCTTTTGGCATGTAAGATGTGCATTTTGACATAATAGTTACTAACGGAGGAATGAAACAATTTTGACAAGTTGACATGTTCATTTCTGCAAAATGTACATTTCTAATAAGATAAGATCAAAAGCAATCTAATCAGAATAAAATTCGATGCATTCCGAAGGAAATGGTAAACGTGTTTGATGCAAGGGGCACATAATGCACAAAAAACCTGATATTTTTTTTCTGCTGCAAGAATTATTAGAAAAGTGCAGTGAAAATACTTGACGTTCCGAAATCTGATTTTTTAATAAATGAAAAGGATAAGACACATTAGTGAATGAATTACACTTAATTTTGTAAGCAATTTTGTGTGTTTTTATTCCTAATTATCCAGGAAAACATGAGAAAAATGGCAAAACTTCAAAAATGCACTTTTAACTTAGAATTTCATTTTTATATATTATATATAAATGAGATCGGGGCCATTTTACTGAAGTTTTTTGTTGTTCTAATGTTGCTATCATACATTTCAAAAACAACATAGACTTATGTTATACATTCATAAGTAATGATTTCAATATGAAAATCTTAGCAAAGAATGTTAATATTTAGCCAGCGCTTGTGTTTTATACTCCCATTCTCGTAATAAATCACACAGGTCTAACCATTTTGTTATGCACATGCTGTGTTTATTTTCTCGCACGTGTAAAACTAATTCTTATGCTAGTGACACGCGCGATCCCAAATAATTTACATTCATGGGGAATGTTTTGGTGACTGTAACAATTTTAAACTACTCAGTTTCAGTTTCGAATTTGTGAGCAAAAGGTAGTGTTTGTAAAAAGCCGCCTCTTTTAAATGGTCTAAAATAATCTTAGCAAATTTGTAAAATACCTCGTGATATTGGACGGACAGTCGAAAATGTTGGATGAAACAGCACGACTTTCAATAACAGTTTCTATATCAAATGTCTCTTGTCTTTTAAAAAATATGCTTTTCTGTGAGTCAGAACCTAAAGATCACCACGAGTAGATGATAGTAAGAATCGAACATATGCACATACTCGACATCGGTCATGGTCACGTAGTGGTATCCTAACTTAGTTTGCTCTGACTGCCATTATCATCACAGTCATCAAAGCATTGTTGACGTCCCATAGTTCCATCCATTCACAAATTTCAATTCATACATTTCGATTGTTGCTAGCTATAGGCAGGAGGGGCTTTTTTTCGGAGCATCCGGTCTAACTTTCCTAGTGGAAGGACACGTGTTAAATTTAATTTGGTCAGTTTTCAAGTTCTTGCTTTATTTGTAATTGTGATTTGAGCATTGACCGGCATTTTGTGTTTGATTCGATAATGCTTAAAACTGAGTCCTGTGCTGATCACGAAACAAGATTTCGTTTCATTATCTATAAATTTTGCGTGACATGCATTTGAGATAATGTGATTTTTATGACAAAGAATATTATATGCATACAAGACAATGTACAGGATGGAACACAAAGATGTTACACAAAGATATGTCCTGAACTCGTCTATATTACTATAAAATGGGTTAAAACTACCCCAAGTGAGAGAAACAGTTAGAATACAAAAGAAGAGACTATCTCTTAAATCATACATTAAATAAATAACAATATAAACTTTATACACGTTGCGTGTGCTACTCGATAAAATATTGGATATATCATATGTCTACCATATGGCTCATAAAACAAGTAATTTTGCACATTAAACTGCATTTTAAGGTCTTAAAGTATATTTTCACCACATCCGTGTATATTTATAGGAGCAGCAATTTTTAAATTTTAATTTTATTTTATTTATTTATTTATTTTTAGAGAATTAAGATGAAAGAGAATCATATCTTTCTTCAATAGTATTGTTAATTGTTCTGTGCATCACCCACATTGGTATCCATTGTTGTTTAAATTTCATTTTTATTTTTTAACGAAAGGCATTTTTCTGTTATACATGTACATATAGCTACTCTGGTTCTAGAAGATTGATTCATTGAATGGGGTTTTATGTCCAAGTCAAGAATATTTCACTTATATCGAGTCGCCACCAACTATAAGTGAAGTGACAGAAAATTTTAAACTTTGCAGTGCGTTGGTTTCGTCCATACTCACAGAAATGACCACCTCGATATAAGTTAAAATAATCTTGACTAGGGCGTAGAACACCGTAACTCCACTGCAATCCTTATGTCGTGGTCGTAAATACTATTTTAGTAATGTATATAAGAGAAATGCAATTATCATACCTGGGATGTTAGTACCGATAATACTTATGTGAAATTTACAATTGACATTTTTTGCTGACTCTTAGCTCACACAGGTATAAAAGCATTAAATAACAAACAATTCACACCTGACGACAACAACATAATCATCTTAAGGTTTGATATTGCATATACTGCACAATAAAATGATATCTTCTAATATATCAAACACGATCATCTGGATCGAGTTCCAGTAAATGAGGCATTAAAGTCGCATTTCGCGTGACATTGCAATGAAATCAGATTTTATGTCCACAGACCTCCAACAATGTACAGTGTAATATGCCAAAAATAAAGTTTTAAAATTTTCTGGAGAAAGTATTAAATAACATTTTTATATTTTTATCAACGTATTAATCTAACAAGCCTTTTATAATTCTATTTAAGATTTTTTTTTATAAAACTTAATAAATTATTACATTACATTGTTTTTCAGCTAATTTTCAGGTATTGGCAAAAACTACTCTATTTTATAAAACATGTTGGCTATGTAATTATACGTAATTCAGAAATATAAGCTTAGCCCAAGTGTTCCAAAACGGTAGCATATTCTAATAAAACTAAATGTATATATGTAGTTAAGGAGTTAAGGAGTTTGCGGTTTTCTAAGATGTTACTAGTATATACAGGTGGATGGAATAACTCCTTCCATGAAATTGTGCATTTGTACAAAAAATAACACTTGCTCGTCAGTAAATACCATTTTGTCAGATCTAGCGTACGTTGTAACAACTCCTAATGAAGTCCAGAGCGTTGCGTTGACAATTTCGACGCCGATTGAGGCTACAGTACTTCCAAAATCCGTGTTCTCATTCATAATTTCGCTCATAGCTTGATCATTTATTGCATGTCCTTGATTTTTTTTAATACTACCAAGTAAATGTATATGGTTTTCTGTTACAAACTTCTTTGTTCTTTTTTAGAACTAAATATATACATAACAGCATTGGTGCATTAAGGGTTTAAACGTTATTGTTCAGTAATACCGTTTGTCAACGATAAAGTGTGTCATTTTTCATTATTATAGAATTGGCATTATTTTTATTTAAAATTTTTAATAATGCATTCAACAACAGCACATGACAACGGTTGTGTCATATTCAGATGTTACAACATAAGCGCAAGTGTTTGAATTCTTTTTAATAATAGCCTCGACGGGTCAGGGGTCTTGAAAAACTGCCATTTTTCAAACAGTTTAGTTTAAACAAAGTTCTTCAACCCTGCATGTGCTCCAAAATTTGTGTCTTATTAAGAAATTTATAATAAATCCGATCTCAGGGGTCTTATAGTACGGACCTGTTGAAAGTTTAACTTGCACAGTGCTAACGAAGAGGAATCGAAGCCCGGTTGTCGATTGACCGAAATATGGATCGCTAGCACTGTCCGGAAGATTTATCGCAACTGCTGAGATAAAGCTAACCAGGTCGAGATGAGCTGTCAATTCTGCACTAATTCGTTATCTTAGTGTTAAACTTTCGACAGGTCTGTATTGTAAATTGGTATATGTATATGTTTGTTGATCCATTGTGTAACATATTCAAATAAAATGATATTTTATGTATGAATTTAAACTTGAAAAAGGGTTGTGTTTTGAAATTTAAATGAGTTGGTTTACAAACCACTGCTTATAAAATAAGTAGCGGCGGATCCAGAATTTTAAAAAGGGGGGGCGTATAATGTGAGAGCCGAAGGCTAGAACCTTCTAGGGGGTCCGGGGGCATGCTCACCCTGAAAATTTTGAAAAAATGGCGCAAAAATCCTGCATTCTGGTGCAATCTGAGCTGCATCAAAGAGGAAAAAATATTTTATTCAAAATGCCTGTATCAGTATGAAAAAAGTGTGAACAATATGTATTATTAGCGACATAAAGGGGGGGGTACGCCCCCTACGCCCCCCCCCCCCCGCTGAATCCGCCACTGAATTAAGTGGGATGATTGAGACTGGAAACCATTATGCCATTACAGTATATTTGTCAGTTTTGTCATGAGCTGATTTTGAATTTTTATTAAAATTATGCATTCAAAATCAGCACTTTACAGTTCTGTTATTTCTTATTTGTCACCATCCTAGAACTGACTGCCTCGATATCAGCGGAAGAACTTTGATTTGGGCGTAAACCACAATCTTCTTGTTTTTGTTCGCTGTGGCGTTCATGGTCGCTTTGGCTATTTCTAAGAATGTGTTTTTCAACTGCAAACTCCTGTATTCCGTTTTAACCATTCTGTTTTCACTTAAAAATTTATAAGGCCAAAGGAATAACTTTATACCATACCAAATCTACCCAATATCCAAAGACAATTTATAAAACTTGCAAGGTTCTAACCATATTGAACTTTTAAATTAAAAACATTTCAATCAGCTTGTATTCAAAATGTCAAATTTTCGTTTCGTTTACAGTGTAGTTTAGCTGGAAAAAAGTATTTAAAGAATATTTTGAAAATTGATATTACTGTGCGCTTTCACCCCGAATTTTCCACAGATGGGACAAAATCGCCAGCTGAAATATTGCTTTGCGTTTACATTTGGATTTCTTTTCACGAACAGCAGAAACTCTGTTCAATCATTTGTAATGCATTTGTGTTGTAGATCTAGCCAGTATCACACGTTACTAAAAATCACAAAACATTACATCCTTAACGATCTAGAACGTGTGATGTTTTATCGATGTTAATTTCAAATCAATTTCACACCATTACGTATGTTTAATAAGACACTTGAGTTCGTGCTTGCACTTAGAATTTTAAACAAAAACTAAACATATAGAATAGCAAACCAGTTTCTCTTTTAACTGTGGCAGGAACCTTATTCTAAATAATTCGATTTTGTGTCTACTTTACACAATTTTGGCATTTTGTCGATTTCAATTAAAATCAGAAAATTGTCGCTTTTATTTGCTTTCGCGTGTTTGTACTTGATAACCTTAAAACGAAATTTAAATATTTAAAATCTAAATATTTTTAAATGATAAGTTTGTATTCATCCCAGCACGACAGAAGAGTGTAATTACCTGTTTCATAATGTTACATGTAATACCAGCACCTTCGATTATTGATATGCATTATGTCAACCCATTCTACAGGAGATTAAAAATATTTTTTAATATTTTTTTAGATTCGGATATCTTCAATAGAACATCTGAATTGCTATCGGTTTATTTTTTCAATTGGATTTTAATAACGTTTTAGTAAGCATTCTAGGCCTGAGACTGACAGGGGAGCGGATATTTGTTCATAGGCTTGTAAACATTTTGCCAGTCATTAATTTTTATAAAGAATGTCAGTTTGTTATTTATTAAAAATTAAATTATAATTTGTTTTTTCATTGCAAAGAAAAAAACCTATTCAATTATCCAAAATTAAGCAATAATTTATTTTATGAAAGAAAAAACTTGTTTAAACAAACAGTATCCTGAACATTCAGAGTGTTACATTAGAATTGAGTCGTGAGGAGGATCTCAAATTGAAAGGAAACATTCTCTTTAATATGGTGATTTCACGAAGTAAATGCGTTCATTGTATCTTATTTTCCGGTTTATTGCAATTTAAGATGCTGTTACAATTATTATGTCATGTGAATATGTCAATAACGTCATAAAAATAGAGATAGATTTTTTTCAATTTTTATGAAATCACCTCCCAAGTCTAGTTTCTGAGTCTCCGACCATTGTGTTTTAGCCTATCCTTGATGTAAATCGGCTTTATTATCCATAATGGTTTTGTTGATTGTGTATTTACTTCATAGCTGAGATGGTTACAAAGTCTTCACTAAATAGATTTCTTGTTACTTATTACAAGCAATCTAAATGTAGCAATAATATATATTACTTATTTTGAAATGAATTAATCTATTTACCTTTTGATATATAATCATTTATAAATAATCAACTGGTTTTTTTCGGGCGAACTTTTTCAAAGTTTCAAATACCATTTTTGAAACAGATTATCTGGAGGGTAAGGTCGCCATATTATCCCTCTATATACCATGTAACGCCTACGCATAGCTCATTAGGCTAGGCATGATGGCATGATGGTATGATGCACAGCTGAAAAATATCAAGAAAAATTAGATGTATTTACGTAAACAATGTTAAGGAAAATCGGGGCAATAAAATGGCGTGAAAAGATATTATAAACAAATTCAGAAATATACTTTGATAACGACAAACATAGTGATTTTATTAATGCTATTTATACGTGGGAAAATTACATTGGGTTTTTGTACCGCATTGAAACTAAATCTTGGTACAAGAATCTGTGTTTGCTGGTTTTCGATATGGTAAACATGTAAAAGACAATACAGCGAAAATAGATATGAGACAGACATGGGGATGGTCAAAATGTTCAATTTTGTCATTTTTTCCAAAATATTCAGTTGTGATATTGGAGCCTGTGCAAAAATATTTTACAACAAATCGTTTTACACACAAAGTAAATACGATTACAAAGAATTGTCATTGAAAAGAAAGACTAAGTTGCTATCGAGAAACATTCAACAACACGCTTATCCTTTTTGAGTATGCTAATTTATTTAAAATCCAGGATTTATTTGGCGTGTGTAAATACAATACAGAGAAACAGAAATAAGACGGTTGCATTTCAAATTCAACACTTTTACAAATATTAAACCGTGTCCATATGTGAAAATGTACTCTGCCTTGTTTTTGCTTGGTAGAGAATTTGCTTGTGCCCATTTTACATAAGGGTTGTACCAAACCTGACATTCTATTTTACATAGAGTTGAGTTGAGTAATATAGTGTTTAACGTCCCAGTCAAGAATATTTCACTTATATTGAGACGTCACCGGTTATAGGCGAAGGTACAGAAATTTTGCCTGTGTGTTGCGCTGATGGCATTATACAACAGGGTTCTTTAACGTGCCAAGCCTACAGTTATACGGGCCTCGTTTATTTTAAGTTCCCATCCGAAAGAACAGTGACTTTCATTTCGTAATGCCAAGAGCTTGGCGAAAGAACAGTCACTACCCACTTTCAAATCTTGGGTCAGATCCGGCCGGGGATCGAACCCACAACCTCCCACTTACTGTACTGTATCAACTGAGTTACCGCAGTGGCCTCTATTTTACATAGAATACTATACTAATGAATATGGTTTTTGACCTTAATTTGGCATTTTTTCCTTTGGTTTATTTTCTATTTTAATCCACATAACACAAATAATAAACCATGAAAATGTTACGAGTATGATTATCATTATTCAACAGAAAAAGCTTTATATCGTGTCTGCTATCTCTGTATTGTGTTTTACACACCTCCGATACTTTTGGCTAGGCCCCCAGAGACAAATGAAGATTAAATTCCAGAGTTAAAATAAGAGATTTTTTCTATGGTTTCATTGCTATCAAAAATATAGTAAACCAAAACAGTTTATGAATACAATGCCAATTGATGGAGAAAAAAATGTTAAGAATTAACTTAGAAATGATAAACAGGTGGTGTATTATGTCATGTATATAAAATAAGGATATGGCAAAAGTCATAACAATGCTAAAGATTAACAAAAATAATACGTTTATATAGTAATTGTGCCAACTTTTGTGTGGCAATAATCTTCAGCTTAGCCAGACATATAGGACAATTTTCAAACAGCAATCGGTTTTGTTTTGCATGTTGTGTATAATACAAAAAGACCCAATAAAAAGTCGGCTTTCTCGTCATACAATTGTTTTAAATTTTATTATTAAATACACTCAAAAATGAAGTTATTTTTAAGTATATAATTAAAAATATTATTTGACATTCTTATCACGTAGCCGGGCAATTTTGGTCATAGTGCAATAGTACTTCTATTACTATAGAAGAAAGGGGTTTGCAATTAAAACATGTATTTGATGACAGCCAATGCAACCATGAACACAACACAATCCAAAACTGAAAAAAATCATAATAACAAACACAGCCTAATTTTGGAACCACATCAATATATAAACTCCCGATTAGATGACATCTCCAATCAAACCGGAGATGGTAACATTTTTGAAAGTGGTGGGTGTATGTTTCTGATATAAATCATTATCCATTGGTTTGTTTCACTAGCTCTGGGTCCCCACACATTTTCATAGCCTTCTTTCTTCATTGAAATTACCATCAGGTTCGAGATAAAGCCTAAATGAACATCAAAACTTAAGAAAAAATAAAAAAAATATTTTTAACATTAGACATGAAAAGACATTGGTAATTAAACTAATGTTTCAAACCATGATATCAAGTCAAAACATTGTACCAGCACTTACACGATCTCTAAATGGCAAAGAAAAATAAACTGTAATCATACTTAAATAAATATCTTTTTAAATGTTATTAGTTTTAAAACATTCATTTCTGTGTGTAATTACTTCATTTAGTTTAATTCAATGGGACAAATGCACTTAAAAGACAAAAAAGTCTTTCATATTTTAGAGTGCAAAACGATTCTCTAACCCTACAGAAACCAGGAAACATTCATTATTTCTTATAAAGATTTACACAATGATAAATGTTGCAGGCATATTGGATACAGATATTCATTTGTAATTTAAGTAATTTACAATCTAATTTTAAAATGAAATAACTTGAATAAATCAGAAGTAAACAGACTCTGTAACTGAGAATTATAGACATGGTGTAGTTATGTAATATAAAGCCCGAATGATTTGACTCAGAATCACAGACTTAAAATCCCGGGAGAACCGCCTAATGCCAATATTGGTTAAATAAAAACCTATATGTTATATGTCAACACATATTGTCTGCTTCATATGTTTTGTCAGTTTTGTCCAATATCCCAAGGTTGTGTGTATATATAATGTGTGTGTGTGTGTGTGTGTGTGTGTGTGTGTGTGTGTGCTTCCATACTATTTTATCTACAATTGTATCGTTTAAACAGACAATGACTTCATCGTATGCAAAGCGCCTTTATTTCTACTTTTCTGCTATACAAAGGATCCGACTTTTTTGTCTTTTGGCGTTCTTTGTAGCCTGTAATATTTTTGTCTTAGAAACGTGATAACTTTACATTGGCTAAGACTGGGCAAATCAACAAAGGATAATTTTTCAACCCTTTAAAGAAATTTGGTTTCACAATTTTGGGCCAAGCACTGCTAACGAGGAATTGTATCCCGAAACGGTTGTCTATTGTCATTAACTAAAATTGCTATATTATCATTTGGTGTCTCATAAAATAACCACAATATTTGTGTTTAAAAACAAAAATACTAACAAGGAAAAATACATGAAAAATTGAAATAATTACATTTATTTCTGTATATATAGAGAAAAAATCAGCAAATTTTCTAATATCGTGATTAGAATAAGAACTAAGACACCCGTTTTGGACCCCATTTTGGACCCCATGTTCTAAAACATTGATATTCACGCCTGAATCACGCCTGTGTCATAGACTTAAAAAGTTTGTCCACTTTCAAATAATGTGATCCTAATGCTTTTTTTACAAATCAAAACACTTCAAAACTTCAAAATTACGTAGTAGTGAAAAAACCAGGGTTCTGGCGCAGAGGCGCCTCCCAAATGTGAGGCGCCGATCACGTGATCACAGGGAGTGACGTCACACAAAATGACGTCAGGGAGAAATCCCCGGAAGTGAGAATACCGGAAGGGAATCCCTGATTGTACGTGACGTCATAGGAAAATCCCCAGAAGTGAGAATACCGGAAGGGTATCCCCGATAGTACGTGACGTCATAAGAAAATCCCCGGAAATGATAATACCGGAAGGGAATTCCTGTAAACAAAAAGTAGAATAGACATTTTGAAAATAGTATAAACACTCAGATTCAAGTCAAGTGTCAAGTTGAAGAACTGATCGGTCAAGGTGACGAGGTCCTATCTGGGAATACATTATCGCTAGATGTAGGATGGTTGAGTACACTCTAATAGTACTTTAAACATACCACTGGAATTTACACCGGTGCCCGGATCCGCTTGATTGTGGTTTAGTATACATATACTCTGTATTTTCCAACAGCTTCCAAACATATCGGTTTCCTCCGCAATCCCATAACTTATATCCTCGATATAAGTGAAAGAATCTTGATCGGGGCTTAAAATGCTATTTCTGTACTATAATCTATATTTTCTAAAGTCTATACTTGTCTGGAAAATTTAGGTTTTACTAACGTACATCACAGGCCTGTGGAAAGTTTAACACTGAGCTACCGAAAAAGGAGTTGAAGCCCTGCTGCCCGATATCAATAGTAAGTGACAGAAAAGCTGCCTTAAGATAAATAGCAGCTGCCAAGATATAGTTAACAAGGGGTTAGGACGAGCTACCGATTACACACTAAGTTAGCTCAGTGTTTAACTTTTGACAGGTCTGTATTGTATGTTACATTATCGGTTTCATGACCATGGGAATCCGCTGTTTATGTGGACGCAAAACGTATACATGTATTGTGTTTTTCATATAAATGGACTAAGTTAGGCAACATTCTTTTGTGTACACCTACACACACACACACACACACACACACACACACACACACACAGAGAGAGAGAGAGAGAGAGAGAGAGAGAGAGAGAGAGAGAGAGAGAGAGAGGCGTTAGTTATTAGCAGTCCTTTATCCCACAGATATGATATGTCTGTTTATTTACATTATATCGTTGTGCTAATTGTGCTTCTCCCTAAAATTTAATTTGAATAAATGACATCACATTGCATTATTAGCATAAATGACCCTTTCCATGTGGTCCTTTTGAATTTTCATGAAAAATATAATTCAAAATCAGGCAGCAAGTTAAAACTTCAAGAAGTAGCATACTTGGTTAAGTTACCCACACAAAATGATAATTCAAAATTCTTATTCCTCTGTTTATAGTTTATGATTAAAAAGTTCCAAAATAGTGTATAGACTACAGAACCAGTTAATAATTTGTATAATAATCGGCCAATATTTGACTTTACGAAGGTTTTATATACTCGTTTGTTGTGTTTCATGGTTTTATTGCCTGTTGGAATACTTTTTTAAAATTTCAGCTGCGAATAGCTGTTTCATTCTGATATCATTTTATGCATGAATATGAAAGCCAAGCGAAAACAGAGAAAATAAGTTATTGCTTTTCATTTGAGAATAAAGGAATTAGAACAGACTTTTATAACCGTAGTTTTCCTCCTGACGCTAAATAAGAAATCACTGACGGGTAATGGAGTAACGATTTGGAATACACATGTATAATCACGATGTATGTGTCGTTATTTTTGTGTACCCTTTTCTCGTACGAGGACGGCCTTTTGAAAACTCTTACAGATTGCATTCAGAGATAGTAAGACAAAATATTGTCCTCTGAGGAATCGCTAAAAAAATATTAAATATTAAAAACCCCGGAAACTCCCAACTTGTAGAAGACATTCGACATCCGAGTTTCGATTCCTTTTCGCTACTTGCCAAGATCGATGTTAAACTTTCGACAGGTCTGTACTGTACTTCCGATCACTCGGTCACCGACTGCTATAGATATACCTTAATCTTAATCCTTGCTCGTTTAATAGTCAGTTAATTTATGACGTAACGTACATTGACATAATGTCGTCACCGACCTTAAGTCTTCAGTTCAAAATAATGTAAAATGATCTTTATTTATCGCTCTAAAGAAAGTGAACAGAGGAAAATTTTAAAGAGGTAGATTTTCCAATAAATAACATCCTCTATATGATATAACAGGTTTGCTCATGGTAAACTTGGTATCTTTGACATCAAATGTAAAAACGACTGACGACTTTGTACTGACGCACTGACTACCTTCAGACTGTAGAATCCTGCCATTTTTTCTCTATTTCCCACCTCAAACACATTTCTTCAGTGGTATACCTAAAACCCCGTTATTCAGGGATTGTAGCCATATTTTACAAAACGTTACAATGTTTTTCAAGTAACATCAAAACTTTATATCAAAAAAGTTTGTACTCTCCGTAAAAAAATTCAACTTTACTTCTATGTCCAACAACTCAACCTTTTCGTTGAATACTCCCTGATGCATACGGATTTTGCTGGACGCATACATTTAATAATCCTGTAAACATTATGAAATGCCGTAAAAGTTCAGTTTTTAGTATGTGTTGTATCAAAACTGATTTCTGTATTGATAATTAAATATTAATACACAAATAATAATCCCATTTGTTAAATCAATAATTAAAAAAGGACAGACTGCAGGAGGAGTGCAGTAATGGTGTTTTATGCCTCAGTCAATCATTTTTCATTTTGATGATGGCGTTCAGTTCATAGATAACAGGGAAACCGGAATGGTGATTTACAACCGTTCTTATACACTAGGATCTGCCCTGTGTGGTTCTCAAACTTAGGCGGCGAGAGTCGCAACGATTCATAAGCACACACTTTAGAGCACTTGGCCACCAATGCACCTGTTAATGACATATTTTGACGTTAAGTGAAATGAAGTCTACTTTGGACCTTTCAAACGAACAATTATTATTCTTAAGCTTGACCTTATGGTTGGTTGGTTTTAATGTTGTTTAAAGTCGCATCAGCAAGGTTTAGCTATTCGCGATGAGAGCAATTTAATTAATCCCCTAAAGAATACTCTTACAACAAGTTCTTGTTTGTATAAGATGTACGTAGGTATGTCCTGTACTAACGCGCTACCAGGCGACTTTAAGGTGCTAGCTCATAGAGACGGTATGTCGCAGACAAGCTTACCACTCCACCAGTAACATTATACTGACACTCAGTCCACCAGTAGGTACTCCGTTTTTTTAATACCCAGCATCAGGCGAGGAAGCATGTCTCATTTTTAAGTCTTATGTATATATGACCCGACCGGAGTTCGTACCCGACATTCCCGTTCACGAGGCGGCGGTATCTATTAAAGATAGAAAACATTAACAGAAAAGTACTAAGCAAACTTAAGATTCCCGTATTCAGCACTTTCAACAGAATTTAAAGTAGCCGACAAGTTTTCTGGAGTAGACAGCAAATTCAGTTGTGTAATACTGATAAATGAAAGTAGGCACCAGACAGCAAAGTAAATGACAGGTTTTGCTGGTTGCTGGCTTCTATTGAAACCGCTGCCGTATTCACAAAATAGACAGCCGATGCTCACGTTGTTTATCCCTTTAGGATCCGTTCTATTAAAACTGATTTCTGTATTGATAATTAAATATTAATACACAAATACACAGATAATAATCCCATTTGTAAAAACCAATAATTTTAAGGACGGACGGCTGGAGGAGTGGAGTAATGGTGTTTTATCCGTCAGTCAATCATTTTTGATTTTGATGATGGATGTCAGTTCATGGATGATGGAGAAAACAGGAAAAACCATTGACCTTCGACAAGCGACTTGCAACCGTTCTTATACACTAGGATTTGTCCCGTGTGGTATTCGGCGTGCTTCAGACCACTTGGCCACCCTAGTCCCTGTTAAGAACATAGGAATGAAGTCCCTGTTGGACCATTGATAATTATTATATTTGAGCTTGCTCTTATGGTTGATTGGCTGTAACGTTGTTTAACGTCGAATCAGAAAGGTTTTAGCTATTTGCCATGAGAGCAAGTTTATATTTCCCTAAGGAATAATCTTGCATTGGCGTAGCGTGCATATAAGCCAATAATCCGGTGCTTGCGCATAAATTTTTGATATATTTTTTTCAAATCTTAAACTGAAAAATTCGTCTTGTTCTTAGTCTAGAAGCGATAAGCCATTGTGTTAGTTTAACTCGGATGATAAGCCAGCTGTAAGTGAAATTACCTTTGCAGTGCGCTCAAGACAATGTGCAATTAAGGCTCTCTGAAAAACGGAAAATTACATGAAAAGGTTATAGACAGAGTAACTCAATATATCAAAGAAGGACAAAATTGGAAAAAAGCCATTCGGATTAGTTTAAGAAAATATAGGCATCAACTAGAAGAGTTTTTGGAGGAGGAGAAGGAGGAAGAGGAGGAGGAGAAGGAGGAGGTAGAAGAAGAGGAGGATAATGATAATGTAAATGATACTGAAACTGATGAGGGCAGTGAAGAAGAAACGGAGTAAAATATACAAACTTACTCATTTTTTTATAAATTCTAACTTACAGAGGAGGAGGAGGAGGAGGAGATATAATATTTTGCTCAATACAAATATTGCCATAGTTATTGTAGCAGTTGACGTTTAAACATGCCTCATTGGCATGGGAAGAGTATTTAAAAGAAGTCTATTATAATCCAAAAATGCGGCAGCTTTCTCTGGACCAGATAAGTTATATAGATTTGTAAAAAGAGACGGTAAATATGTCATCAGCAAGTACAAAATCGGAAAATGGTTACAAAGACAAGAACCTTACAGTTTACAACGCCCTATTAGAAGAAAGTTCAAGAGAAATAAAATAATGGTTACGGGGATCGATGATCAGTGGTCTGCCGATTTGATGGACATGGTAAAATTTGCCAAGTATAATGATGGTATACAATATGTATTATTAGTCATCGACGTCTTTTCCAAGTATGTATGGTTACGTCCACTGAATGACAAAAAGGGAATTTCTGTTGCAGAAGCTTTCATGGATATATTCAATGGAGGGAGAAAACCTAATAGGATTAGAACCGACTCGGGACAAGAATTTAAGGCAAAGGTGGTGCAGACACTACTAAGACGAGAAAATATAGAACATTTACTAGCTTATAACGAATCAAAAGCAGCAGTGTCTGAACGGGCCATAAAAACAATAAAAAGCAAAATTTATCGTTATTTTACTTATCAACAATCCTATGTTTATGTAAAGAAATTGCAATCGTTTGCTGATAGTTATAATCAAACCTATCACCGTACTATTGGTATGCCTCCGGATAACTAAAGCCAAGGAAACTGATATCTGGTGGCGCATGTATTGGCCAAAGAAGAACGTAATTACTAAAAAACTTAAGAGTTCGGAAGCCATTCAGATTCAAAGTGGGTGATAAAGTTAGAATATCACACTTGAAAAATGTGTTTAGTCGCAAATACGATGAGCGTTGGACAGGCGAAATATTTACCATTTCTGAAAAGTTATTAAGAGGCGGCTTACCACTATATAGGTTTAAAGATTATTTAGGACATAAAATTTCTGTTTTTATCAAAGTGAACTCGCTAAATCAGATGTGAGAGGGGATGATATGTGGAAGATTGAAAACATATTAAAAACAAAAGGGAGGGGAAATAATAAACAATATTTTGTAAAATGGTTGCATTGGCCGAAGAAATTCAATTCTTGGGTCAACGCCATTGATACACAAGATTTGTAAATATTTCGTAAATCCGAAATAGTATGTTTGGATATTGTATTGTATATATATTGAAATATAGCTCTGTGAAATTTATTTCAGCGGGAAAGGGGTGGGGTGTTTAGAGAACGAACTACCCTGGAAAGCTGTCACATCTGATCCTACATGGAAGGAAAGGGGCGTACGTCAATGCAGATCGCAACAAATACTTTCATATAGGCGTTAGAAACGGCTCTCATGTTAGGACTCCAGTACGTGACGTACATTCTCGAAAGAGATCGTCTGGTACTGAATACTTTATGTCATTCTGTTAGGGTTGCATATGGGGATTATGTTAAAAGTTTTGAAGTTTGAAAATAAATATATGTAAATAGAACTGAATGTGTTTGTCTTTATTTAATCTATATAATCAATCAAACAGTAGGTATAGTAATTTGAACCTTATTTGTGAAACACACGTAAAATTAATAAGATGTAATTGTAGACAAATGAAAAAGCATGTACTTAGCAATAGTCAATACAACCAAGAACACGATATAATACAAACGATTGGTAGAAACAAACAAACAAAACAATATAAGAAAGACATATTGGGACCATGGATTATAAAATTCTCGACTGTGGACGGGCACCGGTGTAAATTCCAGTGGTATGTTTATAGTACTATTAGAGTGTACTCAACCATCCTACATCTAGCGATAATGTATTCCCAGATACGACCTCGTCACCTCGACCGATCAGTTCTTCAACTTGACACTTGACTTGAATCTGAGTGTTTATACTATTTTCAAAATGTCTATTCTACTTTTTGTTTACAGGAATTCCCTTCCGGTATTATCATTTCCGGGGATTTTCTTATGACGTCACGTACTATCGGGGATACCCTTCCGGTATTCTCACTTCCGGGGATTTTCCTATGACGTCACGTACTATCAGGGATTCCCTTCCGGTATTCTCACTTCCGGGGATTTCTCCCTGAGGTCATTTTGTGTGACGTCACTTCCTGTGGTCACGTGATCGGCGCCTCACATTTGGGAGGCGCCTCTGCGCCAGAACCCTGGTTTTTTCACTAATCATAATAACAAACACAGCCTAATTTTTGAACAACATCAAAATATATCCTTCCGATTAGATGGCATCTCCAATCAAACTGGAGATGGTAACATTTTTGAAAGTGGTGGGTGTATGATTCTGATACAAATCATTATCCATTGGTTTGTTTCACTAGCTCTGGGTCCCCACACATTTTTATAGCCTTCCTTCTTCATTCAAATTACCATCAGGTTCGAGATAAAGCCTACATGAACATCAAAACTTAAGAAAAAATAAAAAAATATTTTTAACATTAGGCACGAAAAGACATTGGTAATTAAACTAATGTTTCAAACCATGATATCAAGTCAAAACATTGTACCAGCACTTACACGATCTCTAAATGTGAAAGTAAAATAAATTGTAATCATACTTAAATAAATATCTTTTTAAATGTTATTAGTTTTAAAACATTCGTTTCTGTGTGTAATTGCTTCATTTAGTTTAATTCAATGGGACAAATGCACTTAAAAGACAAAAAAGTCTTTCATATTTTAGAGTGCAAAACGATTCTCTAACCCTACAGAAACCAGGAAACATTCATTATTTTTTATAAAGATTTACACAATGGTAAATGTTGCAGGCATATTGGATACAGATATTCATTTGTAATTTGAGTAATTTACAATCTAATTTTAAAATGAAATAACTTGAATAAATCAGAAGTAAACAAACCCTGTAGCTGAGATGTAGAGACATGGCGTAGTTATGTAATATAAAGCCCGAATGATTTGACTCAGAATCACAGACTTAAAATCCCAGGAGAACCGCCTAATGCCAATATTGGTTAAATAAAAAGGCTGTATTTTATCTGTCAACGCATATTGTCTGCTTCATATGTTTTGTCAGTTTTGTCCAATATCCCAAGGTTGTGTGTATATATAATGTGTGTGTGTGTGTGTGTGTGTGTGTGTGTGTGTGTGTGCTTCCATACTATTTTATCTACAATTGTATCGTTTAAACAGACAATGACTTCATCGTATGCAAAGCGCCTTTATTTCTACTTTTCTGCTATACAAAGGATCCGACTTTTTTGTCTTTTGGCGTTCTTTGTAGCCTGTAATATTTTTGTCTTAGAAACGTGATAACTTTACATTGGCTAAGACTGGGCAAATCAACAAAGGATAATTTTTCAACCCTTTAAAGAAATTTGGTTTCACAATTTTGGGCCAAGCACTGCTAACGAGGAATTGTATCCCGAAACGGTTGTCTATTGTCATTAACTAAAATTGCTATATTATCATTTGGTGTCTCATAAAATAACCACAATATTTGTGTTTAAAAACAAAAATACAAACAAGGAAAAATACATGAAAAATTGAAATAATTACATTATTTCTGTATATAGAGAAAAAATCAGCAAATTTTCTAATATCGTGATTAGAATAAGAACTAAGACACCCGTTTTGGACCCCATTTTGGACCCCATGTTCTAAAACATTGATATTCACGCCTGAATCACGCCTGTGTCATAGACTTAAAAAGTTTGTCCACTTTCAAATAAAATGTGATCCTAATGCTTTTTTTACAAATCAAAACACTTCAAAACTTCAAAATTACATAAATAGTGAAAAAACCAGGGTTCTGGCGCAGAGGCGCCTCCCAAATGTGAGGCGCCGATCACGTGATCACAGGGAGTGACGTCACACAAAATGACGTCAGGGAGAAATCCCCGGAAGTGAGAATACCGGAAGGGAATCCCTGATTGTACGTGACGTCATAGGAAAATCCCCGGAAGTGAGAATACCGGAAGGGTATCCCCGATAGTACGTGACGTCATACGAAAATCCCCGGAAATGATAATACCGGAAGGGAATTCCTGTAAACAAAAAGTAGAATAGACATTTTGAAAATAGTATAAACACTCAGATTCAAGTCAAGTGTCAAGTTGAAGAACTGTTCGGTCAAGGTGACGAGGTCCTATCTGGGAATACATTATCGCTAGATGTAGGATGGTTGAGTACACTCTAATAGTACTTTAAACATACCACTGGAATTTACACCGGTGCCCGGATCCGCTTGATTGTGGTTTAGTATACATATACTCTGTATTTTCCAACAGCTTCCAAACATATCGGTTTCCTCCGCAATCCCATAACTTATATCCTCGATATAAGTGAAAGAATCTTGATCGGGGCTTAAAATGCTATTTCTGTACTATAATCTATATTTTCTAAAGTCCATACTTGTCTGGAAAATTTAGGTTTTACTAACGTACATCACAGGCCTGTGGAAAGTTTAACACTGAGCTACCGAAAAAGGTGTTGAAGCCCTGCTGTCCGATATCAATAGTAAGTGACAGAAAAGCTGCCTTAAGATAAATAGCAGCTGCCAAGATATAGTTAACAAGGGGTTAGGACGAGCTACCGATTACACACTAAGTTAGCTCAGTGTTTAACTTTTGACAGGTCTGTATTGTATGTTACATTATCGGTTTCATGACCATGGGAATCCGCTGTTTATGTGGACGCAAAACGTATACATGTATTGTGTTTTTCATATAAATGGACTAAGTTAGGCAACATTCTTTTGTGTACACCTACACAGAGAGAGAGAGAGAGAGAGAGAGAGAGAGAGAGAGAGAGAGAGAGAGAGAGGGCGTTAGTTATTAGCAGTCCTTTATCCCACAGATATGATATGTCTGTTTATTTACATTATATCGTTGTGCTAATTGTGCTTCTCCCTAAAAGTTAATTTGAATAAATGACATCACATTGCATTATTAGCATAAATGACCCTTTCCATGTGGTCCTTTTGAATTTTCATGAAAAATATAATTCAAAAGCAGGCAGCAAGTTAAAACTTCAAGAAGTAGCATACTTGGTTAAGTTACCCACACAAAATGATAATTCAAAATTCTTATTCCTCTGTTTATAGTTTATGATTAAAAAGTTCCAAAATAGTGTATAGACTACAGAACCAGTTAATAATTTGTATAATAATCGGTCAATATTTGACTTTACGAAGGTTTTATATACTCGTTTGTTGTGTTTCATGGTTTTATTGCCTGTTGGAATACTTTTTTTAAAATTTCAGCTGCGAATAGCTGTTTCATTCTGATATCATTTTATGCATGAATATGAAAGCCAAGCGAAAACAGAGAAAATAAGTTATTGCTTTTCATTTGAGAATAAAGGAATTAGAACAGACTTTTATAACCGTAGTTTTCCTCCTGACGCTAAATAAGAAATCACTGACGGGTAATGGAGTAACGATTTGGAATACACATGTATAATCACGATGTATGTGTCGTTATTTTTGTGTACCCTTTTCTCGTACGAGGACGGCCTTTTGAAAACTCTTACAGATTGCATTCAGAGATAGTAAGACAAAATATTGTCCTCTGAGGAATCGCTAAAAAATATTAAATATTAAAAACCCCGGAAACTCCCAACTTGTATTTTGGCATTGGGCAGCATAAAAGAAATGCTAATAAAAATATTTATGAGACGAATTAAAAGTATGAACATCCCAATATATAACAGTTTTTATATTATTTTTTATAGGTGCAAAAGACATTCGACATCCGAGTTTCGATTCCTTTTCGCTACTTGCCAAGATTGATGTTAAACTTTCGACAGGTCTGTACTGTACTTTAGATCACTCGGCCAACGACTGCTATAGATATACCTTAATCTTAATCCTTGCTCGTTTAATAGTCGGTTAATTTATGACGTAACGTACATCGACATAATGTCGTCACCGACCTTAAGTCTTCAGTTCAAAATAATGTAAAATGATCTTTATTTATCGCTCTAAAGAAAGTTGAACAGAGGAAAATTTTAAAGAGGTAGATTTTCCAATAAATAACATCCTCTATATGATATAACAGGTTTGCTCATGGTAAACTTGGTATCTTTGACATCAAATGTAAAAACGACTGACGACTTTGTACTGACGCACTGACTACCTTCAGACTGTAGAATCCTGCCATTTTTTCTCTATTTCCCACCTCAAACACATTTCTTCAGTGGTATACCTAAAACCCCGTTATTCAGGGATTGTAGCCATATTTTACAAAACGTTACAATATTTTTCAAGTAACATCAAAACTTTATATCAAAAAGTTTGTACTCTCCGTAAAAAAATTCAACTTTACTTCTATGTCCAACAACTCAACCTTTTCGTTGAAGACTCCCTGGTGCATACGGATTTTGCTGGACGCATACATTTAATAATCCTGTAAACATTATGAAATGCCGTAAAAGTTCAGTTTTTAGTATGTGTTGTATCAAAACTGATTTCTGTATTGATAATTAAATATTAATACACAAATAATAATCCCATTTGTTACAATCAATAATTAAAAAAGGACAGACTGCAGGAGGAGTGCAGTAATGGTGTTTTATGCCTCAGTCAATCATTTTTCATTTTGATGATGGCGTTCAGTTCATAGATAACAGGGAAACCGGAATGGTGATTTACAACCGTTCTTATACACTAGGATCTGCCCTGTGTGGTTCTCAAACTTAGGCGGCGAGAGTCGCAACGATTCATAAGCACACACTTTAGAGCACTTGGCCACCAATGCACCTGTTAATGACATATTTTGACGTTAAGTGAAATGAAGTCTACTTTGGACCTTTCAAACGAACAATTATTATTCTTAAGCTTGACCTTATGGTTGGTTGGTTTTAATGTTGTTTAAAGTCGCATCAGCAAGGTTTAGCTATTCGCGATGAGAGCAATTTAATTAATCCCCTAAAGAATACTCTTACAACAAGTTCTTGTTTGTATAAGATGTACGTAGGTATGTCCTGTACTAACGCCTACCAGGCGACTTTAAGGTGCTAGCTCATAGAGACGGTATGTCGCAGACAAGCTTACCACTCCACCAGTAACATTATACTGACACTCAGTCCACCAGTAGGTACTCCGTTTTTTTAATACCCAGCATCAGGCGAGGAAGCATGTCTCATTTTTAAGTCTTATGTATATATGACCCGACCGGAGTTCGTACCCGACATTCCCGTTCACGAGGCGGCGGTATCTATTAAAGATAGAAAACATTAACAGAAAAGTACTAAGCAAAATTAAGATTCCCGTATTCAGCACTTTCAACAGAATTTAAAGTAGCCGACAAGTTTTCTGGAGTAGACAGCAAATTCAGTTGTGTAATACTGATAAATGAAAGTAGGCACCAGACACCAAAGTAAATGACAGGTTTTGCTGGTTGCTGGCTTCTATTGAAACCGCTGCCGTATTCACAAAATAGACAGCCGGTGCTCACGTTGTTTATCCCTTTAGGATCCGTTCTATTAAAACTGATTTCTGTATTGATAATTAAATATTAATACACAAATACACAGATAATAATCCCATTTGTAAAAACCAATAATTTTAAGGACGGACGGCTGGAGGAGTGGAGTAATGGTGTTTTATCCGTCAGTCAATCATTTTTGATTTTGATGATGGATGTCAGTTCATGGATGATGGAGAAAACAGGAATACCCAGGAAAAACCATTGACCTTCGACAAGCGACTTGCAACCGTTCTTATACACTAGGATTTGTCCCGTGTGGTATTCGGCGTGCTTCAGACCACTTGGCCACCCTAGTCCCTGTTAAGAACATAGGAATGAAGTCCCGTTGGACCATTGATAATTATTATATTTGAGCTTGCTCTTATGGTTGATTGGCTGTAACGTTGTTTAACGTCGAATCAGAAAGGTTTTAGCTATTTGCCATGAGAGCAAGTTTATATTTCCCTAAGGAATAATCTTGCATTGGCGTAGCGTGCATATAAGCCAATAATCCGGTGCTTGCGCATAAATTTTTGATATATTTTTTTCAAATCTTAAACTGAAAAATTCGTCTTGTTCTTAGTCTAGAAGCGATAAGCCATTGTGTTAGTCTAACTCGGATGATAAGCCAGCTGTAAGTGAAATTACCTTTGCAGTGCGCTCAAGACAATGTGCAATTAAGGCTCTCTGAAAAACGGAAAATTACATGAAAAGGTTATAGACAGAGTAACTCAATATATCAAAGAAGGACAAAATTGGAAAAAAGCCATTCGGATTAGTTTAAGAAAATATAGGCATCAACTAGAAGAGTTTTTGGAGGAGGAGAGGAGAGGAGAAGGAGGAAGAGGAGGAGGAGGTAGAAGAGGAGGATAATGATAATGTAAATGATACTGAAACTGATGGGGGGGTAAGGAAGAAGAAACGGAGTAAAATATACAAACGTACTCATTTTTTTTATAAATTCTAACTTACAGAGGAGGAGGAGGAGGAGGAGGAGGAGATATAATATTTTGCTCAATACAAATATTGCCATAGTTATTGTAGCAGTTGACGTTTAAACATGCCTCATTGGCATGGGAAGAGTATTTAAAAGAAGTCTATTATAATCCAAAGAATGCGGCAGCTTTCTCTGGACCAGATAAGTTATATAGATTTGTAAAAAGAGACGGTAAATATGTCATCAGCAAGTACAAAATCGAAAAATGGTTACAAAGACAAGAACTTTACAGTTTACAACGCCCTATTAGAAGAAAGTTCAAGAGAAATAAAATAATGGTTACGGGGATCGATGATCAGTGGTCTGCCGATTTGATGGACATGGTAAAATTTGCCAAGTATAATGATGGTATACAATATGTATTATTAGTCATCGACGTCTTTTCCAAGTATGTATGGTTACGTCCACTGAATGACAAAAAGGGAATTTCTGTTGCAGAAGCTTTCATGGATATATTCAATGGAGGGAGAAAACCTAATAGGATTAGAACCGACTCGGGACAAGAATTTAAGGCAAAGGTGGTGCAGACACTACTAAGACGAGAAAATATAGAACATTTACTAGCTTATAACGAATCAAAAGCAGCAGTGTCTGAACGGGCCATAAAAACAATAAAAAGCAAAATTTATCGTTATTTTACTTATCAACAATCCTATGTTTATGTAAAGAAATTGCAATCGTTTGCTGATAGTTATAATCAAACCTATCACCGTACTATTGGTATGCCTCCGGATAACTAAAGCCAAGGAAACTGATATCTGGTGGCGCATGTATTGGCCAAAGAAGAACGTAATTACTAAAAAACTTAAGAGTTCGGAAGCCATTCAGATTCAAAGTGGGTGATAAAGTTAGAATATCACACTTGAAAAATGTGTTTAGTCGCAAATACGATGAGCGTTGGACAGGCGAAATATTTACCATTTCTGAAAAGTTATTAAGAGGCGGCTTACCACTATATAGGTTTAAAGATTATTTAGGATATAAAATTTCTGTTTTTATCAAAGTGAACTCGCTAAATCAGATGTGAGAGGGGATGATATGTGGAAGATTGAAAACATATTAAAAACAAAAGGGAGGGGAAATAATAAACAATATTTTGTAAAATGGTTGCATTGGCCGAAGAAATTCAATTCTTGGGTCAACGCCATTGATACACAAGATTTGTAAATATTTCGTAAATCCGAAATAGTATGTTTGGATATTGTATTGTATATATATTGAAATATAGCTCTGTGAAATTTATTTCAGCGGGAAAGGGGTGGGGTGTTTAGAGAACGAACTACCCTGGAAAGCTGTCACATCTGATCCTACATGGAAGGAAAGGGGCGTACGTCAATGCAGATCGCAACAAATACTTTCATGTAGGCGTTAGACGGCTCTCATGTTAGGACTCCAGTACGTGACGTACATTCTCGAAAGAGATCGTCTGGTACTGAATACTTTATGTCATTCTGTTAGGGTTGCATATGGGGATTATGTAAAAAGTTTTGAAGTTTGAAAATAAATATATGTAAATAGAACTGAATGTGTTTGTCTTTATTTAATCTATATAATCAATCAAACAGTAGGTATAGTAATTTGAACCTTATTTGTGAAACACACGTAAAATTTATAAGATGTAATTGTAGACAAATGAAAAAGCATGTACTTAGCAATAGTCAATACAACCAAGAACACGATATAATACAAACGATTGGTAGAAACAAACAAACAAAACAATATAAGAAAGACATATTGGGACCATGGATTATAAAATTCTCGACTGTGGACGGGCACCGGTGTAAATTCCAGTGGTATGTTTATAGTACTATTAGAGTGTACTCAACCATCCTACATCTAGCGATAATGTATTCCCAGATACGACCTCGTCACCTCGACCGATCAGTTCTTCAACTTGACACTTGACTTGAATCTGAGTGTTTATACTATTTTCAAAATGTCTATTCTACTTTTTGTTTACAGGAATTCCCTTCCGGTATTATCATTTCCGGGGATTTTCTTATGACGTCACGTACTATCGGGGATACCTTCCGGTATTCTCACTTCCGGGTATTTTCCTATGACGTCACGTACTATCAGGATTCTTCCGGTATTCTCACTTCCGGGGATTTCTCCCTGAGGTCATTTTGTGTGACGTCACTTCCTGTGGTCACGTGATCGGCGCCTCACATTTGGGAGGCGCCTCTGCGCCAGAACCCTGGTTTTTTCACTACTACTTTCACTACTACTGAAAAAATCATAATAACAAACACAGCCTAATTTTTGAACCACATCAATATATAAACTTCCGATTAGATGGCATCTCCAATCAAACTGGAGATGGTAACATTTTTTTAAAGTGGTGGGTGTATGATTCTGATACAAATCATTATCCATTGGTTTGTTTCACTAGCTCTGGGTCCCCACACATTTTTATAGCCTTCCTTCTTCATTCAAATGACCATCAGGTTCGAGATAAAGCCTACATGAACATCAAAACTTAAGAAAAAATAAAAAAATATTTTTAACATTAGGCACGAAAAGACATTGGTAATTAAACTAATGTTTCAAACCATGATATCAAGTCAAAACATTGTACCAGCACTTACACGATCTCTAAATGGCAAAGAAAAATAAACTGTAATCATATACTTAAATAAATATCTTTTTAAATGTTATTAGTTTTAAAACATTCGTTTCTGTGTGTAATTACTTCATTTAGTTTAATTCAATGGGACAAATGCACTTAAAAGACAAAAAGTCTTTCATATTTTAGAGTGCAAAACGATTCTCTAACCCTACAGAAACCAGGAAACATTCATTATTTCTTATAAAGATTTACACAATGATAAATGTTGCAGGCATATTGGATACAGATATTCATTTGTAATTTAAGTAATTTACAATCTAATTTAAAAATGAAATAACTTGAATAAATCAGATGTAAACAAACTCTGTAACTGAGATGTAGAGACATGGTGTAGTTATGTAATATAAAGCCCGAATGACTTGACTCAGAATCACAGACTTAAAATCCCAGGAGAACCGCCTAATGCCAATATTGGTTAAATAAAAGACTGTATTTTATCTGTCAACACATATTGTCTACATCATATGTTTTGTCAGTTTTGTCCAATATCTCAAGGTTGTATATAATATATATATATATTATACATGTATATATATTTTAATCTACAATTGTATCGTTCAAACAGAAATTGACTTCATCGTATGCAAAGCGCCTTTATTTCTACTTTTCTGCTATTTCAAACACCCGACTTTTTTTTTGGTCTTTTGGCGTTCTTTGTAGTCTGCAATATTCTTGTCTTAGACACGTGGCTAATACTGGGTAAAACCAACAAAGGATAATTTTTCAAGAAATTTTGGTCTCACAATTTTGGTCCAAGCACTGCTAATGTGGAATTGTAATCCGAAACGGTTGTCTAGTGCTGTAAAATTAACACCGGTATAATATGTAATTTACTTGCAATTTCCACTATGTAAAAAGTAATGATTTTCTTTAGTATAACAGAATTATATATTTCACTAAAGAGGCTATGTAGAAAAGAAACTCGGAATGCAATAGTAAGCATTTATGATGTTTATACACATCTCTTATTGAACTTGATTGGTTGAATGCTGCTTAACGTCGCATCAGCAATTTTTTAGCTATATGCGACGAGAACTATTTTATTAATCTCTATGGATTAATCTATGAACAACATTGTGTATGCATGTGACGTGTGAGTGTGTTGTATGGTTTGCCTTGTACTAGCGCGCACTCAGGGCGACTTTACCGTGCTAGCTTACACGTCAGTACGCCGCGGACAAGCGTTCCACTCCCCCAGTCCATTATACTTGTACCAGGTGAACCAGTAAAGCCCAACAGCAAGGAAAAATCACTTTCCCACATGTGGTTTGAGCGGTACTCGAACTCACAGCGGTGAGAGACCCTAAATTTGAAGACCGACGTCTTATCCATTAGGCCACCGCGGCCTCTCTCATTGAACTGTTCAAACATGCGAGAAATATTGTAGTTATGTAACTAAAATGATAATAAATTGACTCTTTATCCGAGATACCAATTCTCGGCTGAAAGAACAATCATAGATGTTAAATGCTTCTGCAAACACGTACTTCTCTCATCAAATGTAAGCTTTGCTTACAATACAAAACTGCTCGACTTTCAATGCTATAGGCGTGCAACCACCTACTATGAATTAGCTTGGAGATTTGATGATGACAGACGTAAAGAACATCTACAGACAAATGTTAGATGGTTTAGTGTTTTATTTACAGGTAAGGCATTGGTTCTGGTCCCTCGAACATTTGTAAGAAAGAGATCGTGTTCAACACCCCCTGTCAAGACAGCAATGGAAAATGTTTTTGTACCAGATGCTTACTTTTTCCGTGTAAGTTTGTGATGCTCATCTTGTAAGTCATTCAGAAATCTTACAAATTCTTGTTTGCTTTGAGATGTCCATCTACTCGGGTACTTTGGAATCTTACCTTCTCATGTTTGATTGGAGATGCTTATCTACTTGATGACTATGAAATCATCAGTGCAATTATATCCTATACGAAAAAATCAATTATAGAAGTCTTTACTTTAAGCTACAAAATAATTACAAAAAGTAGGCTGTTTTGGTCATTAACCTGGCCTTTCTGTCGCGATGGCTAAAGTTACATTGATATAAAACACGCCAGATATTGTTCTTTATCAAAATGTATTAAAACATTGATAAGATGAGAATGGTATTCCTAGACGTCTTCAGAAAAAAACATGATTAGGCCGAATTATCTGCCCTATACATGTTATGTTAGTTTTTGAATTGCTACCATCGTAGTAACTTTATTCCTATGGATTATTGGGGACAAGATGAGAATGGTATACCCAGTCGTCTTCAGAAATAAAATCTTATACATAGCGGAAATTAGGCCGAATTATCTGCCCTAAAGATGTAATGTTATTTTTTTTTATTTACTACCATTTATTATTTTTAGGATTATTGGCGATAAGATAGTCGGTTGGTCAATTAGAATGTATGGTGACAACATATACTTACTTAATTAGTTGTTTTTAGGAAGATACTAGTGGTATATCCTATGTTGGTTGCAATATAAAAATAACATACCATCGCTAAGGCAGATAATTCGGCTTTAGCGGAAATAATGTCTATAACTTACCAACATGATGTAAAAACTAAAAAAAAAAGTCTTCGTTTTTCATTAATTTCGAAATGATACTTGATCATTTTAACCTAAATCTCCAACGGTTTTTGAGTACATAATCCGTTTTCTTGCGGACTTCCATTTTATCACGTGACAACCGATAACAAACATATATTTTTTTTAGTTTCATATTCATCTTGATCATGTTATTTGAAATTTCTTGAAACTCGGTCGATATGACCTATTTGGTTAGGTGATGCAGAATGGCTTTACAGGAGGTTTACAAAATAAACAGCTTGTTTGTTGCATGTTCCATACACAAACATTAAATTTGATATAGTGTGGTAAGCATAAAATGCTTGTTTGCCACAAGTTTCATCAAGGAGAAGCTCCTCTGTCGATTTAAAAGGCGTGTATCCCTTTGACGACTAGAGCACTACTCAAGATTTTTAAAAATTTTATCGAAGCGGTCAGTTCGGTGATGGTGGGAAAACCGGATTGCCTAGACTGAAACTATGGAACTGACGAACAAAGTGACAGACTTTCTAACATTTGGATATGGCCCGATTGGGGTTCGAACTTAGGCTTTCAGTTGTAATAATTTCGATTCAGTTATTCATTGACCATAAGTTGTAATTAAATAAACGTCATTTTAATTTTAAAGTTGGGTTTGACTATTTTGGACACTCGCAAACCAATACATGACCAACACCACCACCATAATCCTCCTCCCCATCATCATCATCATCATCATCATCATCATCATCATCATCATCATCATCATCACCATCATCATCATCATCATCATCATCATCATCATCATCATCATCATCATCATCATCATCACCATCATCATCATCACATCATCATCATCATCATCATCACCATCATCATCATCATCATCATCACCATCATCATCATCATCATCATCATCATCATCATCATCATCATCATCATCATCATCATCATAAGGGGCAAAGTGTGGTGAATATCAACCTAACGTTTCGATGTTTCGTTTGGAGCATGTTGACATATAAAGCTCCTTTTTGGTAAAAGCTTTATCAGTTACAATTCTCTATTCTCTATTCGACAGTAGATATATATATATACAGTGTCAAACACATTTTAATACCTTTTATTTGTAATTCAAAGTCTCTAATCTTGATTATGGATAGATATTTGTTTTTTTAATGTATTTTAAATATTAATTTCAACATATCGAACATGAGGTGAAATGCGCAAAACCATTCTGGTAAGAAATTAAAACTTGAAAGTGGTGACATTATCGACCTCTATCCATTTTTTTCAAAGTGCTTCAAGTACTCGTACAATGATAGAGCGATTAAAATTTTTACCATAGACTACAACAATGAAGTTAGCTATCTTTTACACATTTTATTCATTTATTTATTCTTGTTGATTAAATTGACACGTTTTCTCCCCATGTTCTTACAACCCTGGTATTCTCCACTTTGCAACTCTCACTGCAAGTCTGTATCTGTATGTTGTTTCCGGGTGTGTATATTATCCGATCCGTCCTCCATGCGTAAAAATAGTTTAAAAATACATGAATACACCATCTTATGCAAGCAATCGCTTGGTAATAGGAACACTTAAAGAATAGTTAAATAATCTTCAACGTGGATAATCCTTTTTAATTAACAACCGGGGAATTAACTTTCAAATCTGTTGAAATGCCTTTTTTGTAATTATTTTGACGGTGCAATACAAATACGGGTAATTGAAACACGGAACATGATAATCCACATAACATGGTACTATAAGATCAAAATTGTAGTCACAATAAATGCTTAAAATGCATTTCCATTACATTGTTATCATTTTTAAATTTTCAAATCAACTCCCGACTCGTTCTGGAATGTTTATATGCATTTATCATGAATCACATTCGACGCCTAATGAAGTCCAAAGATTGAGGGTCTACCATACAAGAACTCTTTTGTTTGTAAAAAAAAAATAAATAAAAAAATAAAAAAATGAAAAATACAAAAAAAATATTCTCAAAATAGACAGCATTTGACTTCTCGTCTGGAGTCTCAATCTTAAGACTTCATTAGGCTTCGAAATTGTCAAAGTCTAATGAACTCTGGACTTCATTAGGCGTTGGACTTCATTAGAAGTTCCAACAGTGCACGACGGTTCGATCCTGTCACCCTTTTAAACAAGAGCCGCGGTGACTGAGTGGTCAAGGCATTAATTTTTAAACCCACGGCGTATCGCTGCTGTAGGTTCTATTCAAATCCACTGTTAGTAAGAATTAGATTTTCCTTTTCACAAGTATCTGCTGGTTGTTTCGGTAACGGTATTATGAATTGTGGTCTGCAATGTTTATGTGCAACATTGCGGACAAGTGCATAAGTACCCTGAAGGTCGCCATAACTGCTCACTAGCACAAAGCATATCAGAAATACTTACACAAAACTTATTATGTTTAGATTCATTCTGGAGATGAAAAAGAAAAGAAAAATGGTTTCTTCGAGAATTGTGGAAACTAAGATTGCTGATGCGACGTACATTAACGTTAAACCAACCAGTAACACCCTTTAACAGATGCTATGCATACGAAAAAACATGTTGCTGTTTTGAAAGACGTTTTTTTATTGTCAGGAATCGTTTAAATATTATACATCCATGTTTTTTTTCTTTACAGAAAACCGACTAAATGAAAGATAACAGCCTGTAGTATGTACATATATTGACTTTTGTTACTCGTTATTGAATTTATTTTTTGGCATACGATTTCATTATTTAGAGTATGTTTTTTTTTTGTCTACTAAATCCTTTTTTTATACCATGTCGTCTGCTGATTGCAGGTCAAAACATGAAGATACACAAACATTGAAAGATAAATGGTTGGTTGGTTGGTTGGTTGAATGTTTTACGTCGGCATCTTAAATTTTTCAACTATTATCGGCGATACCTTTTTGTATGATACGGTTCATTGAGCTGAGTAATTGTGTTTAACGTTCCAGTCACATATATCCAGACGTCGCCAGCTACAGGCTAAAGTGTAGAAATTTTTGTTTGTGCGTTGCGCTGATGCCATTATAAGCAGGATTTTTCATCGTGCTACGCCTACCGTGAAACGGGACCTCGTTTATTTTAAGTTCTCATCCGAATGAACCGTGACTTTCATTTTTTAATACCTAGTGTTTGGCAAAAGAACATTCACTACCCACTTTCATATTTTAAGTCAGACCCGGTCAGAGTTTGAACCCACGACCTTCCAATAACGGAGCGAGCACTCTTCCAAATGAGCTACCGCAGTGGTCCCTAAGTATCACGGGATACGCCAATCTGGAAGCTTAAAAGCTATCGTTGTATCCCTATTGTACGCCCCAGTCAAGATTACTTCACTTTTAGTTAGTCAGCTCTGGGATAGAAGAGGAAACTGGATTGACATTCGGTGGGGTTGCTTGGTTCTTACAAAAGTTTTTTAACCACACCACTGGACATGATTTCGTCAAAATATTCATTGGCTGACAAAGTGACACTATGATATGTCCGAGTGTGATTCGACCATTGGTTGCATGTTTGCAATAAGTCAAGTCGAAATTCTTTCATTTTTATTTAGAGCAGTCAGTTTTGGGATGGCGCAGGAAATCGGAGTACCATAGAAAACCCGCCAACCTTCGTATTGACAAACTTTCTCAAACTAGATTCTGTCGCAGTGTGATTCGACCACAGGATGCATCAGTGCAATAAGTCAAGTCGACATTCTTTCACTTATATTGAGGTAGTCAGTTTTTGTCGGTGGAGGTAACCGGGGTGTAATGAGAAACCAACTGACCTCAGGGCATACTAACTTTTCTCAAACTAATGTCTGTCCTAGTAAAATTCGACCATTGGTTGCATGTTTGCAATAAGCCTATTCGGATTTTTTTTCATTTTTATTGGGGTCGTCAGTTTTGGGATAGTGGAGAAAACCTGAGTGTTATGAGAAACCAACCGACCTTCGGACTGTCAAACTTTCTCACACTAATAAATGCCCTAGTGGGACTCAGCCATTGGTTGCGTGTTTTGCAATAAGCCGAGTTGGAATTCTTTCACTTTTATTTAAGCAGTCGGAGTCAGTTTTGGTCGATGCAGGATGAGTGTTCTGAAAAGCCAACCAACCTTCGAACTGACAAATTTCTCTCAGTGGCATTCAACCATTGGTTGTATGTTTTGCAATGAGCCATAGTGTAAACTAGATTTTGTCATCAGTGGCATTCAATAATTGGTTGCGTGTTTTGCAATAAGCTCATGATGTATATTTATCTATAAACACATTTATCACTATCAAATGAGGTAAATGAGTATTAATTATATCTACCCTGGTAATGCGACATTGATATCATAAATCGCTATCCGATTGTTAGAATAACTGACACTGAAATAAACATTGAAGAAATTAATATCCTGGTTGCACGAAACAAATTCATATGTAAAACATTATGAGATCTTTGCAGTACAATCGGTGATGAAACTTAAGCCGATTTTACCAACTTCTTCTGTACATGTTATGAATTATATTTCTGTCTTGTTTAACCCAACTGAGTATCAAATTAATAGGAAGATAGATCTTTTTTGCTAATTTGAAGCAGATTCGACACCAAAGGTTAGAAGAACATTAATCTACTAACTTGCTTGTGACATGCAGAGATGGTACACTTGCTGCATAGAGAATAGCTCATTTTTCACATTTATATTTTTTCCTCTTAAAACATATCTTATTTGTCAATACGCATGGGTTTAAGTTGAATTCTGTGAACATAACATTGTGTTTTAAGGTACCACTGGTAAAACAGTGGAATTGTTTGGTTCCACCAAAAGTCGTTTATCCGCACCAATGGGTATAAGTTTGTCAGCAGTATTCACCTCTTGTCAAGTTCTGTGCCTGTTTGACAGTCACAGACTTTTTTCCTGGATATAAAACATATTCTGATGCAAAAACAAATTCTATTGCAATTATTTCCGGGTTTGGTCATTTTTCGGCTAGAATGACTAGACTAAAATGTCCGACTTCTGTCTTCGTATTGCTTGTATAAGTGTACTTTTTGAAATTTATAGCGTGGTAATTGGTTGCAAAGCTACGCATTATATGATTTTCAGTTTTGCCGATTGTGCCAAAGCAGGCTCCTGTGAGGGAAGCTGACATGCCAATATCAACCTTGTACTTTTAGCACCTAATGGTTCCGCCAAAAGTCGTTTAACCACACCACTGGACATAAGTTTGCCAGCATATTCATTATCCGCTTGTTTCGAAGCACATGTTTTTCAGTCATAAATAGCAAAATCGATCTTGGTATCGAAAGCCGTATCACCAATGCATTGAAAAAATGTGAATTTCTGGTATTTATAAAAAATCAACAATATTGAACAACTGAATTTCCAAACAGTATTAATTTGTTTTAAAATATGTGCAATGTGCCATTTTTAAATTATGAAATTGAGTTAAAATTAAAGTTTTTGAATACTTGATTTCATTAAAAACTAGTACATGACAAAATATATCAAAATGTGTTGTAGAGACATTAAAATGTGTATTTTAAATATTTTGCATTTGCTACATTTTAAAATTCTTAAGAAATGAAAATTAATTTTTTAAATAATTTGAACATATGACAAATCTCTCCATTTAAAAATTTCGGTCCCAAGACGCCAACAAAAGTACTTCTTCTGAATTCTTTTGAAAATGCCTTCACTTAGCACTCTTAACATAAGAAGAGTAAACGAAATTAATAATAATTAAATGAATTTCTTTAGAAGTCTGGATTCATTTAATCAGAGATGTCAAACCGAATCAGGGATATTATACCACGTGCTTAACTCAATTTATCCCCTATCCCTTCTGTCAGTTTTAAGAAATCTTTCTAATTGCAAAAAATCTACACCGGTCTTATATAACGCGATGGTCTGTCCTCTTGTCGAGATATTGATGTTTATTTAATAGGGAAATGGATGGGTCTGGGTCTAGATATATGTAAGAATGTCTACTTCTCAAAATTTATACTTAGATTCCATTAAGTATAAGCCTTGTTTTATCCAATGATACATCAACATCCTCTGGTACAGTACAGACCTGTCGAAAGTTTAACACTGAGCTAACAAAGAGGAGTCGAAGCTCAGCGTTCGTGTGACGGAGACAATTGACGGATCGCCGGCCACGCCCACTATGTTCTGACAAAGGGTCGACATGGTTGAATTACACGCAAAAAGAATGAAAACTCTGCCTGAATTGTGCGGTTTAATGATGTCACTGACACTAGAACGTCATTAGTTGCCGTGACGCTGCTTTGGTACCGTGATAGCGGCCAGTGTCGGAACACTATGGGCGTGGCCGGCAATACGTCAATTATAGCTCGTGGCCATAAAGCTGTCTTGAGATATAAACCAGCTGACGAAATAATCTAACGATGGGGCCAAGATGAACTGTCGATTCGGCGCTAATTCGATAACCTAATGTTAAACTTTCGACAGGCCTGTACTTTATAATCTTATATATCAAGATTTATATAATATTAGTATACCTTTTACTTATATGATACATATTTTAACATATGAATCTCTTTGATAAAGGCGCCTAATAAAACAAAACCGGCGGACAGAACTCGGCTATAAGCAGACATTATATTTAGAAAAATTTAGAAGAAAAAGACAAGTATTTAAGCATCTGTCAAAAAATGGACATTGGAAGAAAACAACTTCAGAATTTTTGCCTTCAATAGTAGTTTTGATATAATTACATGTATGTATTTTACTACTTTCTATATCACTGAAGCAACCAAATTTGATGTTTTTCTAAGAAAATTTGAAATATATCCTTGCAACCTCTTGTCAAGAGGTTCAAGGGAGCATTCAATCACTGGATTATGGTCTCATTAGAGCTCAGTTTACTGCAACTGAGTGGTCAAAATGGTGCTCAAATCGCCCACCATTAGGGTTCATATCCCCAAATGAAGTGGCTTCAAATCGGTTGTTTTTGAAAAAGGCGGGGTTTAGGAAGATTTAAGAGTGTTCGAGTTAAAAAACAAATTAATTTCAATTGCTTATGTAGAAAAGGCCATACAGGTTTGTTAAAGTGCAAACCAAACTTAAAATAGCGTGATAAAAACAGCATTTTATCAAGGAAAACGAGGCTTATATTACAAATAAATTGAATGGCACTAAAGACCTATATCTTCAAAACGTTCGTAAGAAAAATATATCATTCCTATAAATACACAAATAATTGGACCTTTCGAACTTAAAATCTGGTTCCGTATCCTATACTAAGTTTCGATATAATTGTTGATTACATGAATAGCATCGGCAAGCTGATTCTACTAACAACAAAAACATTCGAACACAAAACGGTAAGGTACGGATAAAGAACAAAGCATAGGCCCATCTTACACAAAATGCTGCTCGCAGACACTAACAGTTTGTAGTGATAAACCAGTCCCGTGCTGTCTACAATAGCTGAGACATCAAATTAAGAAACAATATTATTTCCATAATTCTTTTTCCAAACGAATACCATTGCCGCTAGTAATACTGATTCAAATTAATTTGCAAAAAGTGACGCCAACGTTTAGGCATCGTGAAATTGGTAATCGAAAAAAGTGAGAACATTTTTTGAAAATAAGGATGATTAACTACCGAATGCAACATTAAATCTACGTCGACTGCTTGCTCAGTTGTAACAAGTGTGGGAATTAAAATTGAACACAAAAAATGCAATCAAGAACACGCTCTAACAAACGAACGGAATTATAAGAACAACAAACTAATGCCAAACACAATACAGAATGCAATACAAATAATTGACGGATCGCCGGCAACGCCCACAATGTTCCGACAAAGGCCTGGCATGTTTGAATTACACATAAAAAGAACGAAAACTCGGCCTGAATTGTGCCATTTATTGTCGTCACTGATACTAGTACGTCATTAGTTGCCGTGACGCTGCTTTGGTACCGTGATGGCGGCCTTTGTCGGAACAATGTGGGCCTGGCCGGCGATACGTCAATTTGAGTCCACGCACAGAAAATTAACACATGAACCTAAAGCTTCAGTAAAAAGTACCAGAGGTAAATAAAATCAATCATGTTCATGAAATCAGTGGCCTTATGTATTTGCCTGGTCTTGTTTGGTTGTTTATCATACATATATTGTGTCTTGTATGTGATGCAGTTGATTGCTGACAAGTGCGTGCTTTTATGTTACAAATTTGGTTTGTTTTTGTTTGTCTTTTTATTTGATTTGGTGAAATCCTTTGAATTGGTAGTCCTTATATGTGTTTTTTTCTGTTCGTGTTGGCTTGTCTCTCTTATAAACCTTTTTGCTTTTATCAAGTGCGCGTTTTTCCAGTCACAAATACATGTAGCTTTCTTACCTGTTCAGAGGACACCATTTGCACTCAGTTTTAATTATAAAAATGTAACTCAGATTTCCTGATATATAATACTACATAAGTTCTACTAATGTGTCTATTTAGTCTAAGTTGTATAGAGATAGTATTTCATTAAATTTTTTATGAGCTCTCTATTTTGTCCACTCATGTTTCAATCGTATTTTGTTTCATTTTAATGTCAAAGTACAAGTATTATAGTACATCGCCATTATATACTATGGTTATTACTTCTGTTGTGATTTTTCAATATATTTTCAGCGTCTTCGGTCACAATAAAATTTTGAATATAAAGAATTATTAATGATTATCGGAAATTATGGTTTCAGAAATGATTTTTTACGCTTTTGGTCACAATGGCATGTCATAATTAAAACGGAAGCTATGAAGAAATACCGGTAGCACTGATTATCAGGAAGAGTGTACGTACATATGTGTACACGCGCTGGAATCAAAGTCAGAAGCACGGTTATATTTCCATTCCTCAAGAAAAGTCGAAAAAATTTTCAGGTAATGTTGTAAAGTGGCACACGCTAGATTTACATGAATATTTCAAAATTTGCATAAGTCATAATCACCTGGTCCTGCTATTGTCACACCTTGACGGATATCGTAATTGAATGTCCAACGAAAACCCGACGTTTTAATCCGTTTGTCTCTGCCCGCATGTCTCCGTTGTCTGTTTGTCCTTGCTTGTCAGCTAAGGCCCGTTCAGTCTAGCGGAAAGCTTTGTGGATGCTCAAAACCAAAACTGTCGCCATCATACAAAGACACCCACTTTATGTACAGTAACTACCCGCTGTTAAGTTTGTTTGAAACTCGTTCGTTATTTTTCTCCATGACTTGCCCAGTTCGCATCGGCAGATGATTTGCGGCTTGTTTGCATTCAGACATCCAACAGGTCAACCGTCGGTGTTCCAGACATTGACATTCGAAGAACGTCGAAGACCTTGTCAGTTTCTCGTGTGTTGCACTTTCGTTTTACCCAGTACTTTTTCAGTTTCTCTGCGTACATATTCGGCTACCTTGTGGTCACTATGTTTTGCGCTTTATACACAAATCACGAAAGCCTAAGACAGCGACAGGGATGACATATGGCGTATTGCTTATCCATATGACGTTCGGCAATTTATCATCAACTGGCAAAATGTTCTTTAAAGACTTCGTTGGTGAAATTGGCATCTTATTACACCAGGATAGGTGTTAGTTACCAATCCATCGTGGTTTATTGTTGCTGCGAAAAATGAATACTTGTTTCGTTGCAATTAGGACATATAGGCACATTTTGATAATTGAAGGTTACCATGGTAATGGAAACATTTTGAAGATAACTTTAAAATTACTTTTTAATAGTAGTGAAATTGAAATAGTTCTACATTATTTTTAAAAAGGTTTTGATCACCAGTGACATTGCTTCCACCCATTAATGCTGCACAGCTACAAGCACCTTTGAATTTTTCTGACTGTTTCTGTCTATCTAGTTATTATGCACACATTTTGCCACTACCATGTGGCCCCATCTGTAAGTGTAATAAACAGGCAACTTGTTTGGTGATCATAATCAAGTTTGTAAACAGATTGGCTTAATTCCGTATGGAACAAATCAACGCGTAAAGAAACCATTCCAAAAGTAATTACGTCGGAACCCATTATTAATTGCATCAACTATATACCTATAGTTTTATTGACGTCACCAATGTTTCATCACTAAGTATGCTGTATGTTACATTGACGTAATCGATTCCATCACTACATATGGTGTGTATAATTTGATACACCCATGATTCGTCTCTGAATATGGCCTGGCAGTCTTTTGTTACCCGGATATGTCATACTCGGCTGTGTCATACAGACCATTATGGTGCATATAGCTTCAATGGGGTCAACGATGAAACGTCAATAGTTCCATTGTGTTTTACCTAGTAAAGAAACATCATAGTCGCCTTGTATCAGACTCGGTAATGAAACATCGTTGGTGTCAGTGTGCCATGCTCTGTGCTGAAACATCGTTGGTGTCAGTGTGCCATGCTCTGTTCTGAAGCATCGTTGGTGTCAGTGTGCCATGCTCTGTTCTGAAGCATCGTTGGTGTCAGTGTGCCATACTCTGTTCTGAAACACCGTTGGTGTCAGTGTGCCATGCTCTGTTCTGAAACATCGTTGGTGTCAGTGTGCCATGCTCTGTGCTGAAACATCACGGTCGTCATTGTGTCATGTTCTGTAATGAAACACTGATGGCGTCATTGTGTCATACTCGGTAATGAAACGCCGTTGGTGTCAGTGTGCCATGTTCTGTTCTGAAACATCGTTGGTGTCAGTGTGCCATGCTCTGTGCTGAAACATCACTGTCGTCATTGTGTCATGTTCTGTAATGAAACACTGATGGCGTCATTGTGTCATGCTCTGTTCTGAAACACCGTTGGTGTCAGTGTGCCATGCTCTGTTCTGAAGCATCGTTGGTGTCAGTGTGCCATGCTCTGTTCTGAAGCATCGTTGGTGTCAGTGTGCCATACTCTGTTCTGAAACACCGTTGGTGTCAGTGTGCCATGCTCTGTTCTGAAACATCGTTGGTGTCAGTGTGCCATGCTCTGTGCTGAAACATCACGGTCGTCATTGTGTCATGTTCTGTAATGAACCACTGATGGCGTCATTGTGTCATACTCGGTAATGAAACGCCGTTGGTGTCAGTGTGCCATGTTCTGTTCTGAAACATCGTTGGTGTTAGTGTGTCATGCTCTGTTCTGAAACATCGTTGGTGTTAGTGTGTCATGCTCTGTTCTGAAACACCGTTGGTGTCAGTGTGCCATGCTCTGTTCTGAAGCATCGTTGGTGTCAGTGTGCCATGCTCTGTTCTTAAACATCGTTGGTGTCAGTGTGCCATACTCTGTTCTGAAACACCGTTGGTGTCAGTGTGCCATGCTCTGTTCTGAAACATCGTTGGTGTCAGTGTGCCATGCTCTGTGCTGAAACATCACGGTCGTCATTGTGTCATGTTCTGTAATGAACCACTGATGGCGTCATTGTGTCATACTCGGTAATGAAACGCCGTTGGTGTCAGTGTGCCATGTTCTGTTCTGAAACATCGTTGGTGTTAGTGTGTCATGCTCTGTTCTGAAACATCGTTGGTGTTAGTGTGTCATGCTCTGTTCTGAAACGCCGTTGGTGTCAGTGTGCCATGCTCTGTTCTGAAACATCGTTGGAGTTAGTGTGTCATGCTCTGTTCTGAAACGTCGTTGGTGTCAGTGTGCCATGCTCTGTGCTGAAACATCGTTGGTGTCAGTGTGCCATGCTCTGTTCTGAAACATCGTTGGTGTCAGTGTGTCATGCTCTGTTCTGAAACATCACGGTCGTCATTGTGTCATACTATGTAACGAACCATTGATGGCGTCATTGTGTCATATTCGGTAATGAAACACCGTTGGTGTCAGTGTGCCATGCTCTGTTCTGAAACATCGTTGGTGTCATTGTGTCATGTTCTTTAATGAAACATTGATGGTGCCATTTTGTTATACTCGGTAATGAAACATCTGTGGCATCATTGTGTCAATTAGTAATGAAACATCGTCGGTATTATTGTGTCACTCTCGATAATGAAACATCGTTGGTGACATTGTGTCATTTCCGATGATGAAACATCGTTGGTGCCATAGTGCCATACTCGGTAACGAAACAACTTTGGTGTCATTATGTCATAATCGGTATTGAAACGTCGTAAGTGTCAGTGTGCAATGAATGCTTAGTCCTACCAAATTGGCGTCATTGTGTGATGCTTCGAAATGAAACACCGCTGTTGTCATTGTCTCATTCTAGTCAATGAAACATCGTTGGCGCCATTGTCATAATCGATAATAAAACAGCTTGGCATCGGTGTTTCATGTTTTGTAATGAAACACCTTTTGTGTCGCACTCGGTAATTAAGCATCGTTGATGTTTTTGTGTTATACTCGGTAATGAAACATCGTTTGTGTCATTGTGTAAAGATCGGTATTGAAACACCATTTGTGTCATTGTGTCACACTCGGTAATTAAACATCGTTGACGTTTTTGTGTCATACTCGGTAATAAAACACTGTTTGTGTCATTGTGTCATGCTCTGTTCTGAAGCATCGTTGGTGTCAGTGTGCCATGCTCTGTTCTGAAACATCGTTGGTGTCAGTGTGTCATGCTCTGTTCTGAAACATCACGGTCGTCATTGTGTCACGTTCTGTAATGAAACATCGTTGGTTCAGTGTGCCATTCTCTGTTCTGAAACATCACGGTCGTCATTGTGTCATGTTCTGTAATGAACCACTGATGGCGTCATTGTGTCATACTCGGTAATGAAACACCGTTGGTGTCAGAGTGCCATGCTCTGTTCTGAAACATCGTTGGTGTCATTGTGTCATATTGGTGGCATTGTGTAAAACTCGGTAATAAAGCATCGTTGACATATTTGTGTCATACTCTGGGGTTAAATATCGTTGGAGTCTTAGTGTCATACTGGGTAATAAAACAACGTTGGTGTCATTGTATCATACTCGTTATTGAAACGTCGTTGGTGTCAGTGTGTAATGAATGCTTGGTCCTGACAAAATTGGCGATATTGTGTGATGCTTGGAAATGAGACACCGTTGTTGTCATTGTCTCATTCTAGTAAATGAAACATCGTTAACGTCATTGTGTCATACTCGATAATGAAACAGCTTTGGTATCAGTGTGTCATTTTTGTAGTTAAACATTGATGGTGTTATTGTGTCATAAAAGGTAATGAAACACCGTTTCCGTCATTGTGTCATACTCAGTAATAAAACGCCATTGGTGTCATTGTCGCATTCTAGTTAATAAGACACCGTTGGTGTCATTGTTTCATGCTCGGTAATGAACCAGCTTAGTGTCAGTGTGTCTTACTCAGAAGTGCTCTTCCCGTAAGTCGAAGGTTGTGGGTTCGATCCCCGGCCGGGTCTGACTTAAGACTTGAAAGTGGGCACTGACTGTGCTCTCGCCAAGCACTCGGCATTACAAAACGAAAGTCACACTGAGTTCTTTCGGATGGCAACTTTAAATAAACGAGGTCCTGTGTCACAGTAGGCGTGGCACGATAAAGAACCCTGCTATATAATGCCATCAGTTCAAAGCACAAGCAAAATTTCTGCACCTTCGCCTATAGCTGGCGACGTCTCGATAAATATGAAATATTCTTGACTGGGACGTTGAAAACAATTGCTCAACTCAACTCAGTTATGAAACACCGTTTGTGTCATTGCGTCATACTCGGTAATAAAATATCGTTGACGGTTTTGTGTCACACTCGGTAATGAAACGCCGTTTGTGTCATTGTGTCATTGTGTAAAAAAATCACCGTCGGTATTGTTGTGTCATTCTCGATAATGAAACATAGTTGATGTCATTGTTTCATACTCGGTAACGAAACATTGTTGGTGCCATTGTGTCATACGCGGTTTTGAAACATCGTTGGTGTCAGTGTGCAATGCTTGGTCCTAACAACATTTGCGTCATTGTGTGATGCTTGGAAATGAAACAACGTTGTTGTCATTGTTGCATTCTAATAAATGAAACATCGTTGGCGACATCGTGTCACACTCGGTAAATTAGCACCGTTGACGTTTTTGTGACATAGTCGGTAATGAAACACCGTTTGTGTCATTGTGTCATACTCAGTAATAAAACATCGTTGGTGTCATTGTGTCATGCTCGGTAATAAAACAACGTTGGTGTCATTATGTCATGCTCGGTAATAAAACATCGTTGGTGTCATTGTATCATGCTCGGCAATAAAACATCGTTGGTGTCATTGTGTCATGCTCGGCAATAAAACAACGTTGGTGTCATTGTGTCATGCTCGGTAATAAAACATCGTTGGCGTCATTGTGTCATGCTCGGTAATAAAACATCGTTGGTGTCATTGTATCATGCTCGGCAATAAAACATCGTTGGTGTCATTGTGTCATGCTCGGTAATAAAACATCGTTGGTGTCATTGTATCATGCTCGGCAATAAAACATCGTTGGTGCCATTGTGTCATGCTCGGTAATAAAACATCGTTGGTGTCATTGTATCATGCTCGGTAATAAAGCATCGATGACGTCTTTGTGTCATACTCTGGGGTGAAACATCGTTGGCGTCATTGTGTCATACTGGGTAATGAAACAACGTTGGTGTCATTGTGTCATACTCGGTAATAACACATAAAAGACGCCATTGTGTCATACTCGATAACGAAACGTCGTTGTCGTCATTTCGTCTTACTCGGAAATGAAACACCGTTAGTGCCATTGTGTCATACTCGGAAACTAACATCGTTGGCGTCATTGTGTCATACTCGGTAATGAAACTTAGTTAGCGCCAGTGTGACATAATCGGTATTGGTATATTGTTGGTGTCGGTGTGACATACTCTGTAATGAAACATCATTGTAGTCGTTGTGTCACTCTTGCTAATAAACATCGTTGGCGTCATTGTGTCACACTTGTTAATAAATATCGTTGGTGTCATTGTGTCACACTTGTTAATAAACATCGTTGGTGTCAGTTGGTGTCATTGTGTCATACTCGGTAATAAAACATCGTTGGTGTCGTTGTGTTATACTAGGCAATGAAGCATTGTTGTAGTCATTGTGTCACACTTGCTAATAAACATCGTTGGTGCCATTGTATCACACCTGTTAAAAAACATCGTTGGTGTTATTGTGTCATACTCGGTAATGAAACACCATTGGCGTCATACTCGGTAAAGAAACATAGTTGGTGCCATTGTGTCATGATCTAATGAAAAATCGCGTTGGTCATTGTTTCATAATAGGTAAAATACAACAATGATGATAGTCGTTAATGAAACATCGTTGGTGTCATTTTGTCATATTCGGTAAAGAAACATCGTTGGTGTCATTGTATCATACTCGGTAATAAAATATCGTTGGTGTCATTTTGTCATATTTGGTAAAGAAACATCGTTGGTGTCATTGTGTCATACTAGGCAATGAAACATCGTTGGTGTTATTGTCATATTCGTTAAAGAAACATCGTTGATGTCATTGTCATACTAGGTAATGAAACATCGTTGGTGTTATTGTCATATTCGTTAAAGAAACATCGTTGGTGTCATTGTCATACAATGAAACATCCTTGGTGTTATTGTCATATTCGTTAAAGAAACATCGTTGGTGTCATTGTCATACTCGGTAATGAAACATCGTTGGTTATTTGGCCAAATGTTATGTCATAATTGGTAAAGAAACATCGTTGGTGTCATTGTGTCAATGAAACATCGTTGGTGTCATGTTTTCAAATTCGGTAAAGAAACACCGTTGGTGTCATTGTGTCATACTAGGCAATGAAACATCGTTGGTGTCATTTTTTCAAATTCGGTAAAGAAACATCGTTGGTGTCATTGTGTCATACTAGGCAATGAAACATCGTTGGTGTCATTTTTTTCATATTCGGTAAAGAAACACCGTAAGTGTCATTGTGTCATCCTAAACAATGAAACATCTTTGGTGTCATTTTGTCATACTCGGTAATGAAACACCATTGGCGTCATACTCGGTAAAGAAACATAGTTGGTGCCATTGTGTCATGATCTAATGAAAAATCGCGTTGGTCATTGTTTCATAATAGGTAAAATACAACAATGATGATAGTCGTTAATGAAACATCGTTGGTGTCATTTTGTCATATTCGGTAAAGAAACATCGTTGGTGTCATTGTATCATACTCGGTAATAAAATATCGTTGGTGTCATTTTGTCATATTTGGTAAAGAAACATCGTTGGTGTCATTGTGTCATACTAGGCAATGAAACATCGTTGGTGTCATTTTGTCATATTTGGTAAAAAAACATCGTTTGTGTCATTTTTTTCATATTCGGTAGAGAAACGTCGTTGGTGTCATAGAGTCAAACTCGTTAAGAAAACATCGTTGATTGTCATTGCCATACTCGGTAAAGAAACATTGTTGGTGTCATTGTGTCATACCAGGCAATGAAACATCGTTGGTGTCATTGTGTCATACCAGGCAATGAAACATCGTTGGTGTCATTTTTTCATTTTCGGTAAAGAAACATCGTTGGTGTCATTGTGTCATCCTAGGCAATGAAACATCGTTGGTGTCATTTTTCATATTCGGTAAAGAAACTTCGTTGGTGTCATCGTGTCATACTAGGCAATTAAACATCGTTTGTGTCATTTTTTTATATTGGGTAAAGAAACATCGTTGGTGTCATAGAGTCAAACTCGTTAAGAAATCGTCGTTGGTTGGCATTGCCATACTCGGTAAAAAAAACATCGTTGGTGTGATTTTTTCATTTTCGGTAAAGAAACACCGTTGGTGTCATAGAGTCATACTTGTTAAGAAAACATCGTTGATTGTCATTGCCATACTCGGTAAAGAAACATCATTTGTGTCATTGTCATACTCGGTAATGAAACATCGTTGGTTATTTGGTCAAATGTTGTGTCATCATTGGTAAAGAAACATTGTTGGTGTCATTGTGTCATACCAGGCAATGAAACATCGTTGGTGTCATTTTTTTCATATTCGGTAAAGAAACATCGTTGGTGTCATTGTGTCATACTAGGCAATGAAACATCGTTGGTGTTATTGTCATATTCGTTAAAGAAACATCGTTGATGTCATTGTCATACTAGGTAATGAAACATCGTTGGTGTTATTGTCATATTCGTTAAAGAAACATTGTTGGTGTCATTGTCATACAATGAAACATCCTTGGTGTTATTGTCATATTCGTTAAAGAAACATTGTTGGTGTCATTGTCATACTCGGTAATGAAACATCGTTGGTTATTTGGCCAAATGTTGTGTCATAATTGGTAAAGAAACATCGTTGGTGTCATTGTGTCAATGAAACATCGTTGGTGTCATGTTTTCAAATTCGGTAAAGAAACACCGTTGGTGTCATACTAGGCAATGAAACATCGTTGGTTATTTGGCCAAATGTTGTGTCATAATTGGTAAAGAAACATCGTTGGTGTCATTGTGTCAATGAAACATCGTTGGTGTCATTTTTTCATATTCGGTAAAGAAACATCGTTGGTGTCATTGTGTCATACTAGGCAATGAAACATCGTTGGTGTCATTTTTTCAAATTCGGTAAAGAAACATCGTTGGTGTCATTGTGTCATACTAGGCAATGAAACATCGTTGGTGTCATTTTTTTCATATTCGGTAAAGAAACACCGTAAGTGTCATTGTGTCATCCTAAACAATGAAACATCTTTGGTGTCATTTTGTCATTTTCGGTAAAGAAACACCGTAAGTGTCATTTTGCCGTACTCGTTAAAGAAGCATCGTTGGTTGGCATTGCCATACTCGCTAAAGAAACATCGTTGATGTCATTGTCATACTCGGTAATGAAACATCGTTGGTTATTTGACCAAATGTTGTGTTATAATTGGTAACGAAACATAGTTGGTGTCATTGAAACTACGCATTGTACACCGATTATCATACCGATTATGAAATATGGTCGGCATCAATAAAACTACTCATGCCACAATCTTCAGTAATTCATGTGTAGAAATGGTATTAGAATCGCTGGAGTTTTTTCTCCTTTTTTATCATTAGCTCAGTCAAGATTTTTTCCCCACTTATGTCGAGGTAGTTAGTTCTGGAAGACACCGGAGTGTCCAGAGTCTGAGATTCCATTGATTTTAAGTAGACAAGCGAACTATTATTTTTTTCGCACTACGGTCTCCTCTAGTAGGATTCGAACCTGGACCACGAGAAGCACTTTGATCCATGAGCCAAACTTCAGCGGACTATTCGGTCATCGAGCCCCCATTCGTCCCAGTGATGAATCCAGAAGTCAGACAAAGCACACAGCGATGATAAATAGCGTTAAAATCTAATGTAACAACGGATCTTTTTTTTTTTTTTTTTTTTTTTTGGTCATGTCCTATTTTTTGTTTCATGTAATGTATTTCTATAGTAGCAACAAAAATATTCGTTTTATGCAAACTGTCATATACCATTTTTTTTATTTAATCATAAATGGCATCTTGTCTGTATTTTATGATTAAATTAAAAAAAATGGTATATGACAAAACCATTAAAATAAAAATAAAACATTCGATGGTTATTTACCTAAAGCTTCAGACAGTATTGATCATAACATATGAAATAAGATACTTGTCCTCCTTCTTTTGAAATTCTCTATGTCCGGCAGACCTTTACATAGGTATATCTAGGTCTTTTGATAATGTCATTGGTGAAATCGTGATTCGTGATGTCATAATTATGTGACACTAACTCAATTTTAAATGTCAAAAGTGTAAAATAAATACATAAAAAAAAATTATTAATTAATTAAGGTGTGTGTGTGTGTGTGTGTGTGCTGGTGATATTATTTATTTATTTATTTATTTTGTTTCAAAACATTTCAGTTGCTACATTTAATTTATATAATAGGGGAACATGAGATTCTAAGTACTGTCAATATACAAAAAAAATCCATCTCTTTTCTTCAGGTACATTTTTGTGAAAAAAAATCCCAGTTTTAGTTTAAAACATGCACATTTTGTGACTTTTTCCCATGAAACTGTCCTTTTTCAAACAACATCAGTCACCACATAATAATATGGTGATGCCCATCATAAAATTTGAAGGTTTTACCTATTTTTTATATGGCGTGGTCTTTGTTTTTTTGTGCACGTGTTCACCTGTCAATCAAACAAGTAAGTCTTTTCATTGGTTCATGAAATTTTACGTCATTTGTAAACAACATATCCACATGGCTAACTGCCATCCCAGGTACTTGAATAAAACTGTCACTTTTAAAAGCAGATTGAACATCTAAATTGTTTTTTGTATTCTCCGTTTTCAGTTTATTATTTTCATATATACGGACTAAAAATTTGAAAACAAGGAGGCCTGTTTAGGGCAGAAAGGTTCATTTATCGGCAAATAACAACAAACAATGGGGGCTGCCATGTTTGAGTAAATCCACACTGATTGGACTGTTCACTTTTCCCATGCGGATGAATTTATACCAGCTAAAATTTATTTTCATTGCTAAGAAAATCACTGGACTTTGATAAAATCAAATGAAAATTGCTTTTATGTGGGAAGAATACAATTTATTTATGTAACTGCAGAAAATTGTAGTAATTTATTACGCACTATATCTTGTTGCGCATTAATAAACCTGATCACACAGTTGTTACTTTGATTATGTTAGAAATATTCATTGACAGTTTATAACTTTGAGAGAAGGTGTGAAAGAGATATTTCTCTACATGTGATGTTTTATATATTACCGGATTTATACCAAAGTTATGGAGGATAAAATTTATAGTTTATATTTAACATTTCTCGTGTTTTGCATCGGTAAGTAGAATTAGTCTGCACATACAAAGAGGCTTTTAAAATTATTGATTTTAAGAATAAGCCTCCTACTGTCCGAATAGCCAGCCCCTTTTATGAGATAGGCCTGCATGCCCCCTTATCCGAATTTAACGATAAATTAAGAATTTTTTATTTTGTTGTTGTTAAGCATTATGCACAGATAAAACCAATTTTATTTATTCATAGATTTTTTTAAATCTAAAATATGCAAATCACATTATTTTGCAACTTACTGTTGTTATTTATAAAGTAAATAATATGTCATTATTTAAAGTGTCACCTTTTGTAAATAAACAATGTCTGGAGAGTCATGTCTCTTGGGGTCTTTGTTTCATGTTTATCTATCATGTTGCTTTTTTCGCCATGCATTATCATGCTTGATTGATTATGAAAAGGGTAATCATGTTAATCTTTTAATTATCAACTTAATCCCCACTTAACTTGTTAGAAGTCCAGTGTTTGTTTTCATTAGGTAATTTAATTAATCTGTTAATCCACCCATGAGATTGACAGGCAGTTAGGTGTATGTACCTGTGTTTGTATATATACACAATACACATGATTTTGATTTTGACACAGGTGCAATGACTGAAAGGAATTGCCAAATAAAATATACTTAACTTCAAGTACTGGTACCCTGAAGTTCAACTTTTAAAAATGCAAATTTTGAATGTTTGATGAAATATGAAAACAGTATAATTTTGAAATTGATCATTGTAAAAAGATGCAGGTCCCTGAAAAAAAACTGTATTAAAATTTAATGAGAGATTGTCACAGATCTGAGTGTTATGGCATGTAACATTGCAGTTTTAGGTTGAAAGTTTTTAGTTGGGTAAAGCCTTGAAAAATTCTTGTTATCAGAACCTTAAAAAGCTAAATCAGAAAGAATAGGAATGCTTTAATTCATGGTGTTTGCAGACCTATCTGAAAGTTCTTTTTTTTTTCTTTTCTTTAGTTGGTCCTGAGCCATATTAGATTAAGTAACATCTTGTGTTTCTCTCGGTAGGGTAACTGGTATCTTGATAACACTGAAAAAAACCTGACTTGATTTAAGAGTGGCGATATTCCCATTATCAAATTAACTCATGGCTTTGATTTTTTCTCCATCAGGTGGCCTTGTTCAATCCTTTAATTTGAAAATCTGATAAGACCATTTAACTTTGATTTCTCCAAGCAGATAGATAGATCTTGTATTGAGTTTGGAATTGACTCAGAAAATCTTTAAATTAACCAAGTGTACCTCTATGTAGAAAAAAAATCTTTATTATTGACAAACAGCGAGAATTTAAATACTTTCAGTTTTAGAGGTTTTGTTTGGTTAGTGATGTTTTGTGTAAATAGATCTTATATGATAAGCTTTGTCTGTGTGTTTTGACTTGCGCCTTCTTTGTGAACCAGAAAGATACAAACAACATTCTAATAGACCAAGATACTCTTGAGACCAGTTAATCCACGGTGAGGTGAATTATCCTAGAAATAAAACTATTATATTTGCATTTTGATTACACTTAGCTAAGAAGATTATCTATAAAATCCTGGTCAAGTCGTTCTTCTTCCCCTCCCCCATCCATTTTTATTGCTTTTTTATATGCACAGCTAAATGAAGTAAAATCACTTTTATTTAAATCTTAACAGATTAATGAATCATTGTCAATCAGGATCTTGTCTTTCATCTTTATCCGTTGTTTAAAAATCTTTACCATACCAAAGTGCTTATAAAACTATACAACAAAATATTATGGAGTGCAGACATGCAAAACACAGATTTGGTGTTCAGCACATTTTCCGCTAATTGGTATTAAACTCCTCATTTTTGTCATTAAAATGTCACCAGTTTACTCTTTAATGTGTATTTCTTGAGCTCAAATCTGGAATTAATTGAATTGAAATGTTTTGCTCTGTTGTGCAGATATCATTGCATATTTATACTCGAAATGATCAAAATATGTGTTAACAGACTGCACTGCTAAATAAGTGTATTTCTGATGTTTTACTCTCTTTTTTTCAATTATTTAAATTGACAAAGAAGTATATCGGGTGAATAGTTAAGTTTTAAAATTGACACAAGAAATAATTTAGTTTAAGCCTTTAAACATTGTTACAAATATTTATTTTAAATGTTTGGAAATGAATTATGCTGTTTAAAGTCTATTAAATCCTCATATTGCATAATAAGATTACTCAAGGTCTGAATTTCTAAACTGAAGTGGTGAAAAAACCATAAAATTGTTTCTTTTAGGGATTTTTTATTTTTTTAAAACTGGTAGGGAAAAGACAATTTTAGTGCCATCTTTGCCACATTTTATGTCAATAAAAGTACATTTTTCCCCTGTTGTCTGCTGGAGGCTATATCATACTGTTGATCCATTATTGAGACTTAATTGCCACCCCTAGGATAAACCTGATTCTTCAACAAATTACATTGATTGTCTTGCTGTTATAGTGGATCTATTTAGACAAGAACTGGTTGAAATGTTTTATGATTACACATCTACACATGTCTTGATGAGATCCTGGTCAGAAAATTAGCCTTTAACTGATAAAAGCTTACCCCCATCCACTGTGGACTTGTATTATCATATCCCTACATGCTGGGCACAAAATGGCTGGTGTTACATGACACTAATTTGTTGTATGAAAACATTCTGTGAGAGCATAATCTCCCATTAGCATTTAGATGATTTTTTTTCAATATCAGTTAACATGGAACATGTGCAAAAATCTTCAGTGTTTTAACTTCTCGAAAATTTAATTTAGTCGGAAATTACACATTTTAGAATCTGACAATTACATAAAGTGCATCGCTGTATGGTTAGGAACAAACAGAGTGATAGATAAGTGTTACTAGTCTCTACACACGTTTTTTGGTTTTTGTCTCTAAAAACTCTGGTGTTTTAAGTTGTGTTGTAATTAAACTTTCTAAACACGACATTAACAACACTAATTTACTAATTAGTAAAGTGTCATTTTGAAGTGCTTACAGGAAGTCCGTGTATCATACCCTTCTGTTGGTTCCGATGGCTGTTTTTTTGTCCAGAGCCTAAAATCTTTGGTATATGATTGAAACTTTGGGTAACTTGAAATGCATATGGGACTATGTACCATTTTTATGTCCCATATTTCCTCAGAATTTTCATGGTGTTTTGGGTTTTGAGATTCAAAATAATATTTAATTTACATACCTGTCAAGTCTCGCGCATTGCGCGTGAGAGTCACACATTTTGATATTTAATCACGCTCACACGCAAACCACTCACTTTCTCACGCATATTTGTAAAATACCCTTTTGTTCAAAATTTCATACAAATTATTAACGATAACTGCCGATATATTGATTATTATTCAAACTTTTTTTTAACTGTGAACTGATCTTTCAAACAATGTAGAAGAATCATGACTTAGAATGCAGGAAATTGCATATTCTTACTTTGATTTTTAAAATTTTTCCGGGGGGGCATGCCCCCGGACCCCCCTAGATTGGCTGGCACATTTCTCTCACTCTTTTCTTCAAATCACCCTTGACAGCTATGAATTTAGGAGTGAAGTTGTACATATATTGGACAAAATAATGGCTTCCAGTTTTCTATAGTATAAGAGTATACAATTTATTTGAAGGTTGAATGTGTGTTAAGAGATTTGGATTGCATTAATTGTCTTTTTTCGTATTGGTGGTCCATTCCTTTTCCAAGCGCAAATACACATGTACCATAGATGGGGAGTTGAGACTGTGTGCTCTGGAAGGGTATAATAACAGTACCGTTTGGGTGAACATGACCTATTTACACTGATAAACAAATTGGTAATATGTATATAGCTTTAGACAGTAACATGATTATTTTTTTTGTAAAATTTTATTTAAATAACTATTAAACCACAGATATTAGAAACCTATAGTAAGAACATGTACCAATATGCATTTATTTAAAAGAAAAATGATATGGGAAAAGAAAATACAAATTTGACTTGATGCTCCATGTGGGTATACATTCTTTGTAAGTTGCACATTTTGTATTCTTTTATTAAACCATTTTAATAGGAATTGATGTATTTAGTATCTGCCCAGACAGTTACCTGTATTATACATAAATTTTGGGGGGTTTGGGTGTGCATTTTCATCTAAATCACTTATAATAAGCAGGTTTTTTGAAAACTGGAATAAAGAAATTGAAAATTACAACGTCAGTTTGTGGCAGATTAATTGGAAATGTTACATGAGAGATGCATTCTGGTCAAAATACAAGTTATCGTTAGGAAAAAATGTACAAGTTTGTGTATACATGTATGTACCTGGTTCATTTGTATATATATGCCATACTAGGGTAGTTTAAATTTAAGAAAAGGCACCAAGATTTTACAAATTTACATGTAATTTATAAATTTGCATTTTAAAAATAACAACTTTTCTTGTGAAAATTATATATAAGTAAGATGAATGAGCAAATGTTTAAGCTACCATATTTCAGATTCATAAATTAACACTTTTTAACAAAAACTGCTATCATGGTTTAAATTGACTTTACAAAACTACAAATCTCTGTTATAAATTTTGCTGCTTCAGTTTCGCAAATTAAATTAAAAAAAAATCTTAATTCTAAATCTTAAGGTGTAAATCTTGTTATAAAATGGATCTCATTCCCCATGTGCATGCTCATTTTTTTATGAGAACTCTGTACACACTCGGGAGTTGTAAAACTGATGGTAGGTAGATCTCTGAGACAGATAAATCCTGCTAAGAAAATGTCTAGCTTGTAGTTATATCTTAACCTTATTGGGATGATTTATTGGCAAGCAATAAAATGAAACTTAACACCCCAACTCCTTACACTTGCCTAGACATCTTGTAAAGTTTAAAATCTACAGTGATCAGTTATAAAGATTAGAAAAATAAATATATGTAAGAAATTTTTGGCGTTTTTTTTAAAAAACCTTCGGAAGAGAAAACAGCTGATAATGTTGATGAGGAAATTGAGTGATGTAATGGCTGAGAACTCGGATGAAGGTTATAATAGTCCTCTCTATTCTTTGTACAGAATTTTCTGAAGGTATACTTTGTTTGTTTATACTGTTGATTGATTTTTTCTCTCTCTCCATCCTCAGAGTTGTCGGTAAAAATCTTAATTTCCTTGTTTACTCATTTAGCTTGTTTCTCTCAACAATGGGAGCCTTTGGTGGCCCAGTGATCTAACACGCACGTTTATGGGTCACATTACCTCTCAGTACCCAGGCAGATCCTGGTGCGAGAAAGTTTGTTAGTTTGCTTGCCAAAGTCAATAGTTTTTCGTAGTTATTCTTGTTACCTCCACTATCCAAAAACAAAGGTGAAAGAATCTTGACTGGGGTGTAAAACACATTTACACCATTCTAGTCCACCCTCTCAACAATTGTCAGAATATAAATTTGAACCTGTTTATTTTACGCTCATAATATGCAAGTAATATTGATAGTCTTACTGATTTATCTTCTATTTCTTATAATTACTACATACATGTATATGTAAATTATATTATGTAAATTTCATCTTGTTAATTTCGCTTATGCATTGTATATATAAACAATCTTGATAATTTCATCTTGTTAATTTCAGTTATGCATTGTATATAAACAATGTTGATGGCTTTAATGATCTGTTATAATTGTCCTAAACTCAATCATCTTATAAACCAAGCCCTAAGGATTATGATACAAGATCAACTGTCTGAATATCTGTACATAATCCGCAGATATTCTCTGTATCAGAGCTAATGCAGACCGTGCCCTGGGATTTCTGGCGTAATGGATACCATTGCCTTCTCAAAGTTATTAGGTTTAAATCTATGAATGTGTTTTAATCTTTGAAAGCTTATCTTCCTAATATCTACCTTCTCATGTAGATAAAGTTAAACTAAACAATCTTGTTAATTCTCTAAATATTGAAATCCTTGATGTAGAAAGATTATAACCCAGAAACAAATAAATATCGATAATTGATAACTAGGGGTAACTGTGTTAGGTTGAACGTTAGGTTAGTGTTAGGAGTCTATAGACAGGAGAAAAATAAATAAAAACTCAGCCATTTAAACATTTAGGCCATTTGATATTTTTGTATTTGAATTTGAGATTAGATAAGAACACTGAATTAAAAATTAAAAACTTTCTCTACTGTGAATGACTTTGAATGACTGATGTCCCTTTAAGCAGCATGTTACTGATAGGTGTAAAACACCATTCCATTTTCCATGCAGTGAATAATCTTATGTTTTGTGAGACAGACACCACCCCCCACCATATACCATGAAACCTGGGTCAACTAAACAAAGTAAATGAACACACCCCTTAATCCCACCCAGCCACATACCTGTACACATTTTTAACCATAATAGGGTAGAAACTCTGTGTGGAGGATTGTGCAAGGATAATGTGCCTTAACTTATATCTTCAGTGGTAATAACTTGGATTGTCCCACAATCTTTTACATGTTTTGTACCTGTCTTGCCTCACACACAGATCTCATAAAAAGGTGGGGGAGGGGCGTTATTGAATCATTGATAGTCTCTCCATTTCTTTGGTTCTTTATATTTTGGACTAAAGAGCAATGTTAAGGTAACTTAAATCAAAGTCAATGTTGTAGGTAAATGGATTTTTTTCCCAATGAATAGCCGTTAATGGCCAATTTCCTGATAGCCCTAACTAGAATGATACAACATCAATAGTAATGTAATACTGGTATAGAATATAAGTTCTGTTACTCCATTCAAATAAAACACAGTCAAAATTTGTAGTTAGAGGGGGGATACTGTGAATATATATGTAATACTGGTTTATAATTTCAGCAGATTTCCTTTTTCTGCCACTCGATTCAAATAAAACAGCAATCAAAATTTATACAATTTGTATTTATGTAGATGGGGTTTCTGGGAGCCTATAAATTAATATACAGTACAGACCTGTGGAAAGTTTAACACTTAGCTAACAAAAAAGACTAAAAACTTGGTTGTGGAAGGGCTGTAATATAAATAGCTAATGGCCAAAAAATATTGCAGAGAGATAGATAACAGATTTGGAGATATATAGCTAACGAGAGACCGAGATGAGTTGTTGATCCAGCACTAATTTGGTAGGTTTAGTGTTAAATTTTCAACAGGCCTGTACTGTATATTACAACAGTTTAGAATGTAAAACCCCTAAAGAATGCAGGTGAAGAGAGGTTTCCCTGTTTAATCCCTTTATCTATGTTTTATGATTTTATCTTGAGATATCAAAGACATTTTTTTCTCTATCCAAATAGCAATATAAGAGCGAATATTTGTTATCACTTGTAAAATTAATTTTATAGGTAAAACATATTTTATACGGCGGAATTGCATCATCGTAAAATGTGCCGCTTAACAGTAGATCAGCATTATTATTAACACATATTTCGTGTCTGGTAAAACTCATTCATACAAACATTTACATGACTTCAAAGTCGGCGTATCAAGTATGTTCAAAGATATGCTTGTTATTTTTTAGGTTTTACGTGTAAATATGAATTTTTAAACAGGGCTTGTATTCTCATTACTGTGTTAAAATCTGTGCTGTTGTATGTTTTGCCGATTCAGCTGCCTGCTGATTTTAAGCGTGATGATTTAACTTTTTGTCCTCTAGTAATGATGATAGGACTTTTTCAGTTTGTTGTTTTTTGGCACATAAACCGTTTTGATAGCATAATGGCATCTTCCTTAGATATTTCATGTTCCATTTGATTTTGTTTTATAAAATTTTAAAAAATGGAAATGTTTTTAGTACCTGGGACTGGATTTAAAAAATTAGCACTAGTACGAAACCAAGGTAGTGATTGGCACTGATCTGAAAAGGGAGGGCTACTAATTATTCACAGTACGACAACCTTTGCTTCATGTAGCATACATGTATTGTATGAGCCATTTCAGAATCCTGGACTAGGTAATTTGAAGCTATTATGTAAGGGTTAGGAAGTTGTAGGAACACACACATACACACACCTGTATATAGGTGTTACTGCAAATACAGTTAACCCAAGATTGCTTCAAGTTCCACTTACCTAGCCCTGCTCTGTCCCACCAATGCTTCTTAGCTTACTAGTAAATGGCATTGGCCTTTTATGAATGTGATAAAAAAAATCCATATTCATACTTGTGTTACAGTAATTAAAATTGCTCCTGAAGATGGTAAACAGTGTTGTTAAAAATGATTTAACAGACCTGTTCAGGTTACTTCAGTTAATTGAACATTGATTTTTCTTTTGTCAACAAGATAGTAAGTCCATGCCAAAATAGCATCTTTTAAAATATGATGTTATTGTTAAGAGTCATAATTGATAACAAACATAGTGATTAAATAGACTAGTTTTAAAATGGGAGTCTGAGTCCCATAGGCTGTATCAGAGGCCACGGTGGCTCAATGGATAAGACGTCAGGCTACAAATCCAGGGTCTCTTACCACTGTGAGTTCGAGCCCCGCTCAGACCACATGTGGGAAAGTGAATTTTCCTTGCCATTGGCCCTTACTGGTTCACCTGGTATCAGTATAATGTGACTGGGGGAGTGGTACGCTTGTCTATGGCGTACTGACTCTGTGAGCTAGCAGCATGTTAAAGACACCCTGTGTGCACACCATAAAACACACTCACACTTCAATGTGTATAGATTTACATCGCTAATTTCCAGAATGAAGTCTTTTTTATTTTCACACATAAATCTGCTGCAATTCAGCATTCATTTTAAAAAAAAAACTGTTTGGCAAAAACTTTAGGAGGTATCACATGGTACACTGGCAAAGTACCCCATTAAGATGGCATACAGAAATTTCCATTTGAAAAATATGTACTTTATACTTGGCAATAGCCAGAAACATGTCACAGCAAACAAGTGAAACAAGAAAAAAAGGTGCAACAGTACAACATGACTAATTTTTGACAGGTATTCATTTGGTTCAGATAATGTAATTTAAGCTGTATCCACAATCCAGAAGCATGGGGTCTAGTTAATCTTGTAGGCCCCTGGTCTGGAAAATTGTGGGGTCTCATCTCATTTAGTTATAGGGATCTAAGTAAGAAAAGGTTACAAAGATTTACCTGAAGTGTACTGTAGCATGCATTATCATTTTAATAGGAAAACTAATGAACATGCTTAACTCCAGGTGACACGACATAGATTTATAGTCTGTGTAAAAAGCTATTTGTTATAATATACCTTGTACCTTGTGTGGTGGACCTTGCTAATTGCACGTAACCCTAAATTACAAAGTCAGACAACTAAACTAATTACTTACATTTTATGAGGAAAAATTAACAATAAATTACGTCAAGGCTATTTATTATTTTTCGCTGCTTGTTTTTTCTCTCTCAATCTTAAGATATATATATATACATATGTTACGTATAATTTCACGATTTTTTGAAAAATTTTAATGTCTGTCTCATGAATGTGATATAAAGACATTGTCAGGAAAACCTGTACATGCATATAAAATTTTGGCTAATTTTATTTTATCAAAAATTTCATAATAAAAGATTAATTTGTAAAAATTTTGAAAGATGATTTCAAAATACCTGTATTCAAAATGTCCATAAGACTTAAAATGAAGTTAAGGTGGATTCATGATAGATTGCCATCTAAAATTATTTTATTCTAAAACAAAAGGAAAAAAGAAAAGAGTCCTATATATTTATCCATGATATTATGGAAATTTTGAAAGATAAGACCTACGCATCTGCTGTGGAAATATTCAGTAATTTTTCATGGCACATACATTATAAAGACATGGTCAAGGATCAGTAATATTAAAAACGATATTGAGGCACTTGAATCAAAGTGTAGCACTTGTAATATGTGAAAAATACACCAGACCAGTACTCTTAGTATATATTATATATAGTTTGTGTTAGAGTTGGTACAGATTCCCTTGTCCTTTGATCTTTATTTTCCTCTTTATTAGTGTCTGACTGATGAGTTATGGCTGGTAGATCATTACATATCTTTGTACAAAAAGACATTAAACTCTCTCAAGGAAAAAGGAAAATCATGTTAGATGTAAAAATAATCAGCTCCAATATCAGGTGTATTGAAAGTTAAATTGTTCTGGGTAAAAGAATGAAAAATAACGCAATTACCACGATATTCAGCTATGATTGAAAAATCATTAATAAATTTCTATGTAAAAAATATCATGATTTATTTTGTACAAGACAAGCCTGTTTGTACGTATTTATGAATGAAAAAAAGTTATAATGAATACACGACATGAAAAATGTTTTTAATTGTTTTATAATTAGATTTATTATGTTAATAATGCAACTTATCAGCATTTGTCTTTGAAAAAAAAGTTTCTTAATGAGCCATTTCCTTACACTACATTAAACAATCTGAATGTTAACATGATTAATATGTACATGTCATTGTTTGAACATACAGTCAAACCTCAATTCATTGCCACCATTTGTTTTGTGTTAGGTAATAAATAGATGGAGGTATATATAAAGAAGGATCACTTGAATTTTTTGGACTAAAAAATTTTAATAGTGCAGTGATAAGTTTTTTAGTAGCATTACAATCAGGTTTTACTGTTCAGTACCTTAAACATAACTATACACAGCAATCAAATTGTGAAAATATTAAAAAAGTTGTTTAAACACATGTAAATCTGGATATTGGAAGGATTTCAAGTTCTACATGTACCTTCCAATATCTTAACTTTGACTGAAAAAAAACCTAAAAATGATGAGATCAAGCCATTTTGAACTTTTCAGTAAAAAATAATTTTTAAATTGTCTGTAATGGGGAGTGAGGTTGGGGATTGGGTACAGTCTGTGGATGGTAAAGTTGGGGAGGTTACAAAAGAAAGTCTTGATATGTTAGCAGTGTATAAGTTCTGGTTTTGGTCTCTTTGAGTTAAAAAGGTGTTAGCCTAAGCTATGTTTTACTTTCATTTAACTTGTTGTTTATACTTTCAGCGAGATGTCAGGATACATTTTACTTTAGTCGGAAACCGGAGAGTAAGGACGTTGTGATTAACAGAGAGACAGTGTTGTATTGTGACGTTTCCAATCGTAAACATATAGTTTTTAGCTGGTTTCAGTCAGGGAAACCGCTCACAAATACAAGTCGTCGATTTCAGGAAGGAAGTAATTTACATATATTGAGAGTTACACGGCCAGAAGATGAAGGTCCGTTTCAGTGTATAGCAACAAATGTAACCTCAGGGTTTTCCCTACAAAGTAAAGAGGCTGTATTGAACATTCAATGTAAGTACTGATTCTTTTTATGTTTTTATCCCCACCTTTTGAAGACAGAGGGGGAAATTAAATTTGAAGTTCTGTCCCTACATCTGCCTGTCTATCCAGACAATTATTGTCCAGAGTAATTCTTCGATACCTTGAAACACTATTACATAAAACTTTGTGCAAAGCATCAGCATTGATATTATAGGAGATGTGTATATCATTAAGCTGAATCGGTTTGCTCATTTTCTAAGAAGTTATGGCCTTTACAAAAAATTTACCAACTGGCGGGGGAAACTAAATTCACCAAATTTGCCTGTTGTAAATCGTTTTTGAGTGATTTTAGGCATCTTAAGATGCCAGAAAGCGGTGACTTGGGTTTGCTACCATGGCAGCCATATGCTGACAGGTCAAAATAAAAAAGTTATCTCATTCTTTGTATAGCATATGACTCCTGGTTTGTGGCATAATTACAGTGCAGCATTTCCCCCTCCTTCTTTGTGGAATAAATTAGTTAAAGGCTTGACATATTGTTGACTTGTATACAACCCTGATACCACAAAGCACTAATAATAACAGATGTGTTACATCCAGAAACTATCATGAACTTTTTAAAATATGCCTCAGATATTGGTAGCCATGCTACCTGGGTTGTGACAATACATAAAAATTTAGAAATTAATGCAGTAGTAAATCTAAATGTAAAAGTTGTAAACCACTAAACTGGTAGCTACAACCACAATTTTTCATGATCTATGGAATTTACCTCAATTGGCAGTTTCTCTGAGGTAAATCAAAACTGTAAACTGAGAGTAATTGCTTAACAGCAGCCCCCGCCTCCCTCTCTTTACAGGCCGGGTCCCAAAAAGGACCATAACCTCTTCTAAAATAAGTTGCTAAAAACTTATAATGCATTGATTAAGCAACATAGTAAAATTGATTGCTTATTAATATGTGCATTAGAATTAAGGCAAATTTTGATAAGGCCACATTTTCATTGCAAGTAATGATGGCGGAGATTCTGTTCAAGTGGAATTCTTATAGTGGGTGAGATATGCTATGATCTGTGATCACAAGCTTTAGGACCACTCTGGCTCCTGTTAGAGTTGGGACAAGTCGGTACTCAAGAAACAGTGTTGGAGCTGTACTGGTGATGTTCGAGTTGTACTGATGGTTTGTTGTTGTTTCCTATTTGTAAATAATATGCACACATTAACCTAATTATAAGCATTACATTTTGTAATGTATTTCCATAGTTCATACAGGAGCTTTTTGTAGTGATTTCTAAGTTAACCAATTAAAAAACTATTATCATAATCGTAAATCTGTCTTCTAGAAGCATATACTTACGGTGTATATATACAAGACATGTGCCTGCCTTAAAACAAATTTCAGGTTCATTCTGGGATAAATCAGGGGAAAGGAATTGAAATAACTATATATTATTGTGGTAAATAAAAAGATGGGAGGTCTTCAGTATATATACCAAAGAAGTGTTTTTTACTGGCATAAATAGTGTAAAAGTATTTTAAAATCAGATCCATGCAATAAAATGTGTTTTACAGATGTTATAGAGAAAAATTCTCCCGCTATTCGAAGTGCTTGTCTTTGATTATTATGATCTGTTCAAAATGGAACGATAGTGATTATTGAAGTGCATGTGTTTTAAAAATGCTATAAACCTATCATCGAGAAAATTGAATAAACCATGAATATTGTAGGCGTTTGATCATGATACTAGCAGTTTATTGTAGCGATATGGATTGATATGGTTTAACGATATGCATCAGTGTGATGAAATTATCACAGCTTATCAGAAACTTATTGATGTACATGAATATACTTTATCAGAGATTTCTAGCATTTAAATGTCGAGATTTGGATTTTTTGGCACTGTGTTATTCTCACTTATGTTTTCAATATTAGCATCTGTTATTGAAAGTTTTTGAACTCTGGGACATAAATAAAGAGAATGATGCATCATAATGTTGCATGTTAACACTTGTAAATATACAGAGTTACAAGATTCTGCTCTTAAATGGTCTGGTAAACATTGTCTCAAAAAAGCTGTACATTTAGAATTTGGCAAGATGGAAATGAAATGTGGAACAACTGTGTTTGTGTTTGCATGTGTGTGTGTGTGTGTGTGTGTGTGTGTGTGTGTGTGAGAGAGAGAGAGAGAGAGAGAGAGAGATTTGCATGTGTATGTGCTACTTGCTAGAGAGAGAGAGAAAGAGAGGGAAAGATTTGCATGTGTATGTGCTACTTGTGAGAGAGAGAGAGAGAGAGAGAGAGAGAGAGAGAGAAAGATTTGCATGTGTATCTGCTTCTTGCGAGAGAGAAGGGAGAAAGAGAGATTTGCATGTGTATGTGCTACTTGAGAGAGAGAGAGAGAGAGAGAGAGAGAGAGAGAGAGAGTTATCAGTCTTTAAATTTTGAGACATACATCCACATGTTGTACAATGTAATATGCAAATGAAGTAAATAGTTAAAGCCTGTTTTAAACATGAACAATTTTTTGGTATATCATGTCTGTTAAAGCTTTTATGATGCAAATGTTTTTGTGTGTTTTTTGACTCATATTTGATTAATGTGTCTTTAGTTTTTCCAGCCATTAGATAATATTTCAAGATTATTTTAGTAATCTTCAAAGTGTTTGCTAGTATCATGATATCACCAATTAGATATATACCAGCCGACTGATCTGTAGCCAATGAATTTTAATAAATTATGCATTTTACAGCATTCTTAAGGCTCAACAAATGTAAAATATACAATCGCACATTAAAGATATCGCCACATTTTACTTCTATCATCTATCATAGATTATTTTTGTGAATATTAAATGTCTTTTAAATGTCAAAACTTTGAAATATTTTTTAAATTTTATAATTTATTACATTCTTTGAAGAGTGAGTGTCTTAAGATAAAACATTTTAACTTGCACAAAGTCCATAAAATTTTGTTGTTATTTTAAAATTTTTAGAGAATTTTTAAGAAAAAATTTAAGTTTACTTTTAAATTCATTCAGTCATGTCATCTAAACATAACTGTAGCAGGGCCCATTATAAAATTTGGTGTATAAATAGCAGCCAATGGGGTGAATCTTGGAGAAAATTCAAACTTGATGGATGCTTTTGACCTTAAATGCATAAAAAGACTTCCAGGCCACAGTCCTCAACTGAATCTGACAAAATTTCAAATCTTAATAATTTTGTTAATTTTCAAAATATTCAGGAATTGAAAGGTGTCATTTTAACTATCTGTAAAACATTTTTATTTATAGTTTTGTCATAAACATTTATCAACAGCTCCAAAAAATATAACCAAAAATTTGCAAAATTTAAGTTAAGGAAAATCTTATTTGAGGAATGATTGTTGAACTGGGGCCTGTGTGGGTATTTTTAAAGGGATTTCTGATCTAATAGCTACTGATCTTAATGGCCATTAGCAGGTGATAACATCCTGCTTTGTATGTAACATGCTTCTAGATGTAAAGATAAATCTGATTGGAGAGATTAATCTGACCATGTAAACTGGACATTGGTCAATATCTTCAGGCTGTATGTAGGTTTGAAAGTTAACACTTACCGTGTTTATTTTGACCACTGGTATTGAGGAAGAATACAATGATATCTTGATCTAAATGGTCATCTTACTTGACCCTCTAGCTATGGTCACTGAAGTTACTGTTATTTTTATTTGTAAAACAAATAACCTGTTTTATCTACAAATGAAGGCTTACAGCATATCATTGTCCGATATTAGATCACAGGGCAAAAATCACACACTTACTTAAATAAGTGTTGTGGGTGGTAAACTAGAGCTCACTGTGTAAAATAAATAACACACAGAGAGAGAGAGAGAGAGAGAGAGAGAGAGAGAGAGAGAGGAGGAGCATGTAGGCATTTAAGAAAATATTACCCCAGTACTTCTTTACTATCACTTGGGTCAGAATGATGTGCATGACAAATATTATGATATACATGTAAGTCCAATTGATTTTCAAGTTAACTCACAGTTGTCAAGTCAACTGTTTTATAGGCATACATGTAGGTGTCCGAAGTTTCTACAACTTGTGAACTGCAGTCTTGTCTACCCTTTACAAGGGCAGCAAAACACATTTTCCAATTTTCAAAAAAAAAAAAAAAAAAAAAAAAAAAATAAAAAAAAAAAAAAATATATTCAGATTTACTCAGTATGTTGTACATTTGTGACTTTTTTCAAGGTGTTTGAAATAGTGTTGTTTATATCTTGTTATTTGCCACTATCTTGTAGTACCAGTACAAGGACTTCACACCAGATGGTCATTTACTGATAATAGATGAAAGGAATTAATTAACTGGTATGTCAACCATGACTATCTACTCAAGTGCAGAACCTAGCCTAATCTGTGTACACTAGATTGTCCCGATTTCCTAAATAAAAACTCCATTTCCTAAATAAAAACCAGTGTTATTATCACAACTCAGCGATAAAGTGCATCACTTAAAAAATGCTCAACGTGGCTCTTGAATTTGAAGGCCATTGAAATGTCAAATTGATGTCCTTGATGTTTTAATGATGTTTAGTGGTTTTATATTGTTTTACTTCCAACCAGGAACTAAAATTTGACCTTAAAAAGGAATTTTCGGACTATTTTTTTGGGTCATTCTGTCAGTTTCATATTGAAGCCTGGGCAGATTATGAATTGAATTTTCAGTGACACTATAACAGATGTCCAAATTAAATCATATGTGGACCCTCTGAAGCATCAGAGACCATCATCTTCTGAGTTGACTAAAAATTACAGGGAACATCATTATAAAGCTCCCCATGACTTTGCCACCTTGCTTATCACCATATTTTGAAGTTTCAAAGTCTTTTTCTTGTACTATGTTTTCCCCTCAGTTTATCACCAAACCCCTTTTAAAAACCAAAATATGAGTTACTGTAACAAATTAGTTGCAATAAATTTACTCTACACCTTTTTAAGTTTTCAAAAAGTAGTAGCCTTATAGAACCATTATGTTTTCTTTCCTGTTTCAATACATAACATTTTTACTTGCCACCCATAACACACATTTTGCAGTCATTAGCAGATTCATTTGAATGTTTATTTATCATGGTTTAGCAAATGCATTTTTTGCATAATGCTTACAGGTATGTTTACATAAGTTACACATTTCTCTCATTAGAGCCTCCGTCATGGAAACCCACCCAGATTGCATGAAAATGCCCAAACTTGATTTTTTTCTTCAGTTTTATCTGTTATAATTTCCGGTAATCTCTCATTAAAGTTTCCATCTTAGAACCACCTACATGTAAGTTGCATGAAAATGCCTGAAATTTAACTTTTTTCTTCAGTTTTATCTGTTAATCATTTTCTCATTAGTGCCTTCGTTATGGACCCACCTAGATTGCATGAATATACCATTTTTTTAAAAGCTGATTTTTTTTTCAATTTTATCTGTTAGAATTAATCTCTCGTAGCGCCCTCCATCGTGGACCGACTTAGATTGCATGAAAAATGCTGTTTTTTAAAAACCTGAATTTTTGCCTGTATCTGTTATATTTAATCTTTCATTAGAGTACTCATCATAGACAGACCTTGATTGCACAAAATGCTGTTTTTTAAGAATTTGATTTTTTCCCCCAATTTATTTTATCTGTTCTAATAAATCTCAATGTTTTGGTCTCATCATTTGCTTATCAGAACTGTAACTGCTGTATTTTGTATATCAGCACATTATCAAGGTATACCATCAGAATGTTTTTGCACTAAGGTGTATTTTTTTTGCACAGAGAAGTAATTAGAGGAATATGCCATTTGTAATAATGGTTAATACTCTGTGATTTGCCCTTAAACATAATATCATGTGTCGAAACGCGGGACCTTGGTACCTCACGGAACAAAAACCTCGGGGTTTAAATCTTAAGGTTATCAGTACTGTTTGGGTGGCCTTAAAGACGGATTAATTATGATTTTGTAGTTTATTAATGTTTTTGCGGTTCCAGCATGTAATTTTCCGAGGGTCATGAATTTTATTTCTGCCTCTTAATGGATTTATAAAGTGTATCGATGGTTCTTTTCTTAATTGAATGTCTTGATCGGTTTGCTTTTATTCCTATTCTGATCCGTAACAGATCACTTTACAACTTACTGATAGGGCATGCCAAAGTTTTTTATAGAGTTGTTAAAAAAATAAATAACTCCGATCTGAAACTAAAAACCTCTGAAATCAAAACCCGGTAAGGTGTAGCCTGTGAGTTTCTGATGAGCATGTTTAAATTCTCTGGTCTTGTTAAGGTCTTGTCAAGTTTTTGAGCCTTTCTGACTTTTGACCTTTCACATGACCTTTACATGACCAGTATCATGTTCTGATACAGTAAACCAGTTGACCTCGAGAAAGGGATTCATGCCCACTTTAAATCCACTCTTTTGAATCTTTTTCATCTTTTTTGAATAAACATTATTTATGTTGAAGTTACAGCTAGATATATTGGTATACCTACATGGATGGTGTGTTCGTTCTCCGTTCTCCATAAGAATCAATCTTCAGTAAATATATATCATATGTATATGTAGGTAGATCTATGTAAGTAGATCCCTACAAATAAACTGTATCCAATTTCTCAATATAAACTAATTAAAGGCATTCTGTTATTCTTTCAAAAACAAATTTTTTATTTTGACCTTTTCGAAGTTAAGTTTAAAAAATATATTAAAATGCATCCGTGTAGGTGCTATTGTCAGACATATAACATATAAAATGTTATTATTTTCAAGTACTAGGAGGTTATCATACTAATATTGATATTGGCACCAGAAGTATCATTATTGCCTGGTTGTTATTGAAGGTTTTAGTTTTTCAGGTATGGTCTTTTCTGCAGGGTCACAATCATCTGGTTCTTGGTCCCAGTGCACAAGTTTTTGCTGTTGGACCAGAAATAAGTAATTCCATATTGCCCTTAATCCGATTTATGATTATATTTCCAGTATTCTGATTAAATTTCAGCATACTGGTCAATACCGTCCAACCTGCCTCAAAGACCACCTCTATATAAGAGCCATCTGCCAGTAGAATTGTATCCCAATTGTTCTTTATTCATATTATTTGAACCTGTATACAAAGGCCACTTTTACTGGTTACCTTGGGTGGCCTTTATAGACAGGTTTGACTGTAATTGCTTCGCTATCAAACATGCAAAACCAAATTAGATCTAGAATCTTTTGCGAGTTAGAATCATTGTTGAGGAGAGGTGCTGTGAGTGTGAGCTTTAGACAATTCGGCCACTGAAGCCTCCTTTAGATACTTTTGAATATATTGTGGCTTGTCAGATATACAGTAGATTTATTAAAATGTTTACTCATTTGATGTAAAGTACCTTTTTATTTATAAACCCTTAGGTATTTTGAAAGAATTCATTTTGATTAAGAAAGTATTTCTCAGGTTTCTGAAACCTCTGAAAGTTTTCCTCTTACACTAATCAGGTACACTTTATCGGTAAACTGTCACATATAAAATACACACGGTCTTCAGAAGTTTGCCAATATTTATTTGAGCATGTGAACATGTACACATGTAAATTTCTTACTGTATGTCTAATACAGTGGATTATAAATGTTTCGTGCAACTGAAATTATAAGTTTTCTATAATTTTTACAGATGTACTTTTTTCTCCTTGATACTGTGCATAAATGAGAGAGAGAGAGAGAGAGAGAGAGAGAGAGAGAGAGAGGATTTGTTAAAGGTTTTTATCTGAGATGTTTACAAATTTCAATTTTAATTTTGAAGATTCAGACTGATTCATCTGATTTATAACCTGTATAAATTTGGTGAACATTTGACATTTTGAAGTGGTGTCAATTTTTGAAATTACCCACATTTTCCTTAATATGTTGTCACATTTTAAGTGCTATCAATTTGTGTCAAACATCCATCATTTTCTTCAATGACAGTTCTTGAGCTTTAACTGTAGGTTTCTAACTTTCCTTGAGCACCTTTGCAAGACCAGTTTGTTTACATGGTAATGCGTCCTTTGTAATGTGGTCATTATTATTGGGGTTCCATTGACAGGTGGTTGATTTGCAGTCTTACTTTACATGCATGGTCAGTGAAAACTTTAATGTTGAAGGATATAAATGTAGACTTCATAAAGAGGGTCTTTTTGGTTGAAATTTGAAATAAAGGGGTCTAAAGCATGGCCCTATGACTCGCATCGCCTCTCACAATCAAGGCTCAAATTTCACTTGGGCAGATCATAGTGTGACAAACTGTTCAATTTGTTTGCTAAGTGTTTATGTTTTTCTCCAGGTACTTGGGCTTCCCCACCATTCCAAAATTGACTTCCTAGATATTAGTAAAAGAATCTTGACTGGGTAGTTAAACAACATGACTCTAATCTAGAATATTTTGAATTTCAAATTTCAAATCTACAAAGACAATTTGTTCAATGGTACTTTTTGTACACATGTAGCTTTTGACACCACTGAAGATAAACTTGAGTGTATACTCTGTTATTATTTATGATCTTAAATATTGAACAGCAATTTGTAAAAGATTAAAAAAATATTTCAAATCTCATTAAAGACATTTTTGTAGTTTATTGATCATAAAGAAGTAGATAATTTTACGCTTACTGGTAAATTTCTACCATAACAAAACAGAATATACATACAGTGTATGACCACATTAAATGATAAATTTATTACGAGCAAATAAGAGCTGGCAGGTCATCATAAATTTGTAATTAAATGGCTGGTTTAGTTTTCTAAGTGTTAAACTTTTATGTTCATAATAACTTCATTTAAAATTTATAACTTGGCTAAAAACCTTAAAATGATACCCAGTGTATTAAAAAAAGATACAAGATTATTATTTGTTAAATTTTAATAACAACTTTCCGTGTGGCTGACTTATTATTCCGCAAAATGGATGACTGCTAACAAGAGATCAAATTTTCAAGTGATATATTTGTTTGTTAAAATGCCAATATTTTGAAAAAAAAAACGCTGCACATATACCAATGAGTATTTCATCAACATCGTTCCTGGACAGTTGAACTAATTTTTACCGAGTTTATTCAAATAGAAAGTTTCTAATGAATTGACTTTACATTTACATTTAAAAGAAATTCAAAGAAAGGGGTCTATTAAAGTTTTAATAACAAATCCACTTATAATCTTCTTGACAGGAATATCTTGAATGAGTTTTCAAATCATATTTTCTACCTTTTTAATTTTAATAATATAGTTTGGATATGAATTTTTAATTGAGTAACTTTTGTAACAAAAAAATCAATTTATATGTTAAAACATGTTGTATGAAAAACTGATGGACAATGTTTAGAATATATTTTTGAGTGTATTTAAAAATAATATAGAAAATGTGATTGAAATGTCAGTTAAAATTTGTTAACGGTAAATTTGCCCTCGTTGCTCTCCGCCTTACGTTGTTTCCTGGGATTATGTTAGTCCCAGCGGGATGCCACTCTTAACATTCAAATATATTGATCGGATTGGGTCACATCAATAACTTCTGTACAAAAAGAAAACTTTTTTCATTAACAATCAACTTAGTTCTCAATCCTGATATAACTGCTAATGCATGAATTTAAAAGTTTAAAAGCTCGGAGAAAAATTTCAATTTCGAGTATGTAGGAATTTCTTATGCTCATGATTTCAATCCCATAAAGTTTTATTAAGGTATACAGGGCAGTTGTCATCGATTATAATCATTCAATTCAGACAGTTTAAAAGTGATTTGAAGAGCATATTTATTCTTGATAATTTATGAAAAAAACTGAAACTGTGGTTTTTAAACGGCAATGATTTCACAGTTCTACGGAGATTTAAATTTAATATTAATGCATGAATAGTATATCCAGGGGTAGGAACCACAAAGTCTGATAGAATCCCAGCTTGTCATGTCGATAATGAGATTATGTTAAATGATGTAAAGACATGGCATCTCTCACTCGTCAATGTACAAAGATCTCTCGTTTAATTTTGCAACCTGCAGCCTTCATTTTCTCACAGGATTTAAAATTTTGTCTTTTCTCCTATATGTAATGAGAATATTGATTATGCAGTTGTCAAGATGGGGTTTCTTTTGAAAAAAGAGGGGCTGAGAACCCCCCCAATCACTGTTGTGGGTGTGATAACTGGGCTGTTTGCTCTTAAATAATTTTTGGATTGTTTCTGATTCAGTGGAGTTGAGTAATGCTTTTATACCCCAGTCAAGATTCTTTCACTTTTATTATGGCAGTCAGATCTTGGATGGTGGAGGAAATCAGATTTACCCACCTTTGGCAAGCGAACTGAGAAAAATGACCCAAAAATGAGGAAGGTCTGCTTGAATACAACCACACACTAAAAATAACCTGAAAATAAATAGGGACTGCTTGAATAAAACCCAACTCTAAATGTGACCCAAAAAAAGGAATGTCATCTTCTTTTATAGAACCCAACTCTATAAAGATGACCTGAAAGCCAGGAGGGTCTGCTTGAATACAACCCCTTTCTGTAAGGATGACCTGAAGACCAGAAGGGTCTGTTTGAATAAAGTCGCACTCTTCAAAGTTCAAAGAAAATTGGATTGTCTTTTGTCTCGAGATTCTGTCAGGAAACCTTGTTTAATCAGTGTATTTAGTATTTATGTGATTTATGACAAAAATTAATGAATTCAAATGATCATGTATATCTTTATCTAATCAAGATAAACTCCACTTAATTAAATTTGATGTGCACTTTAAAAATCTGTTTTGTAGTAATTAACACCATGTAATACTAACTGGTCTCAGTTTTGTATTTGACTAATTGAAGTGTACAGGTCTTTAATCCCGATTTGTGTGAGAATTTTATCAAAACAATAGGTTTATCAGTGACCTCACCTTCGAGATCAAATTTCGCAGATAAGTTCGTTCATATGAAAGGTTCGTTGAACACCGAGAAGTTCTTACATATGAAAGGTTCGTTGATCACGGAGGATAAAGATCTCTTGTTTGGTGGTTAATTTTTTTTATCTGTTTAGAGGATGATTTTAAAGTTAATGATAGGTGGTATAATTATCAGCAAGATGCGGTTTTTCTTTGTGTAATTCGGTAATTGATTTTAAGTGCTTTAGCACTGATAAAGTCTGTTACACTTAAAAAAATAAACTGGAAGTTCTTTGGAATATTTTGAGAATTGTTCATCTATTGCTGATTTGATCTTCACATATCCATTAGACTCTACTCTTTGGTATTTTTGGAAACATTATAATCCATCTAAAAATACATTTTTGTTTTACTGTTGGTAAAAATAACTCTTCCACAATTAAGTTTCTGATGTAGTCATAATTGCAACAAACAAATGTGACAGCATACAGCATCATCATCGATGGTCATTTTGTAGGGCAACTGCTATTAAGAGCTATTGCTGTATCCCCTCTGCATCTGCACCGAAGATGATTCAATGGGCACTCTGTGTCATAATGCATCCATACAGGACAAACTATTTGGTGGTCCATTTGCCTCTTCTGATTTTTGTTATAAATGCCATCATTAAGAGTTTGTAGATTTCAGTGTGTTTTTATAAAGTTCAAATAACCTTATGACTTGTTCAAAAGAGTGCTCGCTTATTGTCCCCCCCCCCCCCCATTTTAAAAATAGAAATATCAGTCACACAATGCTTATGTACTTTTGATAATCTTTAACCAGGGCAAAGTTCCAAAAGTCAATTAATTGATGATCATCGAACTATAATGACATTAATATTTACAAGGTGTGGGTATTGTCTTGGCTGTGAAGCATGATACAGGAGTGCTGTCCAGGAGTTGAGAAATATTAATAAAGCGAGTATGAAATGCAATACCGATTAATATTTACAAGGAGTTGGATATTGTCTTGATCGTGTATTGAGCATGAAAACATGATACAGACACTGCCTGTCCAGGAGATTGGAAAATATTAATAAACAAGTATGAAATGCAATACTGATAGATATATTGATACTTTAATAAATGATTTTGTTTTATGATTTCCACACACTAATACATATTTGGCAGAATTTCTAGGTAAACTTTAAAAAAAAAGTTGATCATATGCACCTAAGAACTGTTATAGTCATGTGAAACTTTTTTGTTCGAGTTAAAATGAGGAAAAATTTACAAGGAATTATTAAATCCTACAATTATTGTTGAAAATGTTTAAAAAATAAAAATATAAACTAGACTAGTTATCTGTCAGTTTGTACAGCTCATTGCTATATAGAGATCAGATTGCCAGTCTAATTTGCCATCAACGATCATTCAGTTTTGTTATACTTAATTAGGGCTGCTTGTTCTCTTAATAACTTTATTTACGAAATGTTATATACAAGTTAAAAAATTCATTTATTTCCAAATTGTTGATGATTATCATTGCTTTCGTTCATTGTAGTTTTTTGTCCATAATTACGAAACTGCACAACAATACCACTGAAAAATCAATTTTAGTTCCGATTTTTTCTCTTATCTCATAATAAAGTTGCTGAAGGTTGATGGTTTTTTTGGGACTCTGGTTTCCTCCACCATCACTAAACTGAATGCCTTGATATAGATAAAAGATTCTTGACTTAAAACCCCATTACTCAGCTCCATTAATAAAACGGTATTGGAATATATAACTCGTTTAAGTATTGTTAATGTTTTTTAAAAAAAATCATAAAATCAGTTTCCATTTTGAAATGTTCCCAAGAGTTTCCGTTGGGGGGGGGGGGGATATTTTTTTTCAGAAATCATGGAATTTTCAATGAATTTCTGCCCCTAACAACCCTGTCCCCCCCCCTCCCAAATCTCGTATTGTTTATAAAATACACAGATATGTCACAATATATAAATTAAGTGCCATTATTTTAAAATGGTTTATCGGTAATTTCGAGTTTTAAATTTGACTATTATTCACTGTCGGTTTTTAATGTGTTTGGAGTAGTTAATTTAAACTATTTTATCGTATTTTAATATGTTTTATTTTTAAGAAGTTTCATATTCCATTTAATACACTTTCCAATTGTTGACAAACTATTTTTCACAAGTAGTTTAAGAGTGATGTCAAAAGCTCACTTTGAATTTGTTCAAGTAACTTTTAAGTGGAATAAGAAAACTGGTTGTATTTGTTTTGTTTTATTTGGAATTGATCACTTGAGTCACACAGTACAGTCCCTTGTTATTTGCTCGGCAATTGGAAATTTTAATATCCCCGAGATAAGTTAATCTTGGAACAAGTCTTTATTAAAGGCATAAATACAATTATGTTGTCACATCAAAAAAGCGCAGGTTACAACAAAATCTTTGATATCTAGTTAACCCGAGGATTTCAACGTAATAACGATATTTATATGTTTGAAATTTGTTGTATTTTCTAACTTTGCAACATGTTGTAATATTTACACTAAAATATTGGTTTGTATCTCATAAACTCAATTATCTAATCTTAACGCATTTTGATGATGGCCGTTTATGGTTGTTACGAAGGTAGATATTGACTGTAGATGTCAGTGTACTTACGCTGATTAATCCTGCGTTGTTTACAAACCTGACATGTTTATGTGTGATAGTAGGAAGGTTTCCGGGTGTACCAAGGTAGACAAAATTCTGATAAGGCTAACTTATACCTGCATTTATTTACACATGCTGAACCTTCAATTAAATCTACATTGACATTTTCAATTGTGTCTAGATTACATATATTAAATTGAAAAGAAACAGAGTAGTAGTACAAATGTCTTTATGTACAGAGAGAGAGAGAGAGAGAGAGAGAGAGAGAGAGAGAGAGAGAGAGAGAGTAATGTGACACTGAAGATCATTGGTTCTGAAGATAAAAAGAACAATTTTATGAGAGAGAGAGAGAGAGAGAGAGAGAGAGAGAGAGTAATGTGACAGAGAAGACCATTGGTTCTGAAGATAAAGAACAATTAATGAGAGAGAGAGAGAGAGAGTAATGTGACAGTGGAGAGCATTGGTTCTGAAGATAAAGAACAAATTTATGAGAGAGAGAGAGAGAAAGAAAAATGACAGAGGTAGAAAGAGAGAGAGAGAGAGATTAAAATGTAACAGTGAAGAGTATTGGTTGGGTCTGAATTTTAAGAAAAAATACCATTATGGATTTATTTTTTTAAGGCTAAATATATCACTTTTTAGTCACTGGTTTAATAACTTGTGGACCTATTACCGGTACCTAATTTGCAGTCTATTTGAATCCTTAACAAACTCTTGATGGTTCAGATTATGTTTGACCAGTAGCAGCAGGTCAAGTGCAAAATTTACTGGCATGCTTGGACGTTGGATCGGTAGAATTTTGGAAGGTGACTTTTGTTATATAGATACACAGTAAAGACTAAAAACAACTTTTTGACAAGTGAAAATAACAAGAACTTAGGCAGAGTTACCTATTCCAAACAGTCCCAACTCAGACCTTTACATAAAGGTGTTTATGTTATGTTAAAAGATATTATAGCTGTTAAAAAAGATATATTCATGATCTGTTTTAGCACTTGGTATTAACAGCGTTATTTAACCGGTCAATAGATAATATAATTATTTGTCACTTAAACTTTGGCTGTTTTGGTGTTTATTTTTAAATCCTGTTAGTATGGGCTAATAAATATATCCAATAGGATCAGATATGAACTGTCTGAACGGAAAGCATTAAAAGAATTAAAACTTAGATAACGGGCTTTATCCTGTGTCAGACTATTAAATAATTCTTTTCATATTAATTCGCCTTTTTCTTACAAATGAAAGTTGTTTATGTGATAATGTTATTTAAAAATTCAAATGGCATTATGCTTAACTTGGTTATACATTATATCTTAATAAAAAAAAGTTCATGTAATCTGACATCTGAATTTAAAATTTTGAATTTTGTCATAATGTTTTTGTACATGTATTAGTGAAGTCAGTATTTATTTTAAGATCTTTATTACTGTAAATAGTTTATTGTGTGTACAATATATATATATACAGTAAAACCTCATTGTAAAGCCCCCTTAATAACTCTGCTACCTCACTTATTGGCAAATTATTTGAAGTCCCAAAATCGGTCGGGTCTGACCCAAGACTTAAAAGTGGGTAGTGACTGTTCTTTCGCCAAGCACTAGGCATTACGAAATGAAAGTCACGGTTCTTTCGGATGGGAACTTAAAAATAATCGAGGTCCCGTGTCATGGTGGGCTTGGCACGCTAAAGAACCCTGCTGTATAATGCCATCAGTGCAACACACAGGCAAAATTTCTGCACCTTTGCCTATAGCTGGCAACATCTCGATATAAGTGAAATATTCTTGACTGGGACGTTAAACACCATTACTCATTCACTCAAAATCTGTTTCTATGGTTTTCTTGAAAGTCTCTGTCGAGTTGTTGCCAAAACCCCTTATAACACTAAATTTGAACAAATATTGGCAATGAATTGAGGTTTTATTGTATATGTATCATGTTTATGATGTTTGAGAAATGACAAAATTCTTCATAAAATATAATCTTGAAGTAACTAATAATCACCGAAAACTGATGCTATAAATAGGACTGAGGCCATATACTATTTGGTTCTCAAAAAATTGTCTGTTTTAAAAATGGAATACCGTAATATGACCTTGTTGTCTTTGGGCTATTTAAGAAGGTAAGGGAAAATGGCAAAACCCAGATTGAAATTGACGAGATACATAAAATTAAAACTTTGCTGATAATAACCACGTTTGGCATCTAATTATTTTTTAATATATTTTTAATGTTTCTTTTATTTCAAGTGTTTATTCTGAGTTCTTGTACAATTTAGTGCTTTTTTAAAGCGTTTTTTGATGATCTTTTTGAAGTGTTTTCTTATGATAAGATTTTGTGTGACTGTTGAAGAATTGTTATTGTTTTCCAGATTGGTGGTATTTCATTCATCTTCTAACAACAAACCATCTGAAAGCAATTAAAATTTCATTTGTAATCTTTTGGAGAGTGCTTGCTTAAATCAACTTATGGAAAATATATCGCAAAATTAATTTGGACAGCTACTTGAAATTAAAATTGAAATCAGTACCCCGTACTTGCTACTCAAAGCCAAGATCAGAAGGATTTTGTTTAATTAAAGTTTTTACTTGTGATATTTTTTAACTTTTGATTGATTACAAATTTTACGTTGTTGATAGCAACTTTCACATTAGATTAATACAGTCACACCTGGTTCTTAAGGCTCCATGTGTGCTACTTGTAGTATTTGGACAGATTGCTTTCAAGTGCTAACACTTGCTGTTCAGCAAGGAGCAACTTATTTTGGGTCAACTCTTGAGATTTTGAATAAAATAAAAAATCTATTTGACCTCCAAAAGTCAAAGGTCAACTATGTGAAAATTTCATAATTTTTTGTCAAAGTGGAAAAAAAATTGTGATTATTGTTATTTTAAAATTGATGGAATATGATACAGATTTAGGACATACACAATATTGTAACAGAAAACAGGAAAATTGTGCATTTAATTGGCAGTTGTACACGGACATTACGCAGGCGAGCACTTTGTAACCCATATAACCACCCACCTTCAAAAGCCAGACAGACATGAAAACACTCGTATGATTTAGACCAGGTGTTACTTTGTCCAAACATGACCACCACCTAGTACATCATTACATGTAATTAATTCTGTGTAAGCTAGACAATGCAAGTATGTTAATGAGTTAATGAGAATAATCTGCCGATTGGACGTTGTCCGATCAAACTGACGAGGTCCTTGTTTCACTTGTTACCTTTAGATACAAATTAACAACACAGATCTACAATTAGGACTGGAACACCTGTCGGTGGGTCCTGAATGCCGGTATGATCAGAGCTTCCATTTGTTATATCTCATAAGAGTACATAAGTGGGGAATCCTACTAACAACATATCTAGAATTCTTAGGACTTAACTATCTATTTGTTATAATATAGCTCTCGCAAGTTTGATCTGTGAAGGTTGACCTCTAATTTTAAATACCTACACAGTAAGTTCCTGGAACAAAATGCTACAAATATTGCATGTTTTCCACTGATCACTTGTTAAAATTTATGCTGACTAGCCTATCTTCAACGACAAAGGTACATGTCGATGATGAGTTAGCTATGGGTCACCATTCAGGTCATCAGTGTAAAGTCAAACTGGTCAAATTGTATGATGTTAGAAAAATCAATAATTACCTTGGTAATTTAAAAGTGTATTTCCAGCATGTCTGTAAGTCCATCTTAGATTCGTGGGAAAAAAACGGACACAAAATGGAGTTTGACAGTCCTGAAATGAGTGTAGATAGCAGGTGTGGGGTCACTTGTTCAGCTATGAAACTGTCTCGAATTGGATACATTAAGCATGACTTTAAAAATGACAGTTAAATCTTCTGGCTGTTATAAATAAATGACGTCCAGGTATAAATGAGAATATACAGCCAGATTTCTCTCCCTTACTCGCTTTGGCCGCAGTGACCGCTACAAGTAGATGTGGTGGCTTAAGGATCACAATTAAAGCATCTCTAATTGACTAGGTTCAAATCCTGCTACAACAGTTCAAAGTGTGAGAAAGTCAATGCTTTTATTCAGGCACTCCTCTTTCCTCCACCATCCCAGAATTGACTGCTGAACCTTAGGACCATTACTACAGTCCACTACCTACTGTTATAACACTTTAAATTTTAATGTTTTCAATCATAAAATGCCTTTAGTTATACTATCTTGGTCTGTATATCTCCTCAATGGGATTATAATGTACCGGTAGGTGTTTTAAATGCTCTCTCACATTAATGATTACCCCTTTAAAAAGCTATCAAAATATTATTTATAGCTATAAACCGATGCTTGTGAATTAGAAATAAGTGTGACATTTAAAGTATAATTGTTAGAAGCATTTAAACACTATACCTGTTATGAATACAGAAATTTTTTTTTTACAATGAGAGACGGAATTTTAACTTCTGTGGATTTTTGTCACACCCAGAACAGTAAAGTAGACTATTGACTTTTCCAGTTAATTTATTTTTATTACATGAATTATTACATGATGCAATATATGATACGATTACTTGCAGTATGCATAGAGACTTTGGAGCAGAGTCGGATGCAAGATACTACTTCTTGCATTATGGAGATTGACTGAAGCCGATTTGGTAGATTTTCTCCGCCTGGTTGCACAAAGCTTGATTACCATAAATTTTAATTTATTATTAGCGCTAATTAGTAATTAACTCCCTTTCCATTATTTAGCTAATTGTAGATTAATTCTTTAATAGATTCTGTTGCACGATGTGTAGTAAAAGAGCAAATTAGTTAATTGTCAATTAAGTGACTTCATCAATAATCATGGAGTTGAATAAGGTAAATGCCCATCATGCACACATTTGGTTACTTCCTGTTTACAGATAAAAAAACTGCTATCGTGCAACAGGTACGTGTACTTTTCAATAATTAAATCAATTGGGGTTCAATTATGGTTCAATCAGTAATTAAAATTGTTTCATTTGTAAAATTTTTAATTACTGGTAAGCTTTGTGCAACCGGAATCTGTTCTTTAAGTTGGTGGTCACAGAACATGTCTGGCCCTAACTTGAAAACTTTTGAAAAGGGTACTGCCAGGCTGACAAAGGAATTATGATTTCTACAACTATGGTGTAACCTGTACATCTGTGAATCCATCCTATAGGTATCCACAAATTTAAAATTGTTAATAGCCAAATTTCCAAAATTTTGTGAAAGTATAGGCGTTTTTAGCTCACCTGACCGAAGGTCATGTGAGCTTATGGCATAGCGCAGCGTGTGTATGTGCGTGCGTGCGTGCGTGCGTGTGTGCGTGTGTGCGTGTGTGCGTGCGTCGTTAACACCTATTTTCGACTTCTCCTCTGAAACTACTGGACAGTTTTTAATGAAACTTTGTCAGAAGTATATATGGGCCAGTGCAATTCAGATTTGTTCGTGGCGTTGCTATGGCTACCATATATAGGTCAAGGTGACCTAGGGGTGCAAAAATCTTAAAAAATCTTCTTCTCCGAAAGTACTGATTGGAGAAAAAATCTGATGTGATATTTAGCTTCTCTAGGTCATAAGCCTATAGTTTGTTCATTTTGTGAAATTCGGATAAAAAATAGGTTTCGCGTTTTTGCGTTTAATTTTGAAAAAAATCGTAAAATAGCTTCAAATTGTTATAACTTGACTATTTGACCAGATAATGACATGGGGTTTTCAGTTTTGACATCTTCTTGTTAGTATCTTCAAAATGAGGTCAAGGTCATTTGTGAAGGTCGTGACCTAATTTTTTTTACCTCTGATTATAATTATTATCTCGAAAACTATAAACTTTTTGTATAGGCATGTATATTAGAATGTTGTAGGTATTTATACAACGATCATTTTGATGTATAGAGAAAGGTCATGGGTTCAAAGGTCAAGGTCACAGATGCAAAACAATACAGAAATGGTTAATTATCTTGACAACTATAAACTTTTTGTATAGGCATGTATATTAGAATGTTGTAGGTATTGATACAATGATCATTTTGATGTATAGAAAAAGGTCATGGGTTCAAAGGTCAAGGTCACAGATGTGAAACATTACTGAAATGGTTAATAATCTCGAAAACTATACACTTTTTGTATAGGCATGTATATTAGAATGTTGTAGGTATTGATACAGTGATCATTTTGATGTATAGAGAAAGGTCATGGGTTCAAAGGTCAAGGTCACAGATGCGAAAGAATACTGAAATGGTTCATTATCTTGAAAACTATAAACTTTTTGTATAGGCATGTATATTAGAATGTTGTAGGTATTGATACAGTGATCATTTTGATGTATAGAGAAAGGTCATGGGTTCAAAGGTCAAGGTCACAGATGCGAAAGAATATTGAAATGGTTCATTATCTTGAAAACTATAAACTTTTTGTATAGGCATGTATATTAGAATGTTGTAGGTATTGATACAACGATCATTTTGATGTAAAGAAAAAGGTCATGGGTTCAAAGGTCAAGGTCACAGATGCGAAACAATACTGAAATGGTAAATTATCTCAAAAACTATAATCTTTTTGTACAGACATGTATGTAGGTATTGATACAATGGTTATCATGATGTATAGAAAAAAGTCATTGGGGTTTAGTATTTATGTTTTCTTTAAATCTATCAGCTAGCCATTAGTTATCAGGTGAGCGTATCAGGCCCATGGGCCTCTTGTTAAAGTTTTTATAAATTTTTTTTGCTGAAAAAGGTTTCTTTTCTGAAAAATTTCTTAGAAATTAATAGCCAATGCACTTTTTGGTGCCAGGAATAGAAACATGACATTAGACTATGATTTTCTTTGGCTGTTTGCATGTTTGTACAGAAGATTTGAAATACAGGTTAAATATCATATCATATTATGTGATTTAATGTCATTTTCTCCTCGGCAATCCGATAAAATATAGATGATAATGTTTTGTAATAACAAAATTAAAACCCCAAACTTGACGTTAAGCAGCTAGGTTAGAATTACAAATATTAAAATCTGTGTCTTCATTGTCATCGTCAGGTGTATTAGAAGGTTTTTAATAGTTAACGCGTTGTTTTTACATTGAGATAGAGAAGGATCATCATGTTTTTTATAGCACTTTGTCATGACATAGGCTACGAAAATAATTAAGATCGTGCATGACAAAAATAGTTTGTAATAGGAAGAAAATTACTTGTTAAGGAAACATGACTGAAAGACATATGACTTCCAATTTTACTTGTTGCTTTAGATCCTTTTGATTATTGGCTAACCACTTCAGCTGTCTTGTTAGACTGTGTTAATGATGTGGGGGTTAATAACTATAGAAACTGGTAGATAATTTTTAAATTTACATCAATGAAATAGATATAAAATTTATAAGTAGTAGTATGTGTACCCCATTAAGCCAAAGTATAATGTGCACGTTAACCATGTTTTGAGGTTGATGAAACAACTTCCAAACCTTTTTCAAAGGAGAATATCGAGCTTATAAAGTTCATCGCTGCGTAAACTGCATGTATGAGTTTGCCTGTAAAGTACATTTGAAAAAAATATACGTGTATGCTGCGTAAACTGCATGTATGATTTTGCCTGTAAAGTACATTTGAAAAAAAATTATATGTGTATTCTGTGTAAATTGCATGTATGATTTTGCCTGTAAAGTACATTTGAAAAAAATTATATGTGTATTCTGTGTAAACTGCATGTATGGTTTTGCCTGTAAAGTACATTCGAAAAAAAATTATATGTGTATTCTGTGTAAACTGCATGTATGATTTTGCCTGTAAAGTACATTTGAAAAAGAATTATACATGTATTCATTAAAAGTTGATTAAAATTATCACATATGCGACTGTATGAGTGCTAATTAAGAAAGTAAAACATTGAAAAAATTAACAAACATTATTTAAAATGAGCCGACTGTCGCCATTTATGCAAGTAGATTATTGCAAATCAGGGATTTTTGCATCACTTAATTTGTGTAAGAATCAGAATTTAAAGTTTTTTGCATACTTATATTTTTGCACTTTTATATTGCATTGTTGGACGACAGTTATACAGGTATTTATGTCAAACCCATCTAATTTTGGGTATTGTAAATTAAAACAAAATAATTTTAACCGTTTTATTCTAATAAGCTACAATTTGAAGTCAGTGATGTTAAAATAGTCAGAAGTGGTAATCTGGAGTTTAGGTTGACCTTCATGAAGTACTATACATTTTAAGTAAGTATTTATGCAAGTAAGAAGTGTTATTCTTGAGTTCATTTTGACCCTCAGTACTAAGTATTTTAAGTAAGTACCGGTATTTAAGCAAGTAAGAAGAATTGTTCTTCTAGAGTTCGGTTTGACCCTCAGTATTTTAAGAATTGGTACACTAAGATAAAGGCATTCCTAGTGAAGCAGTAAATTTTCTCTGCTATCTATCTAGTTTAAGATTTTTTTGTTTTCACTTTTGTGTGTAGTAATTGATGTTGGAGGGAATGATAAATGGAGTCTTAACACACTGACTGATGGGAAGGAAAAATGAGGTTATAATACCTTATCATTTTGGTATATAAGAAAAAGAGAAAAAAAAAATTCAGGTTAATGCCAACATGAGTTGGTCCACTACTCATAATAATGGCTTGCTTAGCTTGGGACTTCTACCTTTTTTATTTTTCGCTGGTTTCGATACCTGTGTCGGTATTCCAAGAGCATTGTAAACTTAGAGAATGTAAAATTTATACAGAATACATTGTATAAAGTTACATGTACAATATCTATCACTTATGCCACTGTAAGTGTACCCACCATTATGTACTTGTTTGTGATCTCCAACACAAATGAATTACCAATAAGGGGAGATAATTACTGGAGAACTTTTGGGTATTTCTACATGTATTTAGTTTAGGTTTAGTTTAGTCTTTGCCTTTACTTCAATTTTTCAAAGGTCTTAGCAATCTGGTGATGTTTGCTGTCTTTTTGAAAGCTGGTTTTACTATAAACCCATAAATGCCCTCATTTAAACAGTTTATTTACAGAATGTTGTGTTCCCCTCCCAACAGTACTTAAGTCATCAGATTGGGTTTTAAACTTGGTACTTAGCTCTGTTTGAATAGAGATTAAATTGTCATGGAGCATAATTTTCTCTTTATGTGTCCTTTGAGAGTTTTTTGTTTCCATCTTAGCAATCTGTACCAGTTATCTGCCCCTTATCATTTACTCTCCTTTAAAAAAGGTATAACTGCTATTACTGCTTTGAAAGAGCATATAAAATTTGAATCTGAATTCAGTTTTTTAAGATGTCTGGATAGGATAAAAGTTGATTTGAATCATTTTTGTTTTTTGTTATGTTACTATTTTTAAATTTCAGTGAAAATCTTCCATGTTTGTTCTGTTGAAAAAAGGGAGCAAAAATCACGCAAATGAAACCTCCCAGTAACACTACTTCTATCATTAACATGATTGTGTGTTATTTGAGGAAAAACAGAAGTTGCATATCTTTAATTCATTGAAAAAACGTGTAAAAAATAGGTCTTAATTGCTCCTGAAACTGTGCGAACTAACGGCGGACTATCATATTAGATGTCAGTACATCATGGATATCCCTTTGTGCATCGTAAATTTGTGAAATTTTCATATGCTGTGTGTGGATTTTTTGTGTAACGAATCTATGTCAAGTTGTGATAACAAGGTTATGAAATAAGGATTTAAATATTAAGACTGAATGATTTCATTTTTAAACAACGCCATGCTAGTTTTAACTAACGTTAGGTTACTGGGCAACAGATTGTGGAGAATGACATCACCTGTATAAAGACTTTGAAGTAGAATGTTATAAAATCCTGGTGGTTATCAATTTCAAATAATGAATTATAAATTGTTACTTTCACACAAACAAAGAAACATTATGTTTCAAATACCTTTTAGGAAGGGTTGGTTAGTTATAAAAATGTGTAATAAGTGATATAAAACATTAAATAAATAAATAAATAAATAAATAATAAATACTAGCAAAAATAAATAAATAAATACTAGCAAAAATAAATAAATAAATAAATCAATAAATAAAAAATAAATAAATAAATAAGTTTTGTCATATGGTAGTGTATAAGCAATATAATACAGTGTCATGGTAACAGTATCCATTTTGTGTTAAAAAATATGAAGTTGTCAAGGTTGTGTAATGGTTACAAGATGGTGCCAACATACCATGCACAGACAGATAGAGAAGCAGCAGACAGGATACACACTATGAATTATGGGATTTTGGAAAAAGATCGCTCTGTATTCCAGAGTGAAAAATGTAGAATACACTTGATTTTGACAGCCATGTTGGTTTTACTTGTTTTAATGAGCTAGAGTGGGAATGAACCTTGCATCGTTGGTCATATATTATATTGTAAATTTCCTCGCCATGGTAATATCAGGCTAGTTTGTCTTAGCCAGTGCATCATTGCCATTTTACTTGATTCTCCTTTCTAGTAAACACATGGGGGAATTCTGGTCATAACTCATTCCTTTTGACAAGAACTTGTGTCAGAAATTTGTCTTCCCTCTCATGCATGAAGCCACAACAGCCCTCTCTTTACAGTAAACTCGGCTTTATAACGACCACAAAACAAGATTTTTACAAGAAGATCGACATTTTCTTCTCATTACAGATTTACTGCATGTGTTTCTCTGGGTGTTAAAACCAGCATAGTTACACATTTATAGCTAACAGTAAAATTACTCTCCTTAATAACCATAATAGAAAGGAATTCTTCTTTCAAAGAGATAGTTAAGGTATACAAACATAACAAAACAGGTTAAAGTTATTATACCTAAGTTTACGACTTTTTTAAACACATTTTTTATTTACATTCTGGGCCCCTGAGTGCCGATTATTGACATCAGTAAGATGACTTTACACTGTTATACCAATTACTACAAACAAACATCAATTTGTGTTTTCTTTCTTCTTCGTCTTTTACATAACCATCTCGGAATTATTTCACGCTTATCTTTGTGATCAGCTATAGATAATTGAAATGTTCTTTATTGGGTAGATCTTTGTTTCAGTGATTTTCTCTTGAAACAATGTGTACATGTAGTTTGTTGTATTTCTGTCATGACACTGAATATGATATTTGTCTTTTCATTTGGCTAAATTTTTACACGTTTCATATGCATTTGACAGTTTGCTTGTCCTCCCCCCCATCCCCCAAAGTAATGTTTTTAGCAAAGTCACAGGGGGAAGAGTTCAATATTTTTGTGCAGGTACTGACCGCTAATAGGAAAAAGTTCCATTTGTACTCTCCATTAAAATTTTAATTTCGACTAAAATAATTTTTCTTTTCAAATTTACCTAGCATTTGATGGGGGTGGGGGTGGGGGTTGGTGGGGTACAAAAGAAACTCTTACCTCTTAATATATTGCATTATAATATAAACAAGAAAAACAACAAGTCAAGACTACATAAACAACAGACAAAATCGGGCAGGGTCAGTGAACGAGAGTTCAAATTCTTACCAAAAAATCAGGATTCAAATACATGTATATAGTTGTATCTCATCCAGGCTGTCTACAATATCATGAGGATTTCAAAGCTTAGAAAAAAGCATGCCAACTTGTTGTTATGTTCTAATGATGTTATGTTCCAATGCATAGAGAGAGAAAGTATGATGAAATAAAAAATCATCAGAAACTATAGTAACAAAGCCAAGAAAAATACGACTTAGATTGACTTGGAATATAGATTCTATTGGCCTGTCACTCATAATAATAATTAACCACATCTACAGTATGTATGCTCTGATTGTTTTTAGCTACCATAACATATTTTTGACAATAAGAAAAAGATCCGTACATTTTTGGACTCTATTTATATCTCTTTGATTGTATATGTATTTTTTTCCTGTTAAACAAAAGCGGGGCTTTGATGGTGGAGTGATCTAACATGTGAACTTACAAATCTCAATGCCTCTTGCCACCTTGGTTCGAATTCCACTTGGGCACTTCCTAGTGTAAGGGAGTGTGCCAGGGTGTTTTACAGTGGTTTAGAATTCAAATATACTGGTCCATGTCCAAGCCAAAATTCCAAAACAAGTTGTATACCTACAGCTTGTAGTGATCTACAAAAGCTTGATGACCAGAATTTCAGCACATGAAAGGTCTTATTTTGGAGGGAAAATCCAGTGAAAAAACTCACATGTCATATTCAGGTATGTGATCCCATATCTTCTTACACTCTGCCATTGAGAATATTGGAAATCAAATAGAGGTCGCTTTTATGATAAGCAATTTGTACTCAAGTAAAACACACATTTGAAATTGCAATGGCAACATGACAAAAGTCAGGAAATGCCAATTAAAATCATCAAATGGTACAAAAAGGAAAAAAAAACATGCATTTAATACAACTAGTTTATATATTTGTAGAAAAATCCAGGAAAAAGGGATAACAAAAAAGCATTTAGCAATTAGGTCCCCTGCTATGTAATTAATTAAACTCCCATAATCTTCCAGTAATATGGTATGATGAGCTCCCTATGAAGTAGAATTATAATGAAGTGCGGAGATATGATATATTTGATGAGCCTAGAGTCGTTATCGGATTAATTGCCTCTAATGTTTCATAATTTAATCAGTTATGTTATTAGTTGTGTTACATTATAACGGTTCCATCATGTGGCGTGTGACAAGGGTCATCTTCTTCTACTGGGTTAAAAAATTAGAAAACCATTTTTACTGGTGATAGAGCATAAAATGCAGCAAACAGATGGTACTAAGAATAATGGTTTAGAACTAATTAAAGACTGATGTTGTTTTTTACCCCCTGAGAGTTATTAATCTGCTCTATTATTTTGTTTTTCTGCATAAAACTGTCCCATAATTTGACAAATGTGTGTATCTCAATTGTTAGATTGGTCTGTTGGTAAGGGACTGCAGTATAACTATTGACATTAGCACAGATTTGGTGCTATCAGTTTCATTGATTTTCAAAATTTTTGTCATATTTTTTTGTTTCTGTTGGTGTTCTGTTATTATAGGATGCAGAAGCAGCAGAATGTTCTGTCTAAACTGGACTCTTTATACATAGATTTTGTTATGATGATATATATATACCTGTTTATTGCATCTCTTTTTGTTCAAGATGCCTGGACACCATTCCTTTCTGAATGGATGGTTTTAATTTTCGCTTCACATTCATCTTTTAGTTTATTGCCATTTCAAAACGGACAGTCTAAGTTAGAAGAGTGTCTGTCATTTTTTCTCCTAACGCCTTACTGGGCAGCCTCAGTTTGGAAATTCGAAGACCATTAAGATTGAAATTCTACCTGTCATTTGAAATTTGTATGCATGGTGTAAAACGCAAGGTGTTAAAGGATATCATGAATGACATGTTCATCCTGCTGTTTTATAATACAACCTTAAAATTTACAATACGATTATTGCAATTAAATTATGCAATCTTGGAAGCTCGCTTACAACATTCTGCTGTCAAACATTGTGACGCTCATTACCCCTATAGCTCTTTATAACAAGTATTTTGATTGATTGGTTTTATCTTTGTTCATGCCTGTCTTCACTTGGTATTTTTTGACTTTTTTTTTGCTCTTTATTGACTTAGAAAGCTGTCAGAGGCATCAAAATATTTGATTATTTATTTATGTGTTTTACAAGTTAATATGCCCCATGAGAAATCAGATAAATGACAAAATTGCTGAAGCGTGGAAAATGTTGGTTTTTTGGGAGGGAGAAAACAGTTTGGGATCTGATAAAAAGCAATGTTAAAGGGGCCTATTGGTCATTTGTTGGTTCTCTGAAGTGAAAAAATTCTTTGGATATGTTAAAAGCTGATTTTCAAGGTGTATTGGTCATTTGACATCTAATATGATTAATGATCTCTCTGCTCTGGACTCTGGTCAGTGTAAACATTAAGCATTTCTGATCTTATTTTATACATGATTAATGGTCATTTCAGCAAGCATGTTATTGATTAGGAAAATATACACACATAGATTTTAGTTGTGGAGACTGACCATCCAGAACAGACTGACCATTCAGATACATACATTTAATGGTAATGACCGTTCTTATGATAGAAGTACACATGTATACATGTTATAATTAGCCTCTAGTTGTCCGAATTAACCATCATGGACAGACTGACCACTCAGATACATACATTTTATAGCCATTCTTGTGGTAGAAGTACATGTTATAATCAGATTCTGACCATCTTGCAAAAAGTGACCACTCAGATACATACATTTTATGGCCATTCTTGTGGTAGAAGTACATGTTATAATCAGCTTTTGACAATCTTGCACAAAGTGACCATTCAGATACATACATTTTATTGCCATTCTTGTGGTAGAAGTACATGTTATAATCAGCTTCTGACCATCTTGCAAAAAGTGACCACTCAGATACATACATTTTATGGCCATTCTTGTGGTAGAAGTACATGTTATAATCAGCTTCTGACCATCTTGCAAAAAGTGACCACTCAGATACATACATTTTATTGCCATTCTTGTGGTAGAAGTACATGTTATAATCAGCTTCTGACCATCTTGAAAAAAGTGACCATTCAGATACATACATTTAATGATCAATTTTGTGATAGAAGTACATATTACATGTATTATCAACTTCTACATAATGAGTACCGATACAGAGATTTTTATTATTTTTCTGATTTTCCTATTTCCTATATTCCATGTTAACATTGGTAATGATTTTGTTGTAATATGTAAACATGGATCAGAGATATTGTAAACATGTAGACATAATGAATGTTTGATAAGTCATTCAGACCAACTATATTTGACATACAACCATCTTGAACATATCTTGACCAATGTATCACATGTTGACCAGTGTAACGAGGAGATTTTCTTCTTGTAAACATATGTAATTGCCCTGATTGCCCTCATTATAACTGAGAAAGCATATTGTAAAATATTTCCTTGTCAATGATATTGGAAACAATTGGTTTGTGCTAGTGCACTCTTATAACAACCCTTTAGAGTGATAGCACACTCATCACACAAACATCAAAGACCACCCAGTCCATTATACTGGTACTGAGCCAACCCTTTCATATTTAAAATTATTAGAAGCCAAATTTCCAAAATTTGTGAAAATATATTTTTTTTCTTAAAATATTTTTTCACAAATACTGAGTATGCTAAAATAGGTTACTTTTGAAAGAAATTGTTTCAGAAATTAATAGCCAATAATGATTTCAGCCACCAGGAATGGAAACATAAAGTAAAGGCCTAATGACAAAGAAAACCTCTTTCTTACTTGGGAAGCTGAATGATTGAAGTGCAAAGTTCAAATAGTTTTGGTTTAACTTGTTGAATTTAGCGGCTTTATGCCTACCGCAAATTTCTGTACATGCCTATCACAAATTTCTCTACATAAGATTGATTTGTATTAATCTGTACAGAATAATCAGGTGGTGTAAGTTTACAGACTCCAGTACATTTTATTTTCATTAGTTCAAAAATCGTTGTCACATGTTATTCTGATTAAGCGAAGGGGTCATGATAAATAAATTACGGTGAATTCACAGGCGAAATTTTTCTTGTTGAGAAATCATTTCCAGAAATTAAAACCATTCTTTTAATGTGTGTGTGATAGACTGCAGACGAGACTTGTTAAAATAAACAGTAAATCAAACGCTGGTAATATTTACAACATGTTTTGGCATCAAGTGTTACCGCTTTGTCCAGAATTGCTAATAAAGAACATATTGGACAATAAACGGGAAGTAAAAGAGAGACAATATCTCACATTATGAAAATGGTGATCTATTATCTGCAGGATAAATTAAATAAACTGATAGTTTTGTTACAAAATGATGTCTTCTAAATGGAATTGGATTTGTTTGTCTGTTACGCTTTCTAGTAATAGAGAAGTTTTACTTCCCATTTGCTTATTTTATGTATTTATTATTGGTCTGTTCGGCTGGTAGTTTTCCCTTGAGCAAGAGGCTGTTCCATTCACCAGTTTTTTCCCTGCCTTTATTTTTACCAATTAGATTGCAGATTGCAATTTTTCATTTGTAATTAGACTGTTAAAATGCTCAACAGTCTGTCACCCCTTAAAAGACTTGTTGAGAAATACTACCAGTCAAGTAATAAAATGTAAAGTTGTTGTATCAAAATCAAAAACAAACATACTAATCCATGTCCGAATCACAATCCAGAAGCAAAGTAAAAACTTTGGAACTGACAAGTTAGGTTATACACGTGAACTTCCACCAGGGAAGTGAGTATGTGATACGATTGGTGAAAAATTAAGGTGGTGAAAAAGATTTCATGGAACAGCTTACTGTTCAAGGAAAACCAGTGAAAATGCAGCTAATGATAGGATTTACATGTACTCTTCTTTCCATGGCACCTGGCCTCACTTTTTAAAGGAAAATGCTGAAGGGTAAATTTCTGGCCGAAAAGTAGCATTTTGGAAATTTTAGAATTTTGTTCAAACCTAGAGTATAAAGACATAAAAATTTATTTGTTGTTTAAATGGTTCAGTCATCCATGATCGTGTTTACAGTTATATCAAATAACACAGTAGTTGACAAAATGTTGACTTTTATACTGTAGAACATTTTTATGTCATTGCGATTTTTGTTCTTAATGGTTTTTTTGTCTTTTTTGTCTGATTTTTTTATCACACAGTATTTAATTGATCTTCTGTGTAACCAGTAAATTATAAAATTATATGACTTTTAAGTGTCTTATTTTATCACTTTGGATTTTTATAAATTTCCTTTTTATATGTCATCCTGTGTTCAATGAGTCAGCTGTTTTTTATTATTTTGTTTAAGTTTTTTCACCATTTCTCACCATAGTCAACACCTTATGTAAACCTTAGGCTTGTATGGGTACATCCTTATCTTTGCCTTTCTTTATTGTCTTGTTATAGCCAGATATTCTTGTCATGGCTTTTAAAAGTACATTTTTTCCAGGGATTTTAAGATCCCTCAATCTACATCAATAGTAGTAAAGCATGTTTATGTCCATAATTGTTTTACCAGTATCCTCCCCTAACTCATAATGGTACAGTCTTAAAGCGCAAAAGATATACCCTTGTCCATTTGACAGATAAGGGGGTCAAAGAAGCACTATTCACCATTTTCTGTCCACATTGTAAGAGTGGGGTAGTTACTAATTCATGCCATCTGTTAGCCTCTAGTGAACTTGAGACTCAATGAGCATGCATTCTTGGGTAAAACTATAAAATTTATGGCATTTTGTCACAAAACTCATAAAAAAATATTGTTATAGCCCTGACATGGAAAATTACTCTTGAAGTCCTAATTTTATGGGAAGTAAATCTGAAGGGTGTTGCACTCTGGGTGATTTTATGTAGCAGCAGATATATCTCCTTCCTGTCAATATAGATTTGATTGCCATTTTAATATCTCTTACAACTCCTATTGTATCTTTGAGTTAATGCACAGAAAAAAGATGAAATGTGTGATTTTATTGTCATTGGGACTTGTACACTGTCATCAGGACTTGTAGGCTGTCATCACAAGACAAATAAAATGGAGAAAGCACTAATGTGCCAGCAATACTCATTGTGATTGTTTCTTTTAACATAAAAAACATATTGGGGGAAAAAATAAATTGAAATCAAATCCTGATTTCATACTGACATAAAACTGTTGTTGCTTGTCACAGATTTGTAATTTTATGATTTGAAATGAATTGGTTGTAAAAGCAGACAGCAACAATAAAAAACTGCTTTAATTCCACATGTATCTGCATATACATGTAGATGTACAAAATTTATTTTAGGAAAATTCTGATTTCACGGTTGGTTTTAAAAGAATGTTTTTAGTTATGCATGAAAATGTACTATAACAATAATTAAAATATTTTGAAATTATTTTTTTCGTACTATTAAGTAGCCACCCAGCTGTGTAACAATTTGTAGGGAGTGCATTTTTGTCCACTACAACAAAACTGTTGTTCCCTTATCAGACTAAATAGCAAATTACTGGAGCATTCCAAAGTGTTTTTAAAAAGTTCATGTTGGTTTCACAGTTGGAAGGAATTAAACTGGAGATTTTAATTAGAAAAAAAATCTCTTTAATAATCTGAAAAATTGTTGTTTATTTCATGAGTTTGAAAACTCCAGATGTTTAATTTAAAAGATTCAACCGTTGTTCATTTCACAGTTTGAATATGCAAGGGTTTTAATAAAATTTTATTCATTTCACAATAATTAATACTAGATCATAACTACCTGGGGCAGCAACATCTCTGGAATCTAAAATGCAAAGGTTGAAAAATCATGTTCATTTGGTATACCTACAGAGCAAGTAAAAATTAACCCCTAGAATACAGCATACCCACAGGGTGAGTGAAATTCACCCTTAGAATACCTGAGATATTTTTATAATTGTGGATACCGTGTTACAACTAGAAGCAGATTTTCTTTATTATAAATTTTTGTTTGATTACCAGTGTGTGTAATCACAGCTTTGACAAACTTTCACTACAGGAACAGTGGAATGTCTTTATGAGACCCTGTATGGTTTTCTAATGTGGACATTTTAAATAAAATTTAAATATTAGGATATAAAAAGGCCATTGTCTACTAGGATTTGGTTTATAAGCTGATGATCATTTTTAAATTGTCAAAAACATATTGTTAAATGTGATATATTGTTAATGTTGGTGCTATCAAAACTTATGGAATTTTAATAAATAATTAAATAAATAAATAAATAAATAAATAAATAAATAAATAAATAAATAAATAAATAATAAATAAATAAATAAATAAATAAATAAATAAATGTACATGAATGAATGATAAATAAATGAATAGATTAATAATGAATGAATGAATATGTTTTTCTTTCTCTCTATTTTATTACTCAAAATAGTACAATTTCATCAGTGCAATATTCCCCCCCCCCCAAAAAAAAAAAAAAAAAAAAAAAAAAAAAAAATGATTTTAAACTTTCTGACTTCAAAATAGTTCTACACACACCTTTGTAATATGCATGATGGAATTTGATTTTCTGCATTTATCATGCTCAGGAAGATTAAATTTTGCTCTGTATAAGGCTTGCACAAAGATGGCCATACCAAATTGTTATTACAGCAGATGTTTTTATTCTTGTATATCTTTACCATAATCATTATATTTGATTAGTTCTTGTTTGAAATTTCGCCTTTGCTTATTTGAGTGAATAAACAGGGAAATTCGCATCATTGCATCAAATATGTTTAATTTCTTTGTGATGTCTTAAGATGGTAGTAGGGGTCAGTTAAAACATTTGTACTGCTAGACTACACCTTAATACCCTTTTAAGATCAATTAAAAAACATCATTGCTTGTACTTTAATATGTATAAATATGAGATCTGTCTGGTGGTATGTGTTTTCTAAGGCCAAAGAAAATAAATTGTTTGTTTCTTCTAAAGTTTTTTTTAGAAAATTAGGGTATGTTAATAGTTAGTTTCAATTGAGCTAAATGATGTGGAGTCACATAATTTGACGTTTTCCCATAAAAATTATATTATTCCAGGAAATCATGACAGATACATTTTCCATATAAATCAGCAAAATCAAAAAGATAAACAAAAACTTATTAAAAACATTATTTATTATTTTTCATTAGACGAGTTCTGACTTAACCAATACTAAACTGGCAATAAAACATTTAGGTAGGCCCAAAAGTAGGATCACCAGAAACAGATAATTTGTTTACTTGGCCTTATCATTATATACTAAGTCAGTTTTCTGCTACATTTGTCTACAAAGTGTATCATCAGACTCTTTGATCTTGCTCTACCAGGAGTGAGAACTAACATAATCCAGTCACTAATAAAAATCACACATTTTTTTGGATTTCCAGATTTCACAGATCTTGTTATGTTGTTTTTGTAAATCCTACCACTTTTACAGACCCCCAGGAAGCTGCATTAAACAATCAAGATAACAAGATTTGAAAAATGCCTAACTGTTCACATTGAAAAGGTGTTTTGTATAGAAGCATTGTGGACAACTGTTTTATGGGGGAACTTTGATACTTTCAAATCATAAATGGACAATAAAGGGCTAGGTCCGACATTGTTAATAAAAAGAGTAAAATTTGACACTTGATCTGTTTGCTTGTAAAGAGTGAATGACTGTAAATAGTCCCCATGTGACAACTCTATTTATCACTTTAATTCAACAAGACAAACATGGTTTTAGGTGTCAGAAGAGAAATATACTACTATGGTGCTCCGTTTCAAAGAGGGGATTTACTAAAGTCCTGTGATATTTCCCAGAAATATACATAGGGGAGTTATGATATATGTTTAAGTTTGTCAGAAATTTCAAGTTTCAGAGGTCATGATTACTTTACTCAAGGGAAACAGACCACTAAATGGGACTACAGTGTCGAGGGAAAATGATGACTACAGTTTAGAGGGGAAAAGATGGCCACAGCACATGATTGAACTAGGGAATTCCCTGAAGCCATGTTTTATTTCTCAGAAAGCAAAAGATAGTTTACCATTACTAAGGGATCGATTGTACATAGCTTAAATAGTTACAAAAAGAGTTCTGAAATATTTTTTTAAATTATAAATCCAAGAAATTTTAACCCCACAAGTACATCCAAAATGATTCTACAGTTAATAAAAATTGCAAGACCTCTTGAACTTCAGATCTAGAATCACCAATGTTATGTTATGAAACAGTTTCTGAAACTTCAAAAAGTTTAGACTGCCAGTTAAAATATTAAAGTACATGTATTTGTGTTGACTCTGTTTTGAAATGAAGCTATTTAAAGGATTTATCAGAGATAATGCTCGTCTATCATATTGCACCATGCTGTCATCTCCGGGACTTTAATCTTGCACTGATGCAACATATAGACATACAAGATATTAGAAATTAGGTTGTCTATATATTTATAGTTCAACAGTGGTTACTTCTTCATTAAGTGCAGTCTGTACAAAAATGTATACAAAAAATATACTACATGTACTTATGGTTTCAGTTCAGAAGTCCTTCCCTTATCATTTCTGCTGCCCATCTGCCACTGTTGTTTTAGTCAGAAGTTCTACATTGTCATTTCTGCTTCTCATTGTTCACTTTGGTTGTTTTAAACAGAAGTTCTACATTGTCATTTCTGCTTCCCATGTTCACTTTGGTTGTTCAAAACAAAAGTTCTACAATGTCATTTCTGCTATCCATGTTCACTTTGGTTGTTTTAAACAGAAGTTCTACATTGTCATTTCTGCTTCTCATGTTCACTTTGGTTGTTAAAACAGAAGTTCTACATTGTCATTTCTGCTATCCATGTTCACTTTGGTTGTTTTAAACAGAAGTTCTACATTGCCATTTCTGCTTCTGATGTTCACTTTGGTTGTTCATACTAGAATATCTGCATTACCATTTCATTTGTTGTTTTGAACAGAAGTTCTATGTTGTCAATTCTGCTATCCATGTTCACTTTGGTTGTTATAAACTGCTCTTTGTAGCTAGCTAAACAAGAGGCGCTTACCCTTTTGGAGCACCTGGCCTCACTCCCCTGGTGGAAGTTCAGGTGTTTAACTTAGTTTGCCAGTTATCAAAGATTTTACTTTGCTTATGGAATTATGATTTGGACATAGACTGTCTGGTATGTTTTTGTCTGATTTAATATCATAATTGTTTTGAGATATTTTTAATTGCAACTATTGCCGGAGGTTTGTATTTTGTTTGCCTAAGTTGTCAAAGTTTCTTGTATTTGGCTTTTAACACTACTTTACATTATGCAGCTGCCCAGCTTTTGTCAACATTGTATAAAGCAAACCAGAATATTGCTGAATTCCTAAAATGTTGTATGCCTCAGAATGGTTTAAGTTAAATTCATATCAAATAAATTTGGACAGCATTTTCTGAATTTCTAATTTAACCTGGCGATAATAACATGTGACCTGCAGGTGTGTGGCATGCTGTGGTCTTCCTGTACTATTTTGTCTTAGAGGGCAGATGTAGATTAATATTGTCACCTCACAAGACTAGTATAAACTTTGTATAATGAAATGATTGATAGCTTGTAAGCAGGTGTACACAAGGAATTAGTGTAAGGATGAAGGACTCATACTTTAATACTGTAATCCCTACCATGCCATGGAGAACCTCTACTTCAACTTGTTAGAAATTCTGAAGGACCTGTCCGTTTAAAATTCTGAGAACTGCTTGGTCATTTAAAAATTCTGAATCTTGGGATCAGTTAAAATTTTAAAGCAGTAGTCATTTAAAAATACTGAATTTCTGGTCAGGTTAAACATTTGGAATCTCTTGTCATTTAAAAATTCTGAAACTCTGGTCAGTTAAAAATTCTGAAGCAGTAGTGGTCAGTTGTAAATTCTATTCTGAAGAACTGTTCATTTTAAAAATTTGGAACCACCGATCATCCTATTTTGGATAGGATTTTCCTGAATGGATAATGCCAGATGACCAGAGATTCTAAAGTTTAAAAATTCTGAATCTCTGGTCAATTTAAAATGCAGAAGCACTGGCCAGTTAAATATTGTTGAAGCAGTGGTCATTCTATAAGATTTTCCTGAATGGACAATACCAGATGACCAGCGATGATGACAAGTGCCCTTGTTTAATAATCCAAATCCTCTACTTTATCAATATATCCTAACATTCCCCTGTATTATCTATATAAGTATTTAAGTGGTTAATTAAAATGGAGATTAAATCCAGTTTGAGTGTGGACATACATGCCTAAATTAGCCACCTTCATATTGGACAGACTGGGTGGTCACTAATAGTATTAGCTTCACAAATCTGGTGATAAGCATGCACTTGACCTTGTTCGGATTCATAGATCAAATGACCCCAGGATCTTGTATAAGGTGATGATGACATCACCAATGTGTGATGACAGTTGGGTGAAATTTGTGCATACTTGATGTTTTAATTTAAAAGAATACCTTGTATACCTGGAAAACTGTGGACATTGAAATGTCAAGAGTACCAATAGCATATTATGAAAATTTTACTACTGGTTATATTAATGCTATATTGCACAGACATGCAATTAATGTATTAGGTAAAAGTTTGTCCTGAGCTTACAGACCATCAGGCTGCTGGTGTTATGATTTGCAGTGACTAGGAGTATATTCTTCCCCTTGGATGGGACACAAAGTCTATTGTAAGGTTTACCCAAAGTAAGTTTGTTGATACCAATTCATTTAGCAGCTGGGCAGACTGGAGCAATGTTAAATTAAAAGCACATACCATGCAGCCTGTCCTGGGTTTGAACTATATTGAGTCCTAAATCATTGAGTCTACCAATGACCTTAACCACTGAGCCACTTGTTCCCACAATCAGTTTATTGCCATGATATTACCTGGCTTACATTAAAAATCCTAAAATTTTTGATATTGCATAAGTTCCATAAATGCTTATTAAGAAGAACCTTTTTCACTTAAAATGAACATGTAATTTCAAACTGCTTTAGGACATTTGCAGCATTTTGTTTCAAAAATTTTTTTTATTTCCACTCCTATGGGAATCCATTAGACAAGCTTGCATATATTGATATTACCAAACCACCATCTTAGAGTCAAATTTAAATTAACATGGCTTGTATTACAAAAAAGCAATGATTTAAGCTGGAATGGTGTTGCAGATATTTGAAAAAAATAATTTGCTCAATCCCCCAAGAGGATTAGACAATAAACATATAAACTATATAAATCAGAGATTTTGTACATAAATTTCATTAACAGGCATATTGCTGGTTATAAAAGTTCACATGTTCAACTTTTTTTCGCTAATTTAAAGAGCTTATTTCTAAATGAGATACTGCCTCTCGGGAATAGCTCACAACAGTTATCAAATTATACCATGCAAGTTTGTGCTGATAATCTGGGTATAAAACACATTTTCTGTAGTAAAGTGATTATTACTTGTGAACCATATAGCTTCGGATATTAGTTTAGCATTTAAATTTTAAGCTTTTTTGTACTTTTGCTTTTTGTGGATTTGTTTTCCTTTGGGGGGGGGGGTTATTATGTTGTGCATAACCTGAGATTTTAGTTTAATGTTAAAGTTTAAGCTTTTTGGGTTTTTTTTGGGTTTTTTTGGGGTGGGGGGGGGGTGGGGGGTGGGGGGTGGTGTTATTAGGGTGTGATTGCATATGATGATAGTTTTTCAATTTTAAGCTTTTTTGTATTTTTTTGTTATCCATTTTTGAGGGATTTATTAAGTTCTGATGAGCTTGAAGTGTGTGTAATGGGTATTTTAGGATTTTCATGATTGAGTAAACAGTATTTCAAACAGATTACTATAAGGAGGGTCAAGTCCTTTACCGGACAGTACTTATACAGGATGTTTATCTGGGACATAATAATTATAAATATATATTTTATATAGAAGCACCTGTCACTTCGCTGTCCCTATTTGTTTGTCCATATGTCTGTCTGGCTTCTTGTTGTAATGGTGTTTAATGTCTCATCAGCAATCATTTGGCTACTTGTGATGAAAACAACTTTATTAATCTTTCCTTGATCTAAGAACAAGTCCATGTTTGTTCAAAAGTGCATTATTCATACCATTTACAGTAGAACAAACCACCTATTTAAGTTCAAAGTTTTTCTCTTGCAAAATTCTTTAAATCGTCTTTGAATCGCCAAAACCTTTAAAACACCAAAACCTGACAGAACAAAAATGGTGGCAATGAATTGAGTTTTTTTACTGTAGTGTGTGTTATGCATTTTGTAATGGTGCACGTTTTGTTTATCTGACACTTGAAAACAAGTAACAATAGTCATGATTGTTATTGGAATGGTTACGTAATTAAACAGTTAATCTATTGAGAGGTATGTACTATTTTGATAATCTTTTGTTTAACTGCAGGTTCTGCTCCTTCTGGATTGTGTTATCTTCTGTTTCGTTAGGTGATAAAATAAAGCCTATTTAGATACTTGGACATCATCACATGCTAGCCTGTTAAATATCATTGTCATGGATTCTAATTCATTACCAGGCCAACAAACAGTGTATATAACTCTATAAATTACATAAAAAACTTAGATTTGATAACACTGAGCATTGTAGATAAATATTTTTGTGTGGTAGGGGGTATGTATCATTAGACAAATCCATCTTTTATATCATGGTTGTTAAGATGTTATCATGTTATCGTAAGCAATGTCCTTGGAGTCAGTCTGACTTACTGTGTTCTCAAAAAATCCTTATGAAAAATCTCTTTATCATAATGCCAACATACAGGTAATAGTATAAAAGAAGTAAGGTAGCAACAAACCAAATGACACTAGCCTAAACGAAGGAAAGTCGAAAGTCAACTATGTCACAAGTGCAATGATATAGTGGATAATATTTGACAGCATTTTGTATAAAGACTTTTTGCAGAACTGATTAATTAATTGGAATTGGCTGCATTTCCAAAATAAACATTCTTTCCCAGTTTATGCTGATATAATTTCCATGAAAACATGTTAGAGCTATAGAAGCTGGCATGTCAGGGACAAAGCATTCCGGCCAAATGTTCCCCAGTGTTTCCTGGTAGCTTACTATTTCAATGGTAAACATACCAGCTAGCCAATGTTCAAATCACAATCCTAAAAGCTAAGTACAAACTTTGCAAACTGTCAAATTGAGTTAAACACATGAACTCCCACCAGAAGTAAGTGAGGCTGGGTGCGTTAGGAGGGTAAGCATGTACCTACTGTTTAGCTAGATACACTCGCCATGCCCACCATTATTCACTACAATACAATAGCAAACTAACACAGATAAAGGCATCAGAATGAAGCAACAGCCTTGACCTTAACAGGTACTTGTATTTGTAATTTCACACTATTATAAAGTATTCTAAATAAAGTGTAAAGTTTGACACTGTTTGAGTCATAATGTAATGAAGACAAATCTTAACTTCGCAATAAAGTGTGTACATAGTCTTTTTATGTTCATCTTGATGGTACAACTTCGGTTTGCAGTTTTGCATGTTTTTTTGCGGGTTATAAACTACAAGCTTATTTGATCATTTTGATAGAAGACATTTACCAGCATATGGGGGCCATTGGTTTTTAAACCTGCTTATCAAACGTCAATTCTGAAGAAGATAGGTGTACACGGTGGCATGCTCAGTCAATTCAATACTAGATAAGTGTACACGGAGGCATGCTCATGTCATGTTGACATGCCTTTTTCACTTTCTTTTAAAAGAAAACATAGATGACCTCTTGAGATATTGACATGGAGGCTAATATAACCATCTGCTCCCCCCATCAAATCTGGATTGTAAGTATTGTTTTTATATGCCTCATTGAGTCATTCACTTCTTTCTTTGTGTTTTATTCTGTGTTTATCGTCAGTCAAATACTATATGTAACTAAAAGATGCATGGATGTAGAATCATGTGTTGACTATGCGTAAAATAAAAACGTCTTTGTAAATTATTATGTAATATTAAATGCTTTGTAACATTTCACTTGTTGTGTTACCATTGCTTTATGATCAGGGATGTTTTACACATTAGTAAATGTTTATCTTTCACCACAAAACATTTATGTTACAATTTTTACATTATAATGTGTAAAAATGTGGTACCTTTATGGTGACTTTTTCACTATAGAGATTATTAAGTATGCTTTGTTTCCACAATTTTAAAATTATTAGTAGCCAAATTTCCAAATATTTGTGAAAATATGTTCCTTTGTAAAGATTTTTTGTCACAAATTTACTATATAATAGATTATTTTTGAAAAGAATTTCCAAGAAATTGGTAGCCTATGGGGATTCTTGCTATCAGAGATTGAAACTTGGGTATGGGCTATTTTTAATAGTTTCAAGTTCTATGGATTCTCAACTCCACACATTAGCTAAATGGTTGAGGACCACCAAAAAGTAAAAATAACCACTGGATATTTGCTCCAATGCTTGTTCAAAGTCAGGAATTTTATAATCAGTGGTTTTTGTTAGAAGTGTAACTGCCAAGTACATTTTTTTTCATTTGCAAATTTCTTAACTCTGCAAATATTTGACATGAATTTTATGCAAATGTATTAAGCTTATTAAGCTGTTTACATCAATGGAAAACAAAGCTCTTGTAAAACCAGATGAGCTCTTAAGGCCCTATCAGTGACAAATTGAATTATCCTTAATAGGCTTGTGTTAGGGAATGATTATTTCAAGGTAACAGACCAAATGAATTTACAAAAACAGATTAAAAAACCAATATTGATCTTTACATGGAAATCTAAACCATTCATAAAAACACTTTGTATTTATTTAGGTGCAAAGGTAACTCAATCTGACTTGAATAAGCATCAGCTGAACAATATAGACAATGTTTTCATATAAAGACAAATGTATATTTCATCTAAATTTTAGAAATCAAAAAATAATTTTTTTTTAGCAGAATTATCTTTTTTATCGAGCTAACTTGGAAGTATAATGAAAACGATCTTGCGCTTCGAGAGGTTCAAACGTATCAGTGCTTTGATGTAACCATCAGCGTAATTTATATTAATCGCCATGTATTAAAATTGTCATTTGGAACAGAGTGTCGTAATTCATTTTAAATTGTTAATGACACAAATGTCTTTTTTTAAGTGATAAGCTTATATATTCTTTTTCCCTAAAAACAAGGCAAGGCTTTGAATTAGGCAATCGCTTTAAAATCTCCGGTGTCAGAACAGTTCAAACCAATTTGCACAAATTGAAAAAGTAACTAATCTGTGTTTTTAAGACATTTAAATATATGTTGTATTAAAGAATAAAAACAACCTCTTGATGATAAATTGCCATCTGCAAAGATGAGCAGATTGTTTTATTCGTTTTTTGCTTTTAATTAAAAAAAATGACATATCTTGTCAGGTAACAAAAGATTTCTAGTTTATCACAGGATTTTACTGCTATAAATTTTCGTATGTACATTGTCAGGTTTTTTTGTCGAGTTTAAATCGTGGCTGGCTCCGTATGATAGTTGCGACATGCTGGAAATTAAGAGCTGTAGGATTATGGGTTGAGAAACTAACACTGTATTTATTGTAGATTTAAGGCGTATTATTAAGTACGACAAAACCTGGCATCTCGAAGAACGAAATGCCTGTACTATCTACTGTATAATTATTTTTCCGATTTTAATTGAATTTTAACTTAAACTGTACATCTTGCACATGCCAAATACTTCTAATCTGCATACCAGATCAAAATTACTTCCTGTTAAAAAGTTTTTAAAAAAGCAACATTTTCATTAAAATTTCTCTAAAATTAACTCTGAAATGAATCTTTGAAACTAATGACATGGAAATATTTGTAAATGCTGAAATTTCTGTTTGACAAAAGTTCAAGAGGATTAATCAAGAGTGAAGGGGAATCAGGTGGAATTTGAAATTGACCAATCACTGGGCTTGTTACAAGCACCTGTCTGCTGCTGCTGCTGCTGCAGAAGAAAGTTTGTATAGTGACATCTACAGCTGCTTCATGTTAAGCATCTTAATGCCATTGACAATAAATTTCTAGATTTATTTTGTTGTAAAACATACTTTTTAGTCATGCCTAATCAGGATGATATTGACAACTTGTAACAACAAGAAGTTTATTGCTTTTCATCCCTTCTAATGCTGAAGTATAAAAAAAATAATAAAATGGGAGTGCATTGGCAGAAATGTTTTGAAATATTTTAAAGTTGGTTGTCTGCTTTTAATAGATATGAGAGCAATTGATGATTATTTTATGGACACTTGTGTCTGCTAGAATTATAAAATTTAAAAAAAAACCCAAAAAACCTGATAATTTTAAAGAATTTGTTTTTAGGGTTTTGGGTGCACAAAGCACAATAATTTTTTTAGTGCTGGTATAACTGTATTACATAATGCTTCACATTTTGGATTATGCAACAAATGCTTTGTATTTTGATCATAATTAAATGTAATAAGACTTTAAATGATACCTACATGTAACTAACAAGTGTTTTTATGGCCTACCATAGTTGTCTAAAGTAACAGTTACAGGAGTACCACTTTATGGATCATTGCACCTCTAACTGCTAGATTTGAACCCTGTTAAGGAGTTGAGAGAGTTGAGTATTGGTGTTTAACATCCCAATCAAGAATATTTCACTTATATCGAGACATCACAGCTATAGGTTATATGCAGTAACTTTGCCTGTGAGTTGCGCTGATGGCATTATACAGCAGAGTTCTTTATCGTGCCACATCTACCGCGACATGGGACCTCGTTTATTTAAAGTTCCCATCCGAAAGAACAATGACTTTCATGCCCAGTGCTAGGCCAAAGAACAATCAGTACCTACTTTCAAGTCTTGGGTCAGACCTGGCCAGGGATCCAACTCACAACCTCCCACTTGCAAAGTGAGCACTCTACCAACTGAGCTACTGCAGCGAAACCTATTAAAGCTCAGATTGAGTATTAAAATTTGTCAGTTCTACTGAAGATCAGTAGTTTTCTCTGGACAGTCTAGTTTCCTTTACCATTGCTGAACTGACCTCCTTGATGTAAGAAAAAGAACCTTGACTAGTGCATAAAACTCCATGACTCCAGTCCAGCCTTTATTCTGGTAGTAACTTGTTTCTGTCTGGCAGATAATGATGAAGTAATTATTAGTTTGTATACATGTGTAAAACAAATGAATTGTGTGATAAAGAGTCTATGATACCACACACATACAAAGAATTTCAATGGTCAGTGCCAAAAAATTATGGAATATTTGACCTCTGGTCAGATACATACTGACAGAAGTGATAGTAAGAATTCATTATAGCCATTATTGTCATATACCCAGTTTTAGCTGTCTACAGTTTGTCAAATGTCGCTGAAAGTAAATACTGGTCAATAAAAGACAAAATGTCCATGCAGTTTTGGTTCACGCCAAATGGTTTTTGTTGCATTTATTGTTTGGCTTGTCTGAAAAGTAGGAGAAAAAATGGTGCGATTTTGTTGACTGCCTTTAGAGTATACATAAACATTGCATAAAGTTCAGTTAAAGATCTTAATTAGCTACACAGATTTGTTCACGTTAATACTTTTTCACATAATTTCTATTCTCCCTATACCTGTAATTGAATAATAATTTGATTGGTAAAAACTTTAACCAACTCAATCATTCATGAACATACTCACAGTATGGCCAAATACATCAATGGTTAAGTGTAATTCATTTTCAATAAACATCCGTGGTGGAGATTTTTTTCCTGCCGGTGGACGATTTTACTGTCCACCGCGGCAGAAATATTTTTAATCCGGTTTTTATTCAGTCGCGGTGAATGTCAGTGGATCACGGTGGATTGCGGTGGAAAATTAATCCCTTTGTATCGGCAACTTTTGCCACCGCGGCGGGTGGAAAATCACGTATCCACTTGAGCTGTACTGTATCAAAGGAAAAATGTTACATGAAATTTATGTGAATCGGAGCTTATGTTGAGCTTACATATGAAATTTATACAAATAAAATTTGGATGTGTACTTTACAAGGTGGTAAAGTTATTGATTGAAGGGCTTTATAATGAGGTTTTACTGTAATACATGTGTTGACATGAATTAAAACTTTTGTACCTATACCCCTTCTACCTTCCTTACAAATTAAATAGCAGTATGAGTGTTGTGTGATGGAATCAGTATATCACAGTTTTTGTATGATGGCTAGTAGTAACATTTCATTATCTAGATATAAGTATTACTTTCTTATGGATACTCTGACCACCATCACCACCACCTGTATCTAATGGTCTTTTTCTGAGAGGAATGTTAAAGAGATACTATCATGATGTTTTTAGGCAGAGAAAATTATCAAGGAAAGAGGAACAGTTTGTCAGATAGTAAGGTGTTTGCTTTTTAGTTAGATTAATAATGGTGTCCTACAGGGTGAGATACTTCTACCTGATTGGTTCTAGCACCTGTCGTTTTTTGACAGCTTTAATGGCCTAAAGTGACAAGATGACCATTAAATGTCTTGTCCAGACAAATGAAGTCAAACCGCATTCTTTATCACATCCATATCTGACTAGCTTGTATATTAGATGGTTCATTTGTGTTTGTCCTGGGGGCAATACATTCATTGCTATTTTATTGAAACTTTATGTACAGATTAAACACCTAATATTTCATTATCATGTCATAAAACGACAAAAAATGAAATTTATGGAAAAATCTGTTTTTCCTGATTTTAACAAGCAATGAGAAATATATTACAGGTCATGGGTGATAATCAATGTTTTAATGATTTTTTAATTAAAAGAATTTCATGACACTAGAGCATGATCTTCAAAGTTGTCAGTTTAGAAGATCATTAAAGTGGAAATGCCCCTAAAGGTAGAGAGAGTTTAAAATGCAATTAGGGTATCATATCTTTGTTGTCATTTTGATTATTTTACTTACCGAATAGGAAGCAAAATCACATTGTGAAGCATTTTTGAACCCAAGCAAATTGTTTTTTACTTTATACAAGAGTTGAAACTATTTACTTTGGGGTATAGAAAGGTGTTAAACAATTTCCATCATGCACTCTTTTTCAAAATAACTTGTATAATGGAAGGTTGATTGACTTTTTTCTTCGATTACACAATCTGTAGTAGTCTACAATAAGAAGAAAACCTTTCTCACTTTGCAGTTGACTAGGATCAAACCCTGGATGATAGTTGTGAGCCTACTTGGAATATAAGGCATACACTTCAACCACTTGGCCACATCAGTCCCAAATATCTTGCATTTGGGTATATAAGAACTGTGTATCATATACCCTAATATCCTGTATAAGGTTTATGATATGACACGCCCTTTAGGGGAATTACCACTATTTACATAAGGGGATTGATTTCATCCTATGTCACTGAATTTATGTTAATATAGTAACCCCAGCATGCTCCATTTTCCACCATATTGATTTTTTAGAACTTTGGGGCACATACACAGTTTGAATACACTGGTTACACAATGGACTGTTCAAAAAGAGAGTATAAAATTAATAAAAGTTCTTACATGGTTTTTTGTGTTAGAAGATTAAAAATTTCAAGGATGTCAGTGACTATATTGATGTATTCAACAGCTGGATAAAGACTTGGCTATTATCTGTGTGTGGCATTGATGGGGATCTATTGTGTCTGGGGTGGGACCCTCCAAAATAGATGTATGGAATCAGCCTTTAGCTGGCGATTAATCATACACCTCCCCCATGGTGTGCCGGTCAGATGGTCATTTGATCAGACAGATATCACAAACACTAATCTATTGTCCAGTTGGGATGAAATTGATAACTCCTCAATGCTAGCTTGTCATTAGGTGTTTAATTAAACAGAAGTATTAACAGCCATGATGCTGGTAACTTTTGTCTGTATGAGGAAGCTTTCAGACTCTGACTCTGGTTCAAAGGGACAGAATCTGAAAGTACTTAGGGTTGATTGGGGATGTTTTTGGAAAATTACCGTACTGGTATATATTCCCATGAAACTCGCAGATTTGGAATATATATTTTTTTGAAACCGGTAAAAATTAGCTTATATCTTATGCATAAAATATAGTTATGCTCTTTCTGGATATAATTTTTAGTATCTGAAAGATAATTACGGTATGTCCTTTATTTTGGCCTCCTGGCTGGTGGATTATTATTATAATGTTGACATTCTCTCTGAGTAAATTGCTCATTTTTCCAGCATGTTGTATCCATACTTGGTAAATTAACAATTTTAACTTGTCTCTGGGATTTTTTTTTTTGAAGTGACAAGTGACATTGAAGGTATAATCCTGGCATCTAAATGAAGCTCATCTCACATACCCTGCTGTCAGAGACCACTCATCTAGACAATGGCTGAAAACTTCTTGTATTAGTATGGAAGCATGCTTAAGAAGATAGATTATTTTGACATTAAAATTTTAATGCATTTTAGAGTGTCTACAGCTGACATGAATACATTTTCTTTCTCATGTCGTGTGCCAAATTTTATGCCAACACTTGTTTTTGCATTAATTTTTGAATATGAGAACGCTGTTGGAGTGGCATATACATGTATATACTTGACAAGATTGAATTAAGTTTTTTTTTCTGGAATGCAAGGAATATTAAATAAATGGAAGAGATTATGGAAAAAATGAACATTGTTTTTAATTCTGTAAATTAATGCAAAATCCAAAATTTACTGACAGACTTTTATCAACACTGATTCATTCTTTATTGACTTAATTTAATCATGGCATTCTTATATTTTGTGTAATCAGTCATAGTTGGAAGGACAGATCAGGTACAGCATTTTTTGCCATCTAGGTCCAAACTCCACTTGGGGAAAATCCTAATGTGAGAAAGTTTGTCAGTTCACTAGCTGAATGTGGATGATTCCCCCCACCATCAAGAAATGGCTACCTGGATATAGCTAAAAGAATCTTGACTTGAGCATAAAAACCACCATTATTCCACTCCACTCTATAATGAAATGAAAAAACATCCTGTAGAATTAATGTTTTATAGATTTTACAGACAAATTTTTATTACAACTAATGAATTCTTTGTTGATTTAAATGATCATAGCAGTCTCATAATTTACAAGTGGGAGCCATCTCTCTTCACCTGTCTCTAAATACATCGTTATTTTGGGGGTGCGAAAACATTGTTTTCATCTTAGAACAGTCTCATAAAACGTTTAGAAATCTGAATAAATTCCAAAAAATTTAGTCATTTGATATAAGGAAAGTTTTATTAAATGGTTTTACATAATTAAGATAAGATAATAATGGTATATTTACAACAACAGCTGGTAGAAAAACTGGACTCTGGATAAATCATCATGTATTGATAACATTTAGGTTTTTCGGCAAAGTGTAAAATGTGGACTGGATAGAACTCTTGAACTGGAAAAATTCATCAGTCCAATTAATGAGTCTGGTTAATAAGTCCAAATGAAGAGTCCAGTCCACTCAAAGAGTCCAATCAAGTCCACAGGTTACACTTTGCCAGGTTTTTCCTCACTGATTGGTGTTATCAACATTATCCAAGGTTTAGTCAGAGACTTTATCCTAGGTTTTTGGGTGTACATGGAAAAATGCACATTGATATACTGGGACGGAGGATGTGTCCTGACACATGTAGAAGATTAGGAAAATTAATTGAAATGACAACATTTTGTGTGATTAAAGATTTGCTGAATTGCTGAAAATAGTCCTTTGTTCAATCTTTACATATGGAACAGATTTGACATGTTAGAATTCTCAAAGATACTGAAGTTCTTGAGCCAGTTAACATGCTACAGTGACCATTCTACATAAAGACCACCTTTCCATATAGTTCATTGCTTTAACCTCCTTTTGATTTGTATTTCAACAATAAAGAACCTGTATATAAAGACCATCAGTCTCAGTCTATAAAGTCCTTATTTCATAGGTTCCATCTATGGTCTTTATAAACAGGTATTTGATCTTCATTTAGGCATTAAAGTTACTGTTTATTTATACCTACAGTTAATACACAATCTAATAGACGTGTGATATAGAATGGTGTCACATAACATGGTAGAAATGCCCATAATGCAACTGCAATGGGAACACAGAATAAATATTACCTATAATGCAACTGCAATGGGAACACAGAATAAATATTACCTATAATGCAACTGCAATGGGAACACAATATAAATATTACCCATCCATAATGCAACTGCAATGGGAACACAGAATAAATATTACCCATAATGCAACTGCAATGGGAACAAAAATAAATATTACCCATAATGCAACTGCAATGGGAACACAGACTACAACATACTATAGTAAATGCCGTCATAATACATATGTAGAAAGCCTTATGCCTTTTCTTACTGGATTATACATTTGGGTTAAATTTTATGATGATTTTTATCAATAAAAAAGGTAACAGTATGTTTTATGGCTTTTTCTTGCTTAGAGATAATGCAAAGAGAGGTTCAGTCTGGAAACATCATTTAGATGTAAATACCGATATACAAAAATGTTTTTTCAGAGATGATTTTATGATGCAATTTACAGAGTACACACAGGAAGACTATACCATTGATTCATGCTGTTTGTATGAACAAACTATAGTGTCAACATAAATAACAGATTTTTTATGCATTTTAAATTTTTGATGCTCTCCTTATCTTCGGACTTTTTGTGAAGTTTTAATAGTTTGATACACTATCTAGTGATCAATCGCTTAGTTACTCGGTTCAAAACGAGACCAAGATATTTTTTTATTGGTTGTATATTACGCAATCTCGTGTTCCATAGATAATTAATAATGGTTTATTGAAGTTAAATGACCAGCTGCATTTAAAAGGATTATAGTGATGTTCTTGTTGTTACAAGTCATGTTTTACACTTGTAGCATTAATTTTTGTATTAAAACTTATGACTTTCTTAACGTTATTCCCTGAGGGGAAAATCCTTTTTTAAAAACGATATTATTACTATATGAGCAAGTTTTAAAACTTATGGTAAATTGATTAAGGGGATTATATAGGAATCACCATATGTGTCTGAACAATTTTATTTGGGCTATAATTCATTGCTGCTTTGTAAGAATTTTGTGATTTTGATGCTTGTGAATATCAGATTTGGTTTAGTAGATGCAAAGATTTTAAAAACAGACCAAAGGTGTATGGTGCATGTTGTTGTGGAATTGCAAATGATAGCTTTGATATGCAAATGCATGATAGGAGTGAGAGTAAAAAGTAATTTTGAAAATCTTGAGTTTCAAATTAATTTGTAGAAAGGGAAAACCAACACCATTGCAAAGTTTTCCAGACATCTAAGCATCAATATGAAATCTTAGTTTGGAGGAATGATCTTACTATCTCGGTTTGAAACTGGTAGAAACAAATTCTAGTACAAAATGTACATCTACATGCAACAAAACAGATTTATCTCTCACAATTCTCAGAAACCAGTTGGTTAACAAAACAGTTTCGTAGCAATTACCGTTGATTACCGGTGATTTCAAGTGACCAATTATATCTTTCCTAAACCCTGTAATCGGCTTTTTTTATAATAGCTGAAGTTAATCAATAAAAATCAGTCTATTGTATTGACTTATTAAGAACAAAATCTTCAGAAAATCTTAAAATTGGGTATTACTCTAAGTCACTTAGAAAGAAACAAGTACCTTATTTAGTTTTACAAAACCAGCAGTTTAGGAATGAAACATTCTACTCTTGACTAAATGTCTGCAGATGTTTCATTCTCTAAACCTGTCACAGCAAGGATAACGAGTATTAATGTAATGATGGATGCATCATTACAAATAAGGCGCCCAAACAAATAAAAATCAAACCCTGTATTCAGAACTCATAGTAGGAGGACTTGTACTTTTGTCGCTTTTTTCATATCAATGGCCACGGCTGCCATTTTGAAAATTTTAAACCTTTAAATAAGTTCTACATACAATAGAAAAACTGCAGAGAAATCCAATTACTTTTTGCCATTGTAAAAGTGACAACAAAAATATGATCACCTAGCATAATTTACAAAATGTATCATTCATGGTATTACATTACTGTAAACATGTACTTCGTTAACCTTTTTTTTCTATCAAATACCAGGTTTCAAAACTTAAAAATATGTTAATCAAATAGTAACACTTATTTCAATCCCAGTATGCATTATAAGAAATTTTAAACTTGTAATATTCATTTCATTTTAAGATTTAATTTTATTTATAGAAGTAGTACATGAATCCAATTGGTTGAAATTCAAACAATAGGCAAAGTTGATTGACATCACCTATACCCAATATCACAACATGTTGTTTTGATGAGCTAATGATGTGTTGATTTTAAATTAATCCAAGGATTTACCTATGTAATGTCATATTGAGAACTGAATGCAGCTACTCTATCAAATTGAATAATAAATCATGCCCCAGGGATAACTGACCATTAGTGTTGCTTATAAAAAAAATTTAGCTTGAGAGCTTTTGGACATGGATCAGTGATTACTTAAGTATCCGTGACAATGAAAATTTATGCTTATTGTTTTAATTCTTAAACAAAATGGTAGCAACCATCCCATGAAGAAAACTATAGTTTGAGTTAGTACCTAGACCTACCTGTCCCAGCCCTCCTATTGGAATGACCATATGGGTTTACTTTAGTATCAATCTATTCAACTTTTTAAAAAGAATAAGAAAATATAATTATATATATATATTAGGGGTGGGGATCTCAACTGATCAAAAGTTAGTACCCAGCCCCGCCTGTCCCCACCTTCCTCTGGAATAACGTCATTTGTATTTCTGCAGTATCATTCTATTCAACTTTAAAAGCCGAACCGGAAAATATATAGTTTCAGGATGGGGATATCAACCATTTAAAAGTTAGTACCAAGCCCCGCCCATCCCCACCCTCCACAAAGATTGACCCCATGGGACTTTCTTTAGTATCACTCAATTCAACTTTTCATGCAGAACCAGAAAATATATAGTTTATGGGTGGGGATCTTAACCCTTTAAAAGTTAGCAAACTGCCCCGCCCATCCCCACCCTCCCTGATACCCCCGGGAAAATCTTGTGATACAGACTTGTACATCTTGAGACACTGATCATGAATATATATGGTTTTATAGTACAAAAAATAGTATAAATAGCAAAATTGAGCATTATTGTTTTTAAGACCCCGCCCTCCTGCCCCTCCCCTAATGACCCCATGGGCATTTTACCTCGGCCTCTGGGGAAGGAGATGGAGATCAACCTGCATGTGAAGTTTGGTTAACATTGGACCAACGGTCTTCGAGAAATTGGTTGGACAAGTTCATGGCCGGAAGAAGAAGAAGAGGAAGAATAATAAAAATAATAATAACGAGTATTAATGTAATGATGGATGCACCATTACAAATAAGGCGCCCAAACGAATAAAAATCAAACCCTCTACTTAGAACTCATATTAGGAGGACTTGTACTTTTGCCGCTTTTTTCCATGTCCATGGCAACAGCTGCCATTTTGAAAATTTTAAACCTTTAATTACGGTCTACATCACTAAAAAACTGCAGGGAAACCAAATTACTTTTTGCCATTTTTAAAAGGACAACAAAAAATGATCACTTTGCATAATTACAAAATATATCATTTTTTCATTTACATGGTATTACATTATTGTAAACATGTACTTAGTGAACTTTTTTTTATCAAATACCAGGTTTCCAAACTTAAAAATCCCTAATCAAATAGTAACACTTAATGTAATCCCAACATGCATTATTAGAAATTTTAAACTTGTATTATTCTTTTTATTTTAAGATTTGATTTTATATATAGAAGTAGTACATGAATCCAATTGGTTGAAATTCAAACAATAGGCAAAGTTGATTGACATCGTCTATACCCAATATCACAACCTGTTGTTTTGATGAGCCAATGGTGTGTTGATTTTAAATTAATCCAAGCATTTACCCATGTTATGTCATATTGATAACTAAATGCAGTTACTCTATCGAATTGAATCATAAATAATGCCCCAAGGATAACTGACCATTGGTGCTGCTTATAAAAACAGATTTAGCTTGAGAGCTTTTAGACATGGATCAGTGATTACTTAAGTATCCTTGACAATGAAAATTCATGCTTATGGTTTTAATTCTTAAACAAAATGATAGCAACCAGCCCATGAAGAAAACTATAGTTTGAGGGTGGGGATCTCAAAGTTAGTACCTAGATCTACCTGCCCCCACCCTCCTATTGAATGACCATATGGGTTTACTTAAGTATCAATCTATTCAACTTTTCATAAAGAATAAGAGAATATATATGTTAGGGGTGGGGATCTCAACTGATCAAAAGTTAGTACCCAGCCCCGCCTGTCCCCGCCCTCCTCTGGAAAACGCCATGGGCATTTCTTCAGTATCACTCTATTCAACTTTTAAAACAGAACTGGAAAATATATAGTTTCAGGATGGGGATATCAACCATTTAAAAGTTAGTACCAAGCCCCGCCCGTCCCCACCCTCCACCAGGAATGACCCCATAGGACTTTCTTTAGTATCACTCAATTCAACTTTTCATGCAGAACCAGAATATATATAGTTTATGGGTGGGGATCTTAACCGTTTAAAAGTTAGCACACTGCCCCGCCCATCCCCACCCTCCCTGATACCCCTGGGAAAATCTACTGATACAGACTTGTACATCTTGAGACACTGATCATGAATATATATGGTTTTATAGTACAAAATATAGTATAAATAGCAAAATTGAGCATTATTGTTTTTAAGACCCCGCCCTCTTGCCCCTCCCCTAATGACCCCATGGGCATTTTACCTCGGCCTCTGGGGAAGGAGATGGGGATCAACCTTCCTGTGAAGTTTGGTTAAGATTGGACCAACGGTCTTCGAGAAATTGGTTGGACAAGTTCATGGCCGGAAGAAGAAGAAGAGGAAGAATAATAAAAATAATAATAATAATAATAATAAGAAGAAACGGTGCAAAAACAATAAGTCGCCAAACTTCGTTTGGGCGCCTTAATAATAATAATAATAATAATAATAAGAAACGGTGCAAAAACAATAAGTCGCCAAACTTTGTTTGGGCGCCTTAATAAGAAAGACTTTTCTATTATGACTTCTATTATCCTGTCTTTTTGAGTTTTTGTTGCTTTGTACATATGATGATGAATGGCCTTTTAATTGAGCTTATAGCCCTTGCTGATGATATCTGGGATCATCTTAGTAGGGGACTTAAAAATCTCTATATATAAACAAACATTTAACCAAATAGTTTTAAAGACATTTTTTGTATCTAGGTTTTAACTTCAGATATACCATAAGTAGTTTGTATATTTTGTTTTGCATCAGAGATTTGGGCTTTGACTTTATGTATATATATAAGTTTGTGGATGAACAGGTATTGGGAAGAAGCTTGGTCAAGAACCAGTTAAAACCATTAAGACAATGACAGAATTTTTAGGGCCCTTGTCTTTTAGTGTTCCAGAAAGCCACAATACATGTCCAAATCACAATCTCAAAGCAAAGTAAAAAAAAAAAAAAAAAAAACAGACAAAAATATACATATACATGTAGGTTAAATGTGTGAACTTCCATTAGAGAAGTGAGACAGATTTATTTTTTCGCATCATAAGGAAACAGAAAAAATTCTTTAATTTATGAGAATTATCTTTTCATACACAAATAAGCAAAATTGTTTTGTGCATGCTTTCCCATATCCTGCAAATCATAAATAAAGGGAAAATAAACTGTCTCTTGACACACGATGACCATGACTTTGTGTGACCTGGCTGAGCTAGGTCAAGTACATTCTGTTATCCTTGCCTTCTTTGTTCTTTTTTATGTGAAGAAAAAATATTTTGCTTTTAAAAAGATTAAAGATTTAAATGCTGAACAAAAAAATATTTTCAACCCTAAATCAACACCTGTGTACTAAATTTTAAGCCTTATGTAAGCAGGAAATGAGGTATGAAATTTGTAATTTATTTTAATTTAAAGTTTTATTTTTTGTATTTTATTGTTCATTTAAATCCATTAAACATTTTCTTTGTTTTCTTTTGTGCAGTTAATTAAAAACATAACAAGAAACACTACTTATAAGTAGATGTGTGTAGTAATTATCAGTACAATTGGGACCGTGGTGGCTTAATGGTCTAAGCACCGAATTATAGATTAAAGCACCTCACTGTCTACTCGCATTGTAATAAAAGTCTGCGAGTTCACTTACCTGTGACCAGCATTTTCTGTGCTGCATGTTTCTAGAAAAAACCATTTACCTTTGGTACCCAACGCGCAATGCTGGGACTTGGCTTAGATCTACCCCAAAATAAAACCATTGAGGATGTGAACTAAAAAACATAATTTTCACATGTTTTGCAGAATTGGGTTCGCTAGGTTTCCACAAATTTAAAATAATTAGTAGCCAAATTTCCAAAATTTTTGAAAATATAGTCCTTTTTAAAGTATTTTTTCACAAATTTGCTAAAATAGGTTAGTTTTTGAAAGAATTCCTCAGAAATTAGTAGCCAATGGCGATTTTGGCTACCAGGAATGGAAACATAGGGTTTGAAGGCAGCTAGTGATTGGGATTCGATTTCAGGTTGTGAGAGGCATGTGGGATTCGAATCCAGGTGTTGAGAGGTGCTGTGATCCGTGTGCCAGTGCATTAACCTCCTCTTTGTGAAACAAAGTATTAATAGTATGTAACAGACATTACTTACAGGAGTATTGATGTATTACATGCTTCAGTTCAAGGACTCCGAGTGTATTGCTACTAGAATATTGTTAACATATCACATCATTTTTCTTGCCATGTTTTATGTGAAAAATCATCCATTTTGTTTTGTGTATGGGTGTCTATTGACTTGCCTCTGAAACATAACACAATTTGTATATATATTAGTTTGATCATGTACATGACATAGCTTTTAACATAATGTTATTATGTACAGGGCAAACCAGCCTTCCTGTGAAGTTACCCATTAAAATGTGATCAGTTTTAGGATTTCTCAAGTAGGCTCTTAATAATCCATCTTAGCAATAAAGAAACATTTAGCTAAACATTTAGCTAAACATTTAGAAATAGATATTCGTTCATTTCCTCTTATTGTTGGAGAGTGGTTTTACAATACTGGTAAAAAGTAATGGAAAATTCTCTTGTCCTAAATACCAGTAATATCAGATATGAATCACTTCGGAACCCTTCTGAAGGTAAAAAATTTGTATTGCATATGTTGATGTTTTGCATGAAAAAATTATGGCTACTACAGATTTTATTAAAATCTGTATTTGAAGTTATGCCATGATTCCAATAACCTTAAACTACAGATTGTATTAAAATCTGTATTTGAAGTTATGCCATGATTCCAATAACCTTAAACCAGTTTGTTCACCAATGCATTTTATAAGCAAGTTATGTGTTCTTTAAAATTACACCACTAATTCCTCGAGAACTCCAAGACCTATTCTATATATACCAAAATTAAGCTAAGGAATAACTGGAAAATCTTAGCTAAAAATGATTGCGAAACTGGGGCCATGGTTCTAATGAAATAAGGTACGTGTTTGTAAAATTTCTGACAATTATTTTTCACACAAACGTTTCAAGATGACTTCATTCAGTTAATTTTGGTTCTAGTTCAGTCAAAACAGAATAGAACTCTCCTGAAATAGACGTATGTCTACAGTAATAATGATTTTGAAACAAAAAAAATGTCATTTCTTAAGTAAAAATGGCTGAATCGGATATTGTGTTTATACATATATTTACAGTGATGATATATATTTATTATTGAAAAGACAAACGAGGCACTGGTGGCTTCATAAATAAAGGGATATTGGATGAGAGAGAACAAGAAGACATTCCCAGTAGTGCTATGATTAAATACCCAATTATCGGAATCTCTACATGTAGAAAAGAGCCTTTTTAAGCTCAGAATAAAACACTCGCTTGCTTATAAGTGTACATAAATCAAACATGGTTCCAGTTTTATAATGTGGAAATTCCCAAGATCTTTCTGTATCCCCACTGATACTGGTAATATACATCAAAAGTACACACATATAAACACAGGGATGAGTTTCTGATTTTATAAGCTCGTTTTGTAAATGATTTTAAGACGGGAGATTGACAAGTTTAGTACATTCTAGGATTTAGAAGGGATTAGGATGCTTATCCATGTTAATACCTTATTTTAAGATTTTTGAGTTCTAAATAGATAAATATGCATCCGTCTGTAACAGCTAGTGGCATGTATTGTAATAGTGATATCCTGATATATATGTTTTATATTTATTGGCATATTGAGTTAGTTATGGATATAGGGTAGTTTGAATTCTGATATGTCACTTTATATCAAGATTCACCAGCTGTAAATTCATACCTTAAAGTAGAATATAACAATTTGCAACTGAAAAAACATGTACTTGGAAACAGGCAATGCAACAAAAAGACAACATTTACAAGTTAATGATAAAACAGCAAAATATAGACCAGTAAAACCAAACACATATTGAAACTATTGATTATAACATTCCTGACTTTGGACCGGCACTGTAGTCAAAACTGCCTTTTACTATATGATTGATTGAAGCAGCGGAAGTTGTTTTTGATGCCTTACTTGTCATGGCACATGACCGATGTTTAAGATGACTACAGAATACCAAGTAGGTTCATTGAATAGATTAAGAACCCAAAATTATGCAACCCATTTTATGTCAAAATTGGTACAGTAAAAACTGTATGTAAAGACAACCAATGAGACTAAAGTAATAGAGTTTTCTTCTCCATTCTCAGAACTGACTGCCTCCAAATTAGTAAATAATCTTGACTAGAACATAACACAACCTGTTCCACCCACCTGCCCCACCTACTCACTAAAGGCTGTATTATACATGTGCTTAGTGAGAAAACCAGATTTCATATTACACTACAGTATAAGATGAAACTATTAGCAAGGCATTCAATCACAAAGCAATATCCATAAAGTCTATAACAATATTACTAACCATTATCATGTTAGACCTTGACTGAAATAAACTTTTGTTTGCACTTAATTTACTTGCTCATATTTTTGGAAAAAAATAACTCATATTTTTGGAAAAAATATTAAAAATAGATGATACATTTAAAGTAATATAAACATGCTACAGAAATAGCTTATAATGGAAAAAATATTAAAAATAGAAGGTATATATTATAAAGTAATACGAACATGCAGTAGATATTTGATGTAAGTGAAAACTTGACAGCCATCAATATTGCATCCAAAACTAATATATTAAACTTGATGACTAACGATTTACTGAAATTTTCATCCTTATTAAAGTAACTAAAATTACAAATAAATGATTAAATTGTCAAAGAAGTAAAGAATGATGAATTATATAATATATTTTCCCCCTCTTTCTGTGTATATATAGCACAGACCTGTCAAAAGTTTTAACACCAACTTATTGAAGAAGTACCGAATTGGCAGCTCATCTCGGTCCCTTGTTAGCTACATGTATATCTTGTCAGCTTTTCGACAGCTGCTAACAATTTTTTTGGGGGTTTTTAGCTATCATTTTTTCAACCACTCAAAAACAGAGCTTCGACTTCATTTTCGTTAGCTGAGTGTTAAACTTTTCGACAGGTCTGTACAACTGTATACATGGAAATATAAGGTGATTATGAGATTTTGATGAATTGGTCATTAGCTCCCAAAATAAATGTCTCAGATCTATTGGAAGTTTGGAATGTAAAAATTTGATATTTTTAAAAGATAAGCTCTTTAGAACTCTTTGAAATATGATGTATTAGTTGCAATGTTATGACAAAGAATTGCCTTGAGGCGATAGTTCTATCATGCTTAGTTTTCATTTAGGTGCTGTTTGCTGCATTAAATGTTGATTTTTATCATATTGATTCTAAAAGAATTATGGGACCTTGATGCACGAATATAGTTATAATCGACATATAAAAACTCTTTTTTTCAGGACAAAAAATTATGCAATGTCTCAGCAAAACTCATTTATTTAAGAAATTATGATGATTATCAACCATGATATCATTTGTTAGCGCTTTGATAACAATTTGGGACCTAGTCTCTTTGAAGAGACCATTTGAAATGCTTAAATGGCTTTTAGTGACTGTCTTCCATTGTTGTTTAGAATTTGTATATTTTAAAATTCACAATAATTCCATTTGATAAATGTATTGAAAATCGTCTATCTACCTATAAAATCAAAACTGTCATTAAAATTAATCTGTTTTTCATTCATTTTTACCTGGGTATTTGTGTTGAAAACCTTTAATGTTTGAATTTGATTCACTTTTATAGTGCTATAATCTTTTTTAAAAGTTTTGTTGCAATACACATGTTGGTTTTTTTTAGTTTCACCATGTTTTTCTTTTTTTCCCCCTTAAATTTTGTTACATTTCAAACAGTCTTTTTAGTTTTCCTTTCAATTTTTAAAATGTGTCATTTTCATATAAAATCATTTAATAAATTGACATGCTTAGTATTAAAATATTCAAAATTATATCTAAATTTATCAAGCAAAATGGGTAAATCTTGAAAGGTCTTTAGCTTTTTCCTTACCATAATTCATTAAACTCACACAGTTACCACAACAGAAAAGTCTTGAGCTTTTGTGCTAACCATAATTCATTAAATTCAAACAGATACCACAATTTTTGTGGTTTAAATGACAAGGTGGGTCATATAAAATTTTAAAAACTGACAACTAATTGTTCAGAATTATCAATATTTGCCGAAAATTTGGTAGAGAACCTGTGTTAACCTGTATTTAAAATATCTAATATGAACCAATATTATTATCGATATAAATAAGAGAGAATTATGAATTTATTAGTCATGTCATAATATGGTATTTATCTTGATTTAATACCATTTATTCAATAAATTGCAATAAATTTCAGATAAAGTACAGTGTAATCTCTCTAATCAGTTTCGATTGACCCCGTCTACTCAAAGTTGTCTACAAGATATTTTAACATGTTGACATATTGTTGACTTTTCCCCTCTTAATTACCGAGTATACCATATTTCATTAGATTTTCAATTTGAAATATTTATGGGTACCAATTGTATATTAATACAAATTTGGTTATACCGAACATGTAATATTTTCTCTTTCAATACCTAAGGTCGATCAGTAAAAATTGTTTAAATTGACTAATTTGGAAACTTTAATTTATGATAATATAAGAAAAAAATATTAAAGAATGTTCTGTTTAAATTTTAATTTGTATTTAATAAGTTTTAAATAAATCTATCAAAGGAAATTCTATTTTAATATGAATATATGTATTGACTATGATTGCCAGGTAATACCGGTCAAAAAATTCCAAATTTTGTATACCCCTTACATATGCCAGTTGCATTGGATTATAACGCAGCTCACCACTTAAGTTCAAATCCAACTCCAATGGATTCCAGTGTGGGAAATATTGTCAGTTTGCTTACCCAAGGCAGGTGGTTTTCTATGGATACTCTCATCTCCTCCACCAAAGGTTCAAATCCCCTTGGATGGAATTTATTGTGAGAACAATTTTCAGTTTGGTACTCTGATTTTCTCCACAATTCTAGAACTGACCCCCCCTCTATACAAGTGAAAGAATCTTGACCCAGGGGCCTAAAGCACTGACCATTATCCCACTTCACTCTTCATTTGTTTCGTCTATGTAAGTAATAATCAGGTTGTACAGTGTGCATGTCTACATGTTTTTAATCAACCTCCATAATTAAAGGCCAGCATTGACCACAGAATGGACAAGTGGAATGACAGCTACTGATAAAACTCTAATGAATTAAAAGGTCACTGAAAGTGTAAAAATCTCTCATAGATCTGATTTCCTCTATGAGTAAATTGAATGATGATGAAAGTCTGACGAATAGCCAGTGGTCAAGCTGGTCAAGAATCAGATACAGCGTCCATTAGATCTAATCACTGTAGACACCTACTTAATACCTATGATGCATCCCAGGAACAAATGGATAGACAAATTAAAATGGATGAGAAATTTGTAAAGTTAGACTTGTCTCCCTTGACAGGAAATATAAATTCATTACAGCACAGTCGGAAGCTAATTTGGATGAGGTGTCCTTTTCATGAGGTTATTTCTTTAGTTTTGTCTCCAGAATTGATATCAGACAAAATGGATTTGGCAATTAGGACCTAATAAATGTATATAGAGCCTAATAAATGTATAGCCTTTGGTATAAATGGCTTCATTAGCTCAGATCTTGAGCTGAACTATTATCAAATGAGTGGAGTGGAATGGAGTAATGGTGTTTTACACCCAAGTCAAGATTCTTTTATTTATATCTAATTGGTCAGTTTTGGACTGAGGAAGAAAACCGGAGGGCCAAGATAAAACCACCGACCTTCAGCAAGCAACCTGACAAAATTTCTCACATTAGGATCTGGTCCGAGTAGGATTAAAACAGACGGTGAGAGGGGCTGTGATCAGTAAGTACATGCTTCAGACCACTCAGCTGACCAGGTCCCTTATAATGTACTAAGGAAGTGAAGACAAGATCTTTTGCCATCTCTATCTCACCCAGAATGTATCAGTGGTAGAAGACTTTCCTCAATGATGACATCAGTGTCTTTTCACTAAAGGTATACTCATCAAGAGCTTGATTTAAAGCCGTCTCGTGATTGTGAAATTGACACAACATAGCTGTCTAATAAATCGGACGTTCACACCATCCGTATATAAATATACCAATCAGGCTTTTAGACAAATATCTATAGACAAACCAATCATCATGCTTAAGCAAAATTAATCACTATAGCACCCATCCATCCATCCGTCCAAAAATAAAATGTTCAAATGAAACCGTCGTCCAAAAATAAAATGTTCAAATGAAACTGTCCAAAAATAAAATGTTTAAATTAAACCGTCGTGTTACAAAATTTGATTTTGTCATGCACGCAAGTGATACTTTTCTTATTTTTTTTTCTTTAAAAACATTATTCATACACTAAGTAGTTTCAAATTTTAAAACCACCTGCTTTTTCTATTGTTACAAAAGAGAAGAAAAAACTCACATTCTTTAATTGCTGAAAGTTTTGCCGGGGTTAAAAATAGCTGGTACATTAAAATGAAATAATGATAGCCTTGTTGTTGTACTTTTAATGCAATGTTACCGATGGTATAATTAAAGTTGGCTCACCATTCCCGGTGGTTTTTTGTACCTGTTGGTAGATTATGGTACAAAGATGTGATCATTCTGAGGTGTATCCTTTAAGAAATGACAGAGATTTATATACTTTTTACATGTTGTAAGACTTGTCTGATAGTATCGCTCAAGTAATTACTGGGTTTTAAATGTTCAGGCATTCATGCACCGTCTACAACACGGGAAATACAAGCCAAAAAATTTTCTGTGTGGTTCTAAAAAAGAGCTGCTGTATAATACATCTTCTTGTAATGAGGATTTTTGTTAGATCTGAATGAAGAATCAGTAGTTTTCACTTTGTGTGATATCTGATCATCAAATATTGAATAATGTATGGAAGCTTTGGGGTAGGATTTCAGAGTTTACACACCTAGTTATCACCTTGATCTGGCGTGGATTATAACAGTTTTTTTATAAAATGATCGAGGACTAGGAACAAGTTAATAAGTGATAATGAGAGGGGGAAAAATACCCATCTTAACAGTGGTGTCTGATTGAATGAATGGGGTTTTACATCCCAGTCAAGAATATTTCACTTATATCAATATGTCACCAGTGAAGTGACAGAAATTATTGCCTTATAAGTGAGCTCAGAGCACAGAGGGCCCAGTGACATTCATTTCTAAATCGCAAGTGGTTGGTAAAAAAACAACACCATTTTCAAAACTTGGTGAGACCTGGTTGGGGATCAAACACCCTTCCATATAAGCCAGTGCTTTATACAATTTGTCTGACACAAAACTGTACAAGGTTAACTGGTAAACACATTGCATCGCTGGTAAAAATTCCATTAGTGGTGACAGCTGCTAATCTTGACCAACATATTAAACACCAATTAACTGATATTAAATTATTTATCAGGTTATCTCCTATTTTCAATTATTCTGTGACATATTTGGCACACATGATTAGGTTAATAAATCTTGTACCCAAAAATAGAAAAAAAACTTTGTCAGTCAAATGATTAGATTCATATCCCCTTCTAAACTGGGGCCTTAGTGGCCCGGTGGTCTTAAGTGCTCTTGTACTGGTCACTGTTCTGCTCACTGTCAGCGTTTAAATTGCACTCAAGACAGATCCTAGTGTGAGAAAGTTTTGTCAGTTCACTGTCTGCAGGTTGATGGTTTTCTCCAGACACTCTGGTTTCACCATCCATAACTAACCACCTCAATATAAGTGAAAGAATCTTGACTGGGATGTTAAACTTTCATCATTCCATTCCTTCTAAACAGATTGAAAATTTGAATTGGGAAATCTTTTATATAACTTAAGAAATATAATATAAGAGGTAGGTTATATTGTTCTAAGAAGTACCAGACTTGATTAGATTTCATTAAAGGATTATCTTAATAGCCGTAAAATATTGGTCTGAGATGGAGATTATTGGTATGCTTTAATTTTAATCATCTTAGAAAGCTCAAAATGGCATCATCTTAATTTTTAATATTTTTTACCCAGATGCATTGTTCAAATATAAAATTAATATTCAGTTATTGTTTATTGCAAATGTGTGTAAGCAGCACAGCCTGGAAAGAGATAGATTATAAGATACAGAGAGAGAGAGAGAGAGAGAGAGAGATCAATAGGACAATGTTTTTATGCTCCAGTTAAGGTTCTTTCACTTGATATTGAGATGGTTAGTTTTGGGATAGCAGAGAAAACCGGAGCATCCAGATAAAATCACTGACCTTCAGCAAACAAACTGACAGAAAAAACTGTACAACAGGATAAGTATAAATACAAGAAAATAATTGCCTTCATTATTTTCTGTGAAAAAACTTATCTTTACACTTGCTGGAAAAATTTGCTGAGTTTAGAAGGTCTTTTACATTACATCAGGATTCTAAATCCAGTCATGTTTGAAATAGATACATGTAATGTTTACATAATCAATTTGTATAGCAGGTGCTCGTCTTGATAATTACACAAAAAACACTAGCTAGCGTGATTTGGTAGCTGTATCAGACATCTAAAAGAATCAGGAAGATCGTAACTTTTGATATTAAATAGTGCTTGAAACAGGCAAAGATTTGAACCTTTTCTTAATCTTGATGAAAGTGTTATTTATTGCATTCTGATATCAGACAGAATATTATTACATTTTGGAACAGGATTAGACTTGCATTGTGTAATGTGTATAATTTTTTTTTTTTTTTTTTTTTGAAAAAAATGTTTTCATTCTGATAACAAATTGTAGGAACTGTGGAAACTGAATACCGGTATATTTGCCTTATATGACATAAGTTTGGGGTAAAGGGTGGGGGATGGGTGGGACTCCATCAAAGCTATTTTATCAAGTTATTTGACTTATTACAAATTTGAGTCCTTTTTATTGGATAATTTAGAACTGTAGAAACTGAAATTATGTCATTAAAAAGAGTTGATATGTGTATTGCTCTTGTGCCAGAGCCATTTGATAATAAAAATAAAAAAATTCACCCAATTTGAGATTGTCAATAAAAGCAATGCAATAAGTTGGGAAATCAGTATTTCTTTCAACAGTCCATGTATTTACAGAATATTTAGTGATGCATCCCCTTTGATGGTACCCCTTGGCAACTGTAAATTTATAAAATTGATTCAAATTTCTTTTTGCCAATCCGACACCGTAATGTATTAGTTTTGATGCATTATTGATAAGAATTACATTGTTTTTGCACTATTATATAACTGTGATAGTACTGATAAGGACTGATGTTTTTTATGTTATATGCAAAATTTAAACGTAATTATACCATTGATCTGCGAAATATAGCGGAAACACAAGTTTAGTTACAAAATGCCGATAACGAGAAATGTTGAATAAATGATGCTAGATAGTATGCAAAAATTTTTTTAAAGATATATCGAGAGATTACATAGAAATAATTGCCTGCTTACTTATGTCAAACAAATTTTTTTGTTTTTTCTAGAATTTAAAGATATATTGAGAGATTACAAAGAAATAATTGCCTGTTTACTTATGTTAAGCACTTTTTTATATTCTTGAATTTTTTAAAATGTCAGTTTAATTAATTTATCATTAAATGTGCAGGAAGTTTAAATTTGATTAAATTGTAGAAAATAATGCTTTAAAGATGTAGAGTAACCCATTCTGCGGAATTCGATAAAGATAAAAAAGGCTGTTTTATTTACAATTTTAACTAATTAAAAGAATATTTATTGCTTTATACACTAATAAATTCATTAAAGATTTTTTTAGCAATTACTCAAGGTGAGCTGTTCAAAATCCTTTTGTCTGTCATCCATTGTTGTTTCCCGTGATCTCTAAACTTTTCACTGAAACAACTTCTTCTCAAAAACTAATGAGCCAGTGACAGTGAAACTTATTAATTGATTAATTAATTGTTTACAAATATATTCATTTTGCAATTTTTCATGTTTTATTATTTGTGATGACTGTTAACATGTTTTCACTGAAGTTTCTTTGGTGCAAGATACATCAAGTGTTGTGTAACTAAAGAAGACTTATGAGTTGTTTCACGTTTTCGCTAAAAATCAACTTTAAGAACTCTCATTCTTGTAACTGAAAATATGCCAATCTTAAAATATGTTGATGTATGAGTGATACATAAACTATCACTAACATGTCTAATTACTGTGAAGTTTAAAACACATTATATATAATCTTTCAAAAACTTCAGTTCTTGGCTATCAGCCTTGGCAACTATTTGGTTCACTTAAAACTTTTTCTTCTTTGTAAAACCATTTCTTCAAGTGTTTTAGTTGAAAGAACATTCAATTTATTAGTTGTTTTAGTGGCAAAAATGTTCAATCTCTGGCATAAATTCTGATTGAGTAATGTTCTACAACTTTGAAGTTTGGTATAGATAAATTATACTTTTTGCCATAAAGGAGAATTTGAGCTTTTTGTAAATGCGTCTTTGTATAACCTCTTGTGTTTTTAAATTTTAAATTATGTTTTATCAAGGATAATGTTGGAACATGAATGTATGACTCAAAACATGTATATATGACTTGAGTTATGATAAAATTAAAAGTACAATAAACCATGACTTGACTTATTCCTCTTGATTCCCTGGGGAACAAAGGGACGCAATAACACCTCTCCATCTGACACGGTTTTGGGCTATCTTCTTCAGTTCACCCCAGGTCTTTCCAGCTGTTTGTGCCTCTGTGTTGATACTCCTACGCCAGGTCTGTTTAGGGCCAGGTCTGTTTAGGCCGGCCTCTTTTCCTCTTCCCTTGTTGGTTCCAGTCAAGAGCCTGCCTGGTGGCATTTGATGCAGGCTTGCATAGTGCGAATGATATACATGTAAAGGCAAACAACTTTGACCTGTCCACTTGACCTTTCATTTAAATATTTATCACGGACTAAGTACATATATGTATAGGGAGCACGGGTGTTTATGAGATATACTCACCTTGGAGATTAAACCTGTGCACTGTATATGTATTAACTTGGATCTTAACACTACCCATTTATTCGATGGACCCTCCTATATGAATATTCCTAATGGAAGGTCAAATGGACAGGTCAATGTTGTTTGCCTATAGTAAAGCGTACAACTTTATATAGAAGAAAGGAAGCTGGTGGTCAAGTGGTCTAAAGCATGGGGTTATGTATCTGTGCCTCTCAACACCTAGGCTCGAATTCCACCTCAGAACTGACTGCCTCATGACAAAAATATTTTGACTGGGGCATAAAACTCTTTAACTCCACTACTTCACTCTACTCTAAAATTCACCTGTCCATTAAGACCAGTGTTGTACCTTTAAAATTACAATTGAGGTTAATATGAATGGCACAAATATCGCCTTTGCAGTGTGCAGAGAAGGCAATATGAAGTGAGTTGAGTTGAGTTGAGTAATTGTGTTTAACGTCCCAGTCAAGAATATTTCACTTATAAACTTATAGATGTTGCCAGCTATAGGTGAAGGTGCAGAAATTTTGCCTGTGCATTGTGCTGATGGCATTATACAGCAGGGTTCTCTAGCGTGCCAAGCCTACCATGACATGGGACCTTGTTTATTTTAAGTTCCCATCCGAAAGAAGCGTGACTTTCATTTCGTAATGCCAAGTGCTTGGCGAAAGAACAGTCATTACCCACTTTTAAGTCTTGGGTCAGACCTGGTCGGGGTTCGAATCCACGACCTCCCACTTACGGAGTGAGCACTCTACTAACTGAGCTACCACAGTGGTTTCAATATGAAGTGACATTGGGCATCAATTTTTATGATTTCATCCAAAGGGGTTCAAACACTCGGACCTTCCACATACGTATGACATCTCACCATTCAAAATCATGAAAAAAAAAAAAAAAAATTAAGAATGCATTGGTTTGAATTGTTTGCAGACTATTATAATTACATATTATAACAAGATATTCTAACCATTGTATGTTTCTATATTTTACAGGGATAGATAAAGTTGCGGAAGTTGAACTCAAAAGACCTAAAAAAGAAGAAATAGCTCTAGGGTCTGATTTGATCTTGAAATGTCAGATAGACGGAAATCCAGAACCTTCATTTTTATGGTACCAGAATAAATTCAGGTATGTCATTATTTAATTTACCTAAATTCAAGTATAGTGATCTTTGGGGCCTTGGTGTCCAAGTGGTTCACAGCACACACTTACTGATCATAGCACATCTCGCCACCTAGGCTTGAATCCCACTCAAGACAGAACCTAGTGTGAGAAAGTTTGTCAGTTTGCTTGCCGAAGGTTAGTGGTTTTCTCTGGACACTCCACTACTCTTGCTTATGTGAGTTTAAGTGAATTTTAATTTCTGATTGATAGTTTACTTGCATGGAGAATGTGCCAAGGTACAGGATTTACTTGCATGGAGAATGTGCCAAGGTACAGGATTTACTTGCGTGGAGAATGTGCCAAGGTACAGCATTTCAAAATGGTGGAAGTAAAATATTGCTGACATTCAGGTCCAGTCATACCTTGTCAAACATTAGAGTCAATTTTCTAGAACTTCGTTCCACAGATGCTCGGGTATTTTATGAGACTGATGATAGTTCACTCTGAAACCTTTCACTAGATGGGGACACTTAAAGTATTAACCGGTAGTTAGGGTAAAAAAGTATATTTTACTTCTGTGCTTAGGGGATTTCATAGGTAGAAGACCTTTTACAGTCTTTATAGGTCAAAAGGTCAAATAACAGCTGTATTAAGGGAGATAATCTCAGGAAATGATATTCATGAATTATGCTTATTTTGTCGATAGTGTATTTATTATAAGATTGTCCAGTTTATAAATTTGTGTCACTGTAACATATGTTGATGGCATATCCGTAGTCTTTTATTATCTTTGTTTCACTTTCTATGTTGCCTGGTTTTTCTTCTGACTCAGAAACTGGTTGATTATTCAATGAGGGATTAATACAGGGTAACATTCAACATTTTGATGATCAGCAGTGCTCACATTTGTTATTACATGGTTGGTTGGTTCGTTGGTTGAATGTTGTTTTACATCACATCAGCTATTTATGACCTGACAATTGTTTCTCAAACATTGATCTAAACACCAGTTCACGTAGTGTGTGAGTTTTTGCCAGTATTCTAGGTTTCCATAAATTTAAAATAATTAGTAGCCAAATTTCCAAAATTTGTGAAAATATAGTGCTTTTTATAGTATTTTTCCACAAATTTGCTAAGATAGGTTACTTTTTGAAAGAATTCCTCAGAAATTAGTAGCCAATGGCGATTTTGGCTACCAGGAATGGAAACATAGAGTATTTATTTTGGATCTGCTTTGTCCCAGTGCACATTTTAGAGTGCCTTTAGAGTGCTAGTACAGTAGCATGTAATATCACAGATGAACACCGCAGATGAACACCACAGGTCTGCACTTAGTCCATTCTACTGGTATTAATCCAACCAGAAAAGGCATATAACAAGGAAAATAATTCCGCAATTCAAGTTGACCTGGCCTGAACACACAGCAGTGACTCCTTGTGTTTGAATTCTTACACCTTAACCACTCTGTCACCATTCCTTTCAATATCGTGGACATTTTAAATTAGTAGCATACCAGGGGTGAACCTATAGTGCTGAAACATTTTGTGCTTAAAGGCTAAAACTTAACCATTTGGCCACCCTTCAACATCGTGGCCATTTTGAATTTGAGGCATTCAAGGGATGAACCTACAGTGGTGGCACTTTTTATGCTTAAAAGCTGAAACTTTAACCACATGGCCACTTTACCTGGTTAATTAGAAGCAAACCAGTGTTGGTATTGGTATAAAGGAACTTTTTGTCAGGGCATTATAAAGCCTTATGTAACAAGCCTGCTTTTGAGTTTGCTATATATATATTATATTTATATTGATATTATATTGACACGTTGCAAAAATTTAATGTTACTTTTTATGGACTTTAACAGGAATATCCCTCCTAACATTTTGACACCTAATTCATATACCTTCATATGAAACATCAGCAAGCAGTTAAATATTAAATAGTTTATTTTGAGTCAATATTGTATAAAATAGTTGATATTTCTGCTCAAGTATGGTTATAAATATTCAAATTGAGGAAATACAAAACTAATAAAAGCTGCTGTATCATATCGCCCGGCCAATTATGGTCATAAATTAAAAAGTATGATTTGGTGTTTATTTTATTTTGTTTATCTTTTTCGGCTGTGTTAAAGACAATTATCTGGATATTTACGATTTCGGTGTAAGTTTTTGCAATCTTGAGTGATAATCTGACATATTTATACAGTGCTTTTATTGTTTAATGTAAGACAATAAATTTGCTTCAAGTTTTTGGCAAACAGCCACACCACTTTTCCTCTGTTATAACTTCTTGTGTCAAAAGCATTATAAAAGTGTCGGCAGACGACTTAAAATTTCAGCTTATGTCCCTTCTATGTTATAAATATTGAAGGCAATATCGTTTTTACTGTTACAGACAGATTTGAATGAAATTCGTAAAATTTTATGCTATTTTTACATAATCTCAATTATAATGCATTATGGGAAACTTGCATATGGAACGTTTAAGTGCAGCAGAAGTTGGCAGCAGATAAAATGGCTTTAAAACAATAACTCTCTAGGAATGTTTTACGATGTCTATCAGAATGTTCTCATCGGAGAATATGTAATGAATTGGGACTTATTTCACAAATTACATATGTAATGTATGTACATGTTTTTGTGATGTTATTATAGAAAAGGTTTCCACGGTGATTGTAGCAGCTTTATTGTATATAAAACTGTGGAAAATAATTTTTTTTTCTATTTTTGTGACCACACAGAGAATTATGATAAATTTTTGTTACATTGTTTAGAAGATAATGCAGTTATAATTAGAAAAATGATAGTGAAATTATTGCTACTGGTGTAATAAATCTTTGATAAAGCTTGTGTGTGGTAAGATTTTATTAAAATGGTTAGAAAAAACCCCAGAAAATATGGTGTTATTTTATTGAAAATCTCAGCCAGTAAGACTCACTAGGTTAGATATCAGTGTTAATTAAGGGTGCTAGGTAACAAAAAGATAAGTTTAACAGTCTTTCCGTAACTTAGATTTCGCCTAACTTAATTCTAACAGATTTTGGCAAACCTTATTGGCGTAGTGGAACCTGTCTAAGCTGAACACCCTCTAGAGTTCAGTTTTGACTTGTATTCAGTTTACAAAGATTAATTTACCAAAGAATATTAATGGTATTATCTCATAAAATAGTTAAGGCCTCAGGTCGGGTGGCAGAGAGCAAGCTTAGGGACCACAGCACAACTCACTGCCTAGGTTCAAATCCAAGTCAGGACAGATCCTAGTGAAAGTTTGTCAGATCATTTGTGAAATGTCAGTGATTTTCTCTTAGTACTTTATTGTTGAATTACAAACTAAAAGACCCTCAAAACAGTAGTCTTAATACACAGTTGGTCTTTTATATAGAGGTGATCAATATAGCAGGTTTTACATTGTTGAGTTCTTATCTGACTACTGCATAAAACAACAAGATCTACAGTCTAACCTGCCTTAAAGGTCACTTCTATATAAGGGCCACCTGCTTATAAAGGCCAGTAGAATTATATTCCAATTGTTCTTTATTCATATTATTTGAACCTGAATATAAAGGTCACCTGCCCATAAAGGCCACTTTTACTTGTTCCTCTGGATGGTCTTTATGGGCAGGTTTGACTGTACTGTTTCAGTTTAACTAATCATCTGCTTGTCATTAAATCAGAACTAAAAAAATCATGTACAAAGAATGCCATGTACAAGCACAGAAAAAAATCACATATGGGTTCCTTGTTTTATTCAGTCCTACTTAACAAAATCCTTTCTGACCTTCCTTGAACTTAAAATACTAAGTTGATTTAAGAAAGGTTGAACTTGCATGTTTTATTACTTTGTGCACATGCCTATCCTTTCTAATTGTCTTGTTTTGCATATTTATTGCAGTTGCATACCGCCTCATGATTTTTTTCTCACCAGCTTTCTCTTAATCAGCCATTGTTCTTGGTGACGTTATAAATGCCATTTTGGTAATGGTTATATAATGGTAGTTAATTGCACTGTTTTAAACTCTCCAGGAGTCGCAGGGAATGTAATTCTGGTTTGGAAATAAGGAATATAAAGAGAAAGGCAAATTAAAGCCGTGTGCATTGTCATTTTGAATTTGAAAGAAGCTTTGAAATTTTAAGATATGCAAAAGACAGATAGATTTTGTATTTCTCAGGTCTTTCATGTAGGAAATAATGTTATTTAGACTTTGGAAATTTATAAAATGCATGTTGAATCAAAGCAGCTCTTTCGTATAGGAACCCCACACCACTTAGGTTTGAATCCCAATCAGCACAGATCCTAATGTGAGAAAGTTTGTCATGTAACTTTTTGAAAGTAGATCAGGTTTTCTCCAGGTACTTCAGGTCCTTGCACCATCCTGAACTGACTGTTTTAAAATAATTGAAAGAATCTTGACTGGTGTAAAACAACATTACTGGTATTCCATTGCATTCTACTAGACCCCATTCCAGTGGTACATCTAGTAACAGTAAAGTATCTAGTTAATTTATGAAGTGGCATTATGTAATACCATTATTCCAAAACTTTACAATATCCACTTGGTAATGTCACATATATCTTAAATCTGTTTACAATTTATGTTTTGTGTAAAAAAAATCTTGAAAAAAAGTTTATAATATAAGAGTACAGGATATTGAAATGTAAACACATTGAGAGAGTTTTTGAACATAAGAAAAATAAATGATAGCTCGTGTTTGACGTATTGTCTCATCTGGATATACTTTATAGCCGCGATGGAAGTAGGATGGAAGTACCAGTACTTAGAATGCTTATAATACTTACCTTTTTTTAACGGTTAATGACACTTAGTTACTATGGCATTTCTACAGATGATTTTTCTTTATTTCCAGATAATGATTGTTTAGAGGGGGAAAAAAATTCAAAAAAAATTCTGACTGGGTATTTTTTTTTATATCATTCGGAATTGACAGGTTCTGTGAAACACCTGCATGAAATTTACGCTCTGTTTTGACAGAAACACTCACTGTTATTTATAGTACAAAAGAAAGTCTTTCTTACAACACTTATATTTGTGCACATGTCAGCATAGAGTACTAGCTCTAGAATAATAGGCATTTTCTGAAATTTACAACTTCTGAAAGTTCTCAATTTTTTTTAAATCCTCCTCTGTGGCCGAGAGGTCTAAAATGCTTGCTTATCAATCAAAGCACTTTTTACCATCAAAGTTTGAATCCAACTTGTGGCACATCTTATTCTGAAAAAGTTCTGCAGTTTGCTTTCAGAAGATCACGTTTTTTCTGCTGGAACTTTGTTTTCTTCTACCATACACAAGCTGACTGCTTCCATATAAAAAATCTTGACTGGGGCTTAAAATATAATTACTACACCCCACTCCACAATTCCCAGTCTCAATTTGAGTCTGAGTGAAATCATACATTTGCAACTTTATTCTGTTGTTAATCTTGTTTTGTTTTCTTATTTTTTGCCAAGTAATTGTTTTTCAGTTACAGTCCTCCATGTTCCATTACCCCCAAAATAGTGGAGTTTATTGAACCAAGCAGATACATGTGGTTATCTCCCCCTGAGCATGACTAAATAGAATCTGACATTTACGATGCAGGGAGTGACACTTGAACACATTTTATGAAGACTATACTGTTAATATTCTTAGATTATGAGTGACAGATATCACATTCTTTGAAAAACCAATTTGTCTGTCGTTCTTCTGCTATAATCATCTCAAAATGATGCCGCCTTATACACATGTTCATGTATGTAATATTGAATGCAACATCATGACTTATTGCACACATGAGTATGAAAAGAATGCCATGGAAATGGTATGTTTTTTGCCGATAGTAACACGGTTATGTAATAAACAATGATATATATATGTAATGTTTGAGATCTTTGTTTCTAAACTCATAAGACCTTCTTTATCATTTTTATGCGTGATTATTGTAAACATTTATTAGGTCTGATGTAGATATTCGGTAAATCTGTGGAGAATTGTTCCATACCTTCACAATGGCAGTGTTCCAGGACGCTGTCTGTTTTCTGGTTCTCTGTAACCTTTCAATTAGCAGTATGTCATTTTTATTTGTACCACACACATGCACAATATTTAAATGCAAACACACACACACACATATAAACACAAGCACAAACACAGATGTGTACATCAAAGCACAGTGAATATGGCACACACACACACACAATCAGTAGGGACACGGGTCATTCCGAATCAGAGACATTTAGGACTAAGTGTCTATGAGACCTGTAAGGCAGTGTCAGCATACTATGAGGCCTCAGTGGCTAAGTGGTTCAAAGAACTGGCTTACAGATCATGCCTAGCAGCTTTGACACTTTAGTTTGAATCCTAAACAGGGCAGATGAGAAAGTGTTGACTTGCTGAAAGTCTAACATTGCTGTTTTCTCAGCACTGGTTTCCTCCACCATTCCTGTACTCACTGCCTTTGATATCAGTGAAAGAATCTTAACTGAGGCATAAAATGCCATTACTTCCTGGATTGACGGATCGCTGGCCACGCCCACTATGTTCCGACAAATGGCCACATGCAAAAAGAATGAAAACTCGGCCTGAACTGTGCTATTTAATGACGTCACTGACACTAGTATGTCATTAGTTGCCGTGACGCTGCTTTGGTACCGTGACGGTGGCCAGTGTTGGACATTGTGGATGTGATCGGCGATACGTCAATTCCTTAACAATCTAGCATGTTTACAAAATACAAAACAGGAGTTGATGCACAATAGTCATCACTTTCACTCCTGTCCATTCTAGAAACTTATGCTATCTTCTTTTATTGTAGCTGTTAAAAAAAACTTAAAAAGAAAATTTAATAAAATTGAATTACGAGTAAAATAGAAATTTAATTTCGTTATTATATGAAACCGTGATCAATACAAATTCTTAGAAGCTGAGAAAAATTGTTTCATGGCCATGCAAACACTGTGTGTGTGTGTGTGTGTGTGTGTGTGTGTGTGTGTGTGTGTGAATATCATGGTATATACCCCCCTTGCATCATATTGGAGTTATAAATTCTATTTCTTTTATGTTTTTTCTGCAACAATATCTCTCAGTTTATTACCAAACCCCTTCATAACGCCAGTGTATATATATCCATGTAGTTTCGATAAAATTTATATAGGTTTAATTCTCCCTCTAGCAAATTGTACAGCCATAAATATGTTAGCAAATTGAAAGATGAGTATGATGCTAACTTTTAGAATTTAATAATTAATATCAGATCTGGAGCACTTTTAACCACATTAAAAAATGTGTTAGACCTGTAATACGAAAACCATTAAATAAAACACATGATTACATTTACAGTGTGAAGGGATTTTTTACAAATCAGTGATAGCATATGGATATATATGCTTCTCATCCGCTACTCATTCGTTAAAGAAAGCAAAGTGACTATGGTATATTACCTTGCCTTTTATCAAAGAGGAAATGTGGATTTATATTAAAAAAATGGTAATATCGTCAAAAGTCATGTGATTGACAGTTGAGATTTATAAGTTAATTCCTGCGTTAAATATCCTAACTTTGATCTCCGCGGGTGCACGCGGCTGGGTATAATGAAAAATTGAGTGGAATTTGATGAGAAGGATATCATTGACGATTTTTAATTTGATATTTTGTAAGTGCATGTTAGAATTTATTATGATCTTGACGGTAACAATAACATGTAACATTCTGAGTGTGAATACCTGTAAGTATAAGTGCTTATATATGTAATACATCTGGATATGTTACAGCTATGGTAAAAAACACAAAATTCTCAAACTTTTTACTTAAAACACCTGAGAAAATAAACGATAAAATTTGTATGGTAATCATAATAGCATTGTAACTACACCTGTTAAGAAATAGAGCCAAAAATGTTTCATCAAATTGTATGACAGATGCATACATAAAGTTTTAGCAATGAACATGCAGTTTAAAAGTAAAATTTAAAAATTTCTCAAAAGCATAATTAAAAGTGTTTTAGTTAATTAAAAGAATTTACAAAGGTTTAAGCAGTGAACATGCAGTTTAAAAAATTTCCCAAAGGCTTAATTAAAAGTGTTTTGGTTAATTAAAAGAATTTACAAAAACCATGAGATGTATTACAGGCCAAAACCTTGTTGTCAGTTTGAATTACAAGATGCTCATAAACACAGGTTGGAGCAGCACATGAAAATCAACAAAAAGCATAAGTTGTATGTATTTAAATTAATGCCAAAAAGTTTTCATTGATTTGAAATCACACAATACTTATTAACACAGGTTAAAATTGCACAGAAAAATTAACAAAACTCATTACGGTAGGTGTATTAAGACTAATGCCAAAAAGTTTTCGTCAATTTGAAATCACAAGATGCTCTTCAACACAGGTTAGAATTTAAAGGTAAAGAGTTTATCAAAAGTTTGTTGGTTAAGTTAAGTTACAAAAACTCATCAGGTACTTAGAGAGTTGCCAAAAAGTTTTCATCGAATTCCTAAATACAGAGATTTTTTAAGAGTTGAATAGGGTAAGTATTTTAATGGGTACTGATTTGAAAGGTATTATCAATCAGTATTTCACAGAAAGTTTTACAAAAACTTTGCCTAATGACATTCTTTCTGTAACAATCAATCAAATTTGACTTTTTTCTGCATATTGTGCAATGTCTTGCTAGACTACTCAAATACAGTAGAAATATGCACAAATGACTAAAATTGTATTCTGAAATGTTCGTCTAGTGCTGTAAAATTAACACTGATATAATATGTAATTGACCCATAGGCAAAAATATGTAATGGCCAGTTGTTTAGTGATGCCATTTTGACACTGTTTGTAACCAGGCCTATTATTCTTCTCCCATAAAATCGCAAATTAATAGTGGTCACATGACCTGACTTACAAACTGACTATAGCCAGTGCAACCAAGAATGTCACATATTTTAAAAACATACCAAGCACACAGCAAGCAGTAAGCACAGTGACACTATTGATAATACAGATTATAAAACACCTGACTGCCGACATGCATTAGACATTATGAGAGATTGCTGCACATTATAGGTTAATATTACTGTGCAATGATCTGTACCTTTTACAATTTGCGTCGAACACATTTCACATTGATCTCCCTCCATCAAGAATTATTACTGGAATCCATTTATGTAAGTGCATGCCTTTTAAGCAAGGAATCAGCTTTATTTAAGTGCACTTACTTTGTATTACAAGTCACTTATTACTCATTATTAATCCTTCCAGAGCACCCGGTCTCACTTCCCTGATGGAAGTTCATGTGTCTAACCTAACTTGTCAGTTCCAAAGTTTTTACTTTGCTTTGGGATTGTGATACGGACATAGATTAGTATGTTTGTTTATGATTTAGCAGGAAAGCCAGACTGCAAAAAGCGCTAAAATCATTCTGCCACTAAAATTTTTCTTCTAGTTCCATCTAGATAGATTACTGTCAGTCAATAAATACATTAACTAAAGTAAATGTATTAGTGAAGTAAAATGATTGAAGAAAAAGTTATTTAATTACCTAAAACTTTGTAAACAATTTTAAGAAGAAAATGTTGTTTTGTCTAGTAATAATGTTCTATAAAAAGTAGAACATCATTTTTGATGTCATGACAAGATGTTTCTAGCTTTCTTTTAAATCTAATAAGTTTTAGAGTAGCGCATCTGGAAAAATATTATAAATAATGAGAAGGTTTCACATGGAAAATGATAAATTGGAAAAAAAAAAGTTTTGAAGAAACACCAGAAAATAGAATTATGTTGCTGAAGACGGAATGATTTTTTCTTTAGTCAGGTAGAACAGTTTTGTGATGTATTAGAATCTTTTATAAAGTAAACAAATTGACAAGATGTTTACCGTTAAACAATAATTACTATTTTCACGCCATTGATGATTGGTTTTTACAGAAAAGGAATATGCCATTTTTGTTTAGACTTTAAGTCGCCCAGACTTTCAAATCTCAGAAGACATGTCAGTGAAGTTTATCTTTCATTTTCTTTATTGGTTTTTATTACTTGGTTATTTCTTAAATCCTGGAAAGGTTTGTCATCCCTATTGCATCAAAATCATCTTTTATCCCTTTGAAAGTGAAATCTTTAGAAGAGAAAAAAGGCACATTATTAAGGCATTTTGGGATGTTAACTGGTTGTAAATGATCCATTTTGTTTACGCTGATCACTGGAAGAGACATTTTGATATTGTGCAGATATATAATTGCCATTTAATGATGAAAATAAAGTTATAAAGTATTCCCTAAACTGTCATGGCTGACAGTTATAATGACATCGCTTGAATATAACAAGTTTAAAACTCTGCCCCAAGTCCCAGCACATGTGAATTAAGTCACCTTTAAAAACTCTGTTAGGGGGGATATGAAATAACTGTTTTATGTACAAACTGTCGACATTAAAACATAAAATGTTACCGTCAGAGGATTTGATGTCAAATTTGAAGCATTATTGAAGGGAGATAATACCCATGATGCAATTGTGCAACAATTTTTGTGACATTTTACCTGTGGTTGTGATATAGATATAGCAAGATAAAACAGTAAAGATCAACTCACTCAGGTTACAAATCACATTTTTTTCGCTGCATTAATTCATCTTTTTTCTATGATCACTGGAACTTCTTAAGAAGTTGCGACAGATTAAGTTTTGTTTAAACTTGTTTTTGATTTGAAATTAAAGATTTTTTTTGAGAATGTTTAAAAGCCTGTTAAAAATTTCAAAGTATTGTAAATAAGTTCAGAAGTCATTTTCCTCAGTAAGCAACAAGAACTTGAGAAGTTTGTTAGTTTATTCATAAAAATGCTGTGCTAGATAGGTCATGTAGTAAATTTTTTGGTATGTCCAAGAGAAGAATTTTGGTTGTTTGGTTGGTTGGTTGGTTGGTGTTTTACATTACAGAATATTTTGCTTATAGGTGAAGTAGCCGAAATTGTACAGGGTTGACTTTAGTAGGCCATGACATGTGGCATTTATTTTTGAAGGTCTCTTCAGAAGGATCTTAAGTATTTCGTTTCTTAGGACTTGAGTGCTTGATGGAAGAACAGTCACTACCCATTTTCAAGTCTTTGGTCAGACCGGTGAGGCTGGGGTTCAAAATCCAATCTCCCACATACGGAGCAAACACTCTATCAACTGAGCTACTGTAGCGGTTAGACCAATGAGGGATTTGTAAAAAAAAGTGTTTACTGTATATACTTTACAAAATAATAACTATAATTCTATTGCATAGATATGTTTTATTTACACACCATTATAATTATTCTCAGAAACTGAATGGAGTATATATATGTTTGTGTGTGAGCTGTAAGTAAACAGATGTTGTTTATCAGCTCTAATGAAATAATGAATATGGGCATATAAAACACTTGAAAAATGTAGTATTGAAGACCAAGGAGAACTTAGTAAAATAATAAACATGTTTCCAGTCTGGGATGTTCATCTGCGGGTGATTCTACTCTTACTCTAAATATCACTATAAGTGAGCTCAAGTGCAAAGCAGACTGAAAGATGATGGCACTGCATGAAGTTGTGTAAAGATTAATCCTTGATATTAATAAAAAAAATTACCCCGTCATGAATACAGTCAAACCTTTCTATAAAGGCCACCCAAGGGAACCAGTATAAGTGGCTTTATGTGCAGGTGGCCTTTATATACAGGTTCAAGTAATATGAATAAAGAACAGTTGGGATACAATTCTACTGGCCTTTATAAGCAGGTGGTCCTTATATAGAGGTGGCCTTTAAGGCAGGTTGGACTGTAGCTGAAATAATTGTTGATGCACTGTAAAACAACATCCAATCAACCAACTTGATCTTGAGCATATTGTGTTGAGCCTGTCAACTTCTCTGTCTGTTGGTAACTGTTTAAACTTTTCTTGTGTTTTTTGTCTTACCTAAACTAGTGCCTGTATCATATTTGGCACATGAGTTGTTCACTGCAAGATCTTTCCTTCACTGTTAAAATTGTCAACCTAGTTTATTTACATTGCCAATTAAATGGCTGCCAAAGGCATATTGTTTGGAAACACATTTTGTTGATATGACTGTGAGTGGTACAAAAAAGCCTCCAGTACCATTAGGATCCGTAGCCTTGCCTGGACATATCTCTAGAGATATGATGATATTTCTTGACATTACTTAAGTTTATCTGTTCCCCCCATGCTGACAAAGCTTGTACTATATTCTGATTATCTATGGACACTTGTTGACATTAAGAACAGATAATCTGACATTCAGAGCAGATTAAATGTTAATCTCTTTTGTTCATGTTGACATCATTTATCAGCCCTCCTTTCTGATACAGCTCTGGCAGTCTAAGCATTATGAATCCTTCCATTAGTAACACATACAATTACTATGGTTTCAAGAATTTAATCAGCATATCTTGCTTCAAGATCTCAAAAGATGTGTCAAGATTTTGTTGCTGCTGCTGCTGTTGTTTTTGTGTATATTTGGGTGTCCAAATGTTTTAACTGATTTGTTATTGGTACTTGATATAAATTGTTTTTGGCAATAATGAAACATATGAAAGAAAACTTGCTGACTGTAAAAAAAATCCAAGACCTAATCTCTGGCTTATAAGGGGAAATATGGGAAAATAGACTTTGGTACTCCAAAAATAGAGTGGTGATAAGCAAAGTTATTGAGTGGCATTATAACCTGGTTTCACTATATATGAAAAAGACCACAATACTATCAGAAATGCTGTAAGTTTTATTTTTTCCTTCCTGATTATGCTGTGGTACAAGTCCTGCCAAAGATGTTTTATTGAAGGGTAAAAGTACGGTTGTAATTTACAGCTTGTAAAAAAAGAGCCGGTGTTTTGTTTTATGTTCAACTAAATGAGTTTAGAATTCGTTTTTACAAGAGTTATTTGTCAAGAAGTGAGGTTAATTAATCTTATCTATGGGCAGATAAAGCATAAAAACAGCAATATTGTGATGAATGTATTCTAATAATTGGTATGACAGGAAAAAGCCAGTTTTGACATGCAAAGTAATGAGTACGGAATGGCGAGGAGCCAGTCATTTCGGCAGATCTTGAGATGCAATTAAAAGATTTTCACATATCTCTTATACAATTTTTGCTGTTTGTCAGATCATGGGAATGGTTTTAATTCAAGTTTATTAAACGTTGTATTTTTTTGTTTGACCTCAAGAACTCAATTCTAAAATATACTTTTTTCTTAGAGTGAAAAAGCATGTTGGTTAAGATTTTGAAAAATTGGTTGAAACATAGGAAATTTATCAAAAGAAATGAAAATCATTACATGTTTCTGGTTTTCATAACATGAAATCATCTTGTCTCCGATTTCGTAACCTCTAGTATCATACAATAAATTGCTTGGTTTGATCAGATAATTTCGCTGGTTTTTTTAGCGTTTTATGGAAAAATGATAGTTTTGATAACCAGTTATTTTCCAGTTACTGAGTTCATTTATATTTCATGTATAAATATTTCTTAATAATATTACAAGTATAGGTTGTCAGAATATTGACGGTTTTACGTTTACGGTTTTCAACATAGGAAGTTTTATCGTAATGGCAATGTGCGAAGTAATATCAGCATCTATATAGCACTTCTTGTAAGAGGTTGATTTATTTGATACCGTTAGATGTAAAAATAGAGTTAGTATTTGGTGCCGTACTAAATTGTGTTAAAATGTTTTTTATTTAATTTTTGCGGAATACGCTTGTTTTTTGATTGATTAGTGTTATATATGTTGTCATTCTGTTAGGCAATTGATTTAAGCGTAAGGAAGAGTAAAAAGCGGCTCTAATGGACGCTCTTTATCTATCAATATAAGCTCTTATTGTACCAGTCAATAGCACTTTAGTCATACTAGTCTCTTAGAAAGCTTCCGTGATCAATTAAGTCTTAAAATTTTTTTTCAGTGTAGGCCTGTATCTTCTAATTCCTGATGCTTTTAAAGCTTAACAATCAGATTTAAAAACTTTTCCTAAAATATGGTTTTATTCTGAGTGCTAGCCTCTCAGTTCTGATGGATTAAACTAGATTTCTCAATATTGGTATTGGGTTCAATGAAATATCTTTTGTAAAATTTTAAGTTGAAAGACTTTGGTATTTATTAAATTTCTATATTTACCGTAAATTAAGCAACTGTGAGAACAAAAATCATATTTTATTTGAATTATTAAAGAGTATTTAAGAGAGAATGGATTATTGTCACCTTATTAAATAGTTGTCTTGCAATTGTCACAGCCAGATAGATCATTTGTGGGGTAATCTCAGTTTGTCACATGTCATGTGATTAGAAAACGTCCAATAGTAAACCACCTAGGTATAATAATACCCATAATACAATAAACCAATGCAATAAAAATCATAATACATGTGTAATATTGCTCAAGTGTATTGAATAATGATGCCATACAAATTCTGTAACATATTTTAGTCGGCATGACTTGTGGATTTGCAGCCATTTTGGCTGTTCTGTTAAACAAGTCCAATAAAAACAAACATTCTAATCCATGTCCAAATCACAATCCAAAAGCAAAGTGGAAACTTTAAAACTGACAAATTAGGTCAGAGAAGTGAGACCAGATGCTCGGGAAGGGTAAACACCCTGTAAAGCTAGCTCACCCATTAGTATTACACAATCACTCAAACAAGATCCTTTATATATCATTTCAGGTTATTCAACAATGATAGGAAGAAGTTATTAGATAAAGGCAGCAGACTAAAGATATCTGGATTAACAGCAGAAGACAATGGTATATATTCTTGTAGAGCAGAAAATGTCGCAGGAGAAAAAGACAGCTCTGTCAACTTTCTTTTAAATGTCCAAGGTATGTACCATACATAGAGTAGTTTCAGTGTAGCCAAGTGGTCCAAAGCACATGCTTACAGATCAAGTGTCTCTCATTGCCTAGGTTCTTATCAATCCCCTTGGGACAGATCCTAGTGTGAGAAAAAATTATCAGTTAGCTTGCAGAAGGTCATTTGTTTTCTCTTAGTACTCCAATTTCCTCAACCATCTCAAAACTGAGCGCCTCGATAGAAGAGATTATCTTGACTGGGGCATAAGATACCATTACTCCACTCTACTCAACCCTAGCTTGAGTTTAAATGCCATCTCATGTTAGTCTGTTGATGCACTTGCAGTATATTCCCATACAGAATGCATGTAGGAGGTTGTGGGTTTAAACCCCGACCGGATCTGACCCAAGATTTGAATGTGGGTAGTGACTGTTCTTTTGCCAACCACTCTGCGAAATGAAAGTCACGGTTCAACACCATTACTCAACTCAACTGAGCTAATTTATATACTCTTTGATTAAAATTAAAAAGGATTGTTTTTTTTTCTTTTTTCAGCACCAAACACACCTCACTTGATAGAGAGTCAGTTCACAAAAAGTTTACTAAGACTAAAGAATCAGGAAGCTAGACTAGATTGTCCATTTGTAAATGCTACCAGAGTAGACTGGTTCTCCAACTACGAAAAAATTTCCAACAGTACCAGGTAAGGTTCTTTATATACAACCATTCCAGGTAAGGTTCTTGGTAAGATAAAAAATCTCTTTAGGTTTTAAAATGTCCTGAATAACAAGTATGATGAAGTCCTGTGTCCATAATTAGAGAGCAGAACTTAGTTAGTTCTCCCTGTTCCTGTAAGGAATTGGATCAACTGCAGATAGACCAATTTATTTTGTTCTTTTTAACTTTTTAACATTTCTAAAAAATTGTCAATTTGAAATCAATCAATCAATTGTTCCTTTCTTTATCCATTCCATTTGCATTTGCTAGTATTACAATTATCCAGTTATTTTGAACTTTGTGTATTTCAGACACAGAATTTTCAGTAATGGGTCCTTATATTTTCCGAGAGTTCGTTTGTCGGACGAGGGTAGTTACCGTTGTGAAGGACTTACAGACAATAGGGATATACCGGCACAGACATTTACATCAGAACTAATACTCTCAAGTAAGTCAAATAAGTATATATCCATAAAAAATGTAAATTTTATAAAGTTTTCCTTTACAGAAATTACCCCAGAAGGACCCCAGTTACAGAGTGGTCTAAAATGTACCCTTACAGATCACTAACTCTCCCTGCCTATTTTTGTATTCCATTGGAGATCTTAGTGTTAGAAATTTTGTCAGTTCACTTTACTAAAGGTTGGTGGTTTTCTCTGTGCACTCTAGTCTCCTCCGCCATCTCCGACCTGCCTGCCATGCAGATTTCGGAAAAGAGACTTTTTGTATTCTAGATCCTATGAGTTCACTTACTTTTGCAACATTTTGTTTTTGTGAATTGTCAACATATTGCTTTGACTTATTTACAACACTTTGCATTTGAGAATATATAATCTCTAAACCTAGTACTTTTTAATTTAATATTTGCAGTACTTTCATTTTCATTTAATCTTATGTTAACAAAAAATTTCTTAATGGGGTTCACCGGTGTACCATGTGATACCCCATAACACTTCCGCGGAACAAGTATTTCCATTGGAGATAGAATTGCTTCAGTTGTGTTTCCACATAAAAAATTATGTTATTCCGGGAAATTCAACGTAAACATTTTTCTGAAATGATCTGCACAAAGGGTAAGAGGTGTTGATCATGTGGTATGCAGGTGAACTCCATCATAACTCGGGAAAATTTCTATTTCTGATCATTTTCATGAGAAACAACCGCTGCATTCATTCACACAGAAAGCTAACAATATTGATTAAAACAAGCATTAGTTTATTGTCTAGACATTATTAAAAAAATATGGCAACAATATTTATGGAAAATAATTTCATTATCTTTTTGTTTTTTTTTTTTTGCCAGATGTACAAAAATTTCCTATTTACTATCTTATATATTTCTGTATTATAACAAATTTACTCACACATATTGTGTGAAAGATTGTGAATTCTATAGAATAAAAACAAATTACAACTTAAAAAAAAAATTCCTGTGTATATAATTTTCTTGACTATTATAACATATCATTGTGGTGTTTATCAACTATTACCCATGATCTGATCCAAGAAATGTAACTAATTCAGTTAATACATTTTACAACAACAAACTTTATGGTCTGTAATGATAAATTTGAAATTGAGAGAGAGAGAGAGAGAGAGAGAGAGAGAGAGAGAGAGAGAGAGAGAGAGAGAAAGAGAGAAGAAGAAGAAGAAGAAGAAACTGGTTTAGTATTGGAATCTAGTCATAAATGAGAGAGAAATAGCATTATGAGAGAGAGAAAGAGAAAGAGAGAGAGAGAGAGAGAGAGAAACATTATGGTTAAGCATAGAAGCCTAGTCATACAAAGGAGATATTAAAATCCAGCACATTGATAGCAAAAGAGAAAGCATTAAAGTTGTGTTGTAGAGAGAAACTGGTGTAGCATTGAAGTATAATAACCTTAAATGAGAAAGAAAGAGAGAGCATTAAGGTCTTGTAGAGAGAGAGAGAGAGAGAGAGAGAGAGAGAGAGATCGAGATCATTAACAGTGAAGTGTATATTATCATGGTAGATTTTTTAATTTTTTCTTGACTTGCTGTTTTATCAAGGGGGTTGTACTTCATTAATGATGAAAGTTAAAGCAGCTGGCACGGTGCAGATGGAATAAGACATATTAACAGTGTTTTATGGAATAAATTCAAACACTCATGTGCCTCTTAAAATTATGAGTGTATTTCATAAGTACTCATTAGCGAAAATGCCAAGTTGTAGCTGGAAATGGAAATATTTTGGTGTTTTGAAAGGTCTACAATTATTTTAGAAAATATCTTTCTTTGAAATCATTAGAAGAATTTAATGAGATATAATGAGTGTGTTTGGAATTTTTTTCCTGTAAACCTTAGTTACCATGTCAAAGTTGGGTCTGCACTTTGAAATCAGGTATCTTGTCTTAAGCGATATGTCTTAGTTTCGCATGCACTTTGAAAACATGTCTCCACTTTGAAATCAGGTATCATGTCCAATTTAGATATGTTCGGCAATGGACCAATTCTGACTGATTGCAAGCAGACACACCCAAATGTTGGCTGGCACATTAATTCATGTTATGAGATATGATACATGTAAAAGATAAATAGATGCACTGTCAATATCTAACACCAAATATTACCTTGCTATAGGGGAATCTACAAAAGTCTGCATTTGACTTAAACTTTAAGTGTGCACGATTTTGTGTTTTTGTTGTGATGATGAGGTTAAACAACAGCTGACGTCACTTTAAATTGTACAAAATGATGTGTAATTGAATATTGTAGTTTCTGACAATACTTTTATATGATATAAGTTTTTGAATTTTTGAAAAATCCCCCTAGTATTAAAGTTGAAAGCAGACAAATTGAGTAGATTCCAAGGCATTTATCCAGCTAGGGATGTGGTACCCACAACTTGTTGCTCTAAGGGTAGAGGGTGTACCATTGAACAATCGATAGTGCCAAATATTCTGATCCATTCTTGATGAGTTGTAAATGGAAAAAAAAAGAAACCAGAACTCGTGTTTCAGTCCTAATACTATATATACAGTCCAACCTGCCTTAAAGGCCACCTCCATATAAGGGCCACCTGCTTATAAAGGCCAGTAGAATTGTATCCCAATAGTTCTTTATCCATATTGTTTGAACCTGTATATAAAGGCCACCTGCTCATAAAGGTCACTTTTACTGGTTCCCTTAAGTGGCCTTTACAGACAGGTTTGACTGTATATATATATATATATATATATATATATATATATATATATATATATATATAATACTCAGTTTTTTCCCTTAACACCCAAGAACTGACTATCTTGGTATAATTGAAAGAATTTTGACTGGGATTAAAACATTCTGTCTCTATTCTACTCCCAATACTAACAGTCCCGTGACTAAACAGAACTAACTACTTGTCAAGTTAAATGATTAAAGTTTTTTTTTCTCGGTGAGAATATCCTCGTCTTTACAGTAATTGATAGTCAAAATCAAAATATAGAGTCTAAGGTTCCTTTTAAAATTAATTCATCTCCCAGCAGAAAGTTCAAAAACTATTCATGATGTATTCTAAGTGGCTAGGTTCTCCATAACAATTTAATTATTGGTTCAACCATTTCCAAATCTATCTCAATCAACTAGACGTAATTCATTTCTCCTGATGGATTGTTAGGCCATGTAATGAACAAATTTATCAATATATTGTTTTCAAATGTATGATTTTCTTTTAGTCTGACAAATTATGTGTAATGCTTTCTCCTTGGGTATGTGGTACAGATATCTTTATTTTGGCGTAATGTAAAAAACGGGACCATTGTATGAAAAAATACTTGATTTATGAATGACTGGTCTCAATTTACTGTTAATAGTTCATTTAAGTCTATAAAACAATAATTTTTCCCAAAATACAATTTTCTTTTTTAAAATTCACCAGATAAAAGTTTACAGGTGCCAAATGATGTCTTGATTTGTTAGGGTCCATTGTTGTTGGGCTTGTTGGAATTAACGGATCGCTGGCCACACAAACAATGTTCGGACACTGGCCGCCATCACGGTACCAAAGCAGCATCACAGCAACTAATGACGTACTAGCGTCAATGATGTCATTAAATGGCACAATTCAGTCCGAGTTTTCGTTCTTTTTGTGTGTAATTTAAGCATGTCAGGCCTTTGTCGGAACATTGTGGGTGTGGCCGACGATCCATCAATTGAGCTTATAAAGAAAAATATGGAAGAAACAGATTTTGCAACTTCAAAATAGTTTGGTGATAAGTGTGGTGGCAAAGTGTCCCTGGAATATTGGGATGGGAGATGGGGGTGGGAGAGGTGTTACACACTCAACATGGTCTTTGTTTGTCCACACCATTAAAAATCTGTCACAATTTCTTATTGTATTATTCTGGATTTTAATATATTACAAATTATTGTAAAATTTATAATTGCAAATTATGCAAATAAATCCCAATTTCAATTGAAATCATTTAAAATTGATTTTTCAAAATAAAGGTTACCCTTTTAATTAAAAAAGAAGTGTTTGAAATGAACACCTGCGATTTTTTGTCATCACCAGTGAAATTGATTATTCTGGAATATTGAAAGTTTCCTCTTGTAAAATGATATATATTGCATTAAGTACATAATTAATTATACCTTTCTCAATGTTCCAGCCTTTTCTCTGTGTACCAATCTAACCGTCAGTTTTCAAGATATTCCCATATTAATTTAAAAAAAAGACATATCAAGTTTTCCAATTGATCAAAAACTTTAAAATGAGGGTTTGTTCTAAGTCATCTGTCTTGAAATGAAAAATATGGATGTTTTTCAAACTTTAAGTGCAAAAGGGAAGTCATTTGTTTGGTTCTATCTCGGCTTGATAAATGATCAGTATTGTATCTTTCTAATAAGTTAGAATCACGCAAACTAATAGCTCTCTATTTTACTCTGCCATTCAGACTTAATTTGCTGATCTCCGAGACTTGAACACATAATATTATAGCTTGAAGACAGATCCCCAATGCCCTGTCTTTCTGAATGTAGAATTTTTACATTTTGTTCATAAAAGTTTGATATTGGCTACATGACAGCTCTGGGGCTGTTTTGTTATAAGTATAAATATTACATGATGTTATTAGTCTATCACTAGTTGGACTGTCCAGTGCATCTAGATAATGCTGTAATATTAACCATAAAGGTTGCATGTACACTTTGTGCATTCAACACAGCATTTTTGTATTTTGTTTTAAATAACATTTACAATAGTACCTGCTATACTAACCACCTCTGTATAAAGACCACATGTTCATTAAGACCTAGTGTTTTAAGTTCTCCTTGCTTCATATTTCAACCCAAAAGAACCTAGATATAAAAACCACATGACTATAAAAAGGTTCTATTTCTTAGGTTCCATGGATGGTCTTTATGTACAGGTTTTATTTACATGTATATTACCATACGTGCCACTATCACAATATCTTTAGTATCAATATGACTAATATTCATATACTCTGGGGAATAAATTTTTCCCTTCATTGAGAATTTTGAATATTTAGAGATTTATAAATGCATGATCTATGAATGATGTGGATTAAATATCAATGAATTAGCTATGATCTCATTCCAATGGTGAAAAATTGCATTTTGAGTAGATTTCTGTTATTATACGTTAAATACTTTAAAAATGTTTTTAGCACCAAAATGAATTTAGAATTATTTAGACTAGACAAAAAGCCTCCAAGTTTGAGTGAAAAAAAAAATATAATAAAAATAAAGTCGGTAATGGGTGATGTAATCATTGGTACCAAAGGACGTATAGCTCCAGAAGGGGGATTTGTCTCTGTTGCTGGCAATATTCTTGTGTCTCTGTGTATCCTATCTGCTGTGCTTAAGTTTTTGTGTCTTGTCTGTTAATCCATCCACGCTCTCTTCTTTCCTCTTATAGATTATATCTTGGTCTTGTCTTGCTGGTGCAGCTCCTAGTGTATGGTATTTATCTGGTTTCTCGTCATTCCTGTTTCTATCACAATTCCTTAATTGACCACTGCCATATAAGTTCAAGAACTTAGATTGGAGCATAAAAAAGTTTTTTTTTTTTTAACTTACCGGTAGGTTGGTCGGTGGTGTGGTTTCTTTCACCATTCCAGAACTGACCTCCTTGGTATCGGTGACAGAATCTTGACTGAGACAAAAAACACCATTACATCATTACATCACCTTACCTTGGAGAACCCATCAGTTGTTTTACAATATTAACAGATTTAAAACCTTAGTTTTCGAAAAGAGTGCCGATTTAATTTGCCTTTAAGAGAGAGAGAGAGAGAGATTGAAATAAGAAATAAACTTCAAGAATAATCTTAATCTCATAGTTAATGTACTTTACATTTTATGTTATAAAAGTTTTGCTAATCTTTAGGAATTGTTATCAGCAATAGCTTTAATTTTTTTTCATGATCAATGAAAATGATCAAGTGTATGTTTTCATGTAAAAAATGAATGTAAAAATTGAAATTGGAAGTAAAGAAAAAGTGAAGTATATTTATAGACAATATGTCAACAAGTTCGCATGATTAGGGCTTGTTAGGGAAGCTTGTCTGTCATTGGTTTGTTTAGCCTTATTACCATTCATCAATATCTGTCAGATAAACTGTTGAATCACACTGCTCTCCCCATCTAAAATTAACGTCCTCAACATCCAAGATTAATACAAACTGAGAGAACATCATTTAAAGATCACACACAGACACAGAGAAGCAATTCTACTTGTAATTAGAGGTTTTAAGGAACTCTCTGTCCATAATTCATCTTTAATGAGAGAGTAAAAAACACAGTGACAACCCCCCGAGTGTCAGGACTTCTTTTACTGGTGTTAGAGTAGTATTGTCAGATAATGATTGTGTGGATAGTAGAGGCCACCTTTATTTTATAGCAATATAAATGGGGTTATATAATATCATATCTATTTGTGTATCACAATAAGGTACAATTTCTGGAAAATTTGTAACTCTTTATCAAAATTTGGATATCGCTTATTGAAAATGAAGATCTGGTAATAATGGGTTGTAAATATATGCTCATTTACTGATATCATTAAGAATGTGTTAGACAACAATGAAGCATTCATACTTAAAACTTTTTGAATTACAAACTGTTGAGTAAAATAAATAAATAAAGTTTTTACTTCTTTTTTTTTTTTTTTTTTTTTAAAAAAGGTCATTTTTATCATGTTTTCAAAAGATTTTAGTTAATCTTGCACTCAGTTAAATATTGACTATACAGAATATTTCAAATTGCTAGATTAAAAATTAATAAAAACAAAAATTTAAGATGTAAACGGTAGTTTTTATCACATTTTTAAAAGATTTCAGTAAATCTTGCATTCAGTTGAATTTTATGTACCAGTATTTTTTAATCATTTCATAAATCAAATTTTATTTTTCAATTTAAGAATTGATTGCTATGGATCTAATGTAAAACCCACCAAAAAAAAAACCAGATTTATATAACATTGTATCACGGTATCTCATAAAGGACAAACAGAATGGTGGAATGATGTATTAATATAACAATATAAAAATCTGCTATTCATGCAGTGATTCATTTCATTGATATGATTTTTTACCCAATATCTAGTAAATGACATTTACAAGGGATAAAATTCCTGCTAAAAGTCCATTATATTAGTAAAGGTCATGTTGAGAATATCATGTTCATTTCATCTTAGAAATAGACAATCACGTTCATTTCATCCAATTTGTAGCCTAATGTATTGCTTCTTACCAGGTTTCTACCATCCTTTGTTATGAGTTCATTCGACATATTGAAAATGTTGTTTTGTAACTGTTTTGTCGGTGTTGATTTTCATGTTTGTTTCCTTATTTTTATCATTAAAAGATGAAAAAATATACCGGTATATTTTATGTACACTATTTTGTTATTCAATTTTTTCCTATTCATGGAGTATTTTTGTATATGAATTCTATCTTAAAAAATGAAATATTTTGTGTGTGAATTGTCTCCAAATGAAAAGGAAAACCAATTCTAGAATCAGCTGAGACAACATTATTTCTGATTGAAAATCCTATTCATTGCTATTCTGACATTGAACATTTCTTTTTTTGTGTGATTTAGTGTGAATTCCATCTTGAAAATGAAATATTTTATGTGTGAATTGTTTCCAAAAGAAATGGAATACCAACTCTGAGATCAGTGGAGACAATATTACTTTTGATTGATTGGAAAACACCTGTGTCCTAGTTGATATCAGAATGGCTATACAGTCAAACCTGTCTATAAAGGCCACCCAAGGGAACCAGTAAAAGTGGTCTTTATGGTAAGGTGGCCTTTATATACAGGTTCAAATAGTATGAATACAGAAACAATTTGGATGCAATTCTACTGGCCTGTATAAGCAGGTAGCCCTTATATAGAGGTGGCCTTTAAGGCAGGTTGGACTATTTAAATTTGTGGAATGTACTCCATTCAAACTGAAAGTTTAAAAATTATTGCTTATAAAAGCAGGTGTAATTTTTCAATTTTCACTTCAAAAAATTTAGTATCACTCTTAAGAGTCCTTGCTTATTTTAAATTCAGTTTCTACCCTTTCTTAATAACATCCTGACATGTACCGTATATATTTTTGTAAATGATGATAGATTTCAACAACACAGTAAGGAATGATTTCATTTATTGTAATCACGTAATACCTCCTTAGTTACCGCAGTGTGAGATGAAAACTATTTTGTAACCTGAATAAAAGAGTTTAACCTGATGACTAGCTTCAGAATGAACGCCTAATGATTTTAATTTTTTTTCATACAAAAATTGTCTTGATGGATAAAAAATGCATTTTTACATTTTAATAAAAAAAAAACCCAAAAAACTGTTTTGTAACTTGAGTAAACAGGTTTAACCTGACTTGCTTCAGAATGCATGGCTTATGATCTGCGTAATGTTTTTTTAAATAAACTTTTTTTCCTTCAAAAAATTTTCTTGATTGTTAAAAAAATGCATGTTTTGATTTTGATTTAACAAATTGTTTATCTTCCGCCCTTCATTCTCAGATCTCAATATCTCTATGTGATTGCCCTGAAATCAATGTTATTTTATTGTCTGTAACATGAACCATCACGATACAGTATGTGCAAATTTTTATTTTTATTTTTCTTAAATTTTGGTCTTTTGTATTGGGCAAAACAAACCTTTATTGCATTTTACCCATGATTGACAGGATATTTCACTTTTACGTATGTTTCCACTGTGATGTGAATTTTAGCTTTTATTGAAATTCACTTTGATGTAGTGGAAGTTATGTTGTGTTAGTAACAAAAATCTTACGGATTTTGCTCATGAATTGCATTTTTAAATTTTTTCGTAAAATGCAGAATATAGAGTTTATATGAATTATAGAACTCTAATGTTATTGAACCTAAGATATTAAATAAATTTGAATAACTGGCTTTATATTTGAGATTGGAAACTGGATCTGTTTCTATAATATTTTTGTGGATCTGTTAGAAAATGATTAAGGAGCTTTCAATCCAAGTTTCCCATATTTCAACCACTTATCCATTGTATACATTTGTTTACACTGGCCACTGCACTGCAGAATTTCATACCCATGAATATATTGTCTGAACCATGAGACTTTATCCCTGCAGAATTAAAGAACTATATGTATTGAATTTTATATATTTGATTCCTGTTTTTCAGATCTTGGAGACTTCAGATCAGAATCCTTTGAGCCACGGCTGATCAGGAATTACCCGATAGTTATACCTCTACATAACAAATTTGTTGTAAAAGTGTTCCCACCATCTGGTCAACCAACACCAACACTCAGGTTTGTGTCTTTATAAACACCAATACAAAGAACTGAAAAGTTCATGGCATGCCTCCTGACTCGAGGCTACAGTTTCTCAATCGTTTTTTAACTCAGATTTTCCTTAACTTCAATCTGGCGAAATTTTACGATCTTTTATAGTATGTCAGAGAAAAGGTTTCAACAAAATTTTAATATTGATATATTTTTGATAAGCTAATACAGAATCTTCAAAATGACATCTTAAATTCATGAATATCTTACAAAAATGATTTAGATTCCAATTTTACAAGATTTATGGAAAGGAAAATTCTGGTTAAGAAATTATTGTTAAACTTGGGCTTGGAATTAGATATAAGCATCAAAATCTGTGTCATTTTATATACAAAAAGATTTTGTAGGTTCTTGTAGTTTTTGATGGCCAAGTACATGTTTGAGTAGTGTTGGTACAAGCTTTTTAATGGACTCTATGTGCATGAAGGCTTGTTGTACTGTGAAAAGCTGCAATAATAGTAATGATGTTGCTCTTTCTATTCTTGTTGAGTTGAGTAATGGTGTTTAACATCCCAGTCAAGAATATTTCACTTATATTGAGACGTCACTGGCTATAGGCAAAGTTGCAGAAATTTTGCCTGTGCGTTTGCTGATAGCATTATACAGCAGGGTTATTTAGCATGCCAAGCCCACCATGACACGGGACCTTGTTTATTTTAAGTTCCCATCTGAAAGAACCGTGACTTTCATTTTGTAATGCCGAGTGCTTTTGGAAAGAACAGTCAATACCCACTTTCAAGTCTTGGGTCAGACCCGGTCAGGGTTCAAACCCACAACCTCCCACTTACGGAGTTAGCACTACCAACTGAGCTACCACAGTGAATTCTTTCTTTCTGTTCTTGTGCTCCCTTGCTACTCTCTTTCTCCCTCTCTCCCCCTATCTCTCTCGCTCATCATCTCATTAAATAACACTCTTACAGCAATTAAAATTAACTTAACTGTATAGTAGACTTCAAATAACGATAAATTAAAATTACATTTTAGTGCAAATTTCAAAAGTTTTTAAAATTTTTAAAAAAATCAGCAGTTGTCATTTCCTGTAGCAAAACATGGGTAATTTCCTGTATTTATCCTGTATCTAAGTTTGATTACAAAACTTTTAACTTGTAGCAGCTATTTTTATAAAATTTAATTGACTTTTTAGATTAAAATGTACAACTAAAATATCTTTGGTTACATAACAGGAACAGCAAATGTATCATAAATTAGATAAAATGCTTGTCAAATACTACTTCTTGATGTTCAGGGTTGTAAGTATAAGATACCGGTATTAAGAATACAAGATACAGGTATTTAGGTACTTACATAGATATTTACGTCCCCGAAATTCTGTTATTTGAACTTTGGTCTCTTTAAAAGGGTTATTTAACAGTATTCTGGCCAATTTAAAATTTATTTGTACATAAGATAACTATATTTTGGTATTCATACATATTTAGATTCTCTGATATTCTGTTACTCGCCCTTTGGTCTCTTTAACTGAATAATTTTACAGTATTTTAGCCAATTTAAAATTTATTTGTAAATTAAAACTGCTTCATTGACATATAAATCCTTATTCAACTGGATCGTTTCTTATCTTAAAGAGAAATATACTAAAATTTTGAGATGTGTAAAGAGTTCAGATTTTAGCACAGAATTCTTACATTCCTTAATAACAGTCCTCAAAGTGGGCTACAAAATTAGGTAGACTGCTGACTACTAATTTAGAAATTGGTGCGGGTAGCTGAAATTCAAAATTCTGTAGCAATTTATTATACCCCCTGCTTAAAAAGGGGGGGGGGTATATAGTGATAGGGGTGTCTGTCCGTGTGTCCATCCGTCCTTCCGTTACACCTTAGGGTACCTATCTCTTATCTGCAACTCCTCCTAAACCCTTCAATGGATTTTCATGAAACTTTTAACACAATCTTTGTGATATAATGTAGATGTGTACCTCCTATTTAAAAATTTGATCTGATGGATTTTTTTTATGTGGGGGGGAGCGGGGTATTTTTTGTGAGCTTGTGGCTCACAGTTTTTCTAGTTTTTAGTAGTTTTGACAAATTTTATAGCAAGATGTCAATGTGACAGGTAAAGGTTTGAATCCCACTCTGGGTACTTCCTAGTGTGAGAAAATGTGTCTGTTTTGTTTGTCAAAGGTCAGTGGGCACTCTGGTTTCCTCAACCATCCCTGAACTGACTACTGCGATATAAGTGAAGAAATCTTGACTGGGATGTAAAGCACCATTTATTACTCCACTGGACGCAAGTTTTTACCTTTGATTAAGGTAAATGAGTCTGTAGACTTGTAGAGTAAAGCTATCATAGTTTAATTATTTGGCTCTGGTAAAATCGTTTTATACTTGACTTCTACTACCGGAGAGATGTACGTAAACCGAGGATAACTTGTATTAGGGATTACGTTTGTAATATCGATACCGTACAGGAAATGTTGTGCTGCTCGCACTACAGGTTAAAGAATATATTGCATAATTTAGGTATATTAGAAGATGATCATGCAGTTATTGGCTCAGCGGGGAGGAAAAATAACAAAAAAATCTGTGAGATGAATAACATAATATATTTCGTTATGCAGTTAATTATTAAAGAGTGTATATTAACACAAATGTTGTTGTTTTCATAGCTGGTAAAATGCTAACATTTACATGTATATAATGTTTATTTCCATATGATAGAAAATTGTTTATCTCCTTACTGCATTTGTTACCCTCCCATACCAGATTTAATGAAAACATCCCAAAGTATTTGTATATGTTTTATCTGGTTATGAGATGGGTTTTCATTAGTGCTAGTAATTTATGATGAGGTCTTTTTTCTCTCTCATGAGTTATTATATTTTCCATCTGATTGACATCATCCTTGTCCATACAGCGAAACTTTACGAACTCAGAATGCAAAGGACTTTGATTTTGACCAGGGTTCTTGGTGGCGAAGATGTCTAAAGCCTCGGAGCATACAGATTATAGTTCCTGTCATTCAGCTTAGGTCTAAATCCTTTTTGGACAAATCTTAGTATAAGAAAAAATGCACTTTACTCCAGGTACTCTGGTATCCTCCACCATCAAGAACTGATCACCTTAGTATAAGTATTGCTGTGTGCTGTCTTCAAATAATACACTCAAAACAGATGTGCCATTTCTTTAAAAAAAAGAAAGCCCTATACAGCACTATTCAATTTATGACAACAACAATCAAACAAATGAATAAATAAATAAAAACATTATTTATTTTATGATGTGATATTAAAATTTAATAATATTATTTTTAACTAATTCAATACATGCCAAATTAATGTGAATTTTATAAATTTTTGAATTACATTTTCCACAAATGAAATAATATGGTAGACAGAAAAAAGCAAAAAAATTAACACATACACAAATACAAAAATTCAAAAAAAAAGTGTGTTAAAATATTTATATTTTGTAATATACACCATTTGGTCATATGCATCATTTTTATGATCATAGATAAAGTCTTAGTATAAAAAAACATTGTGCAATGTGCAATAAATCTGCCAAAATGTTCATAAATTAGACCAATTAGTATATTATGAGGGGCAGTAATACGATCTGGTATCATCTTTAATGTGGAGAATTATCACCGATCTGCTGCGGCTTACAATGAATCATAAAGATAGCTCAAAATCCCTTTTACATACATATACATATGCATGCATAATAGTCTTCATATCTAATGCCAAGTAGTGTCAAGTCACGTGTGTATATTTATTTAGCAGTTAAAATGTTCCATTTAATAAAATAATATGCACTTGCATGATGCCTGTCAAGTTTAATGGTTAAATTTCCTTTAAATTACATTTCAATTTTCTACAAAAAAGCTTACCTCAGTAGAGTAAATGGTCAGGGGCTTTTGGGTCTTATTTATTTCTAAAGGCCTGGTCTTTCAACTTAATTAGTCCCAATTAAAAAATGGTCATGGGATTACACTTGTCTTTCAACCTAAACTGTCTTACCGTTGTTAAGGTTTCCCTAGTCTATCACATGCATGAAAGGTTGTCTGCCCCTTTGACCTAATAACTGGTTGTCAAGCTTTTAAAATTATGTCACAGTATTTTCATAACCAACCCCCCTTGCAAAATAGTTTGATGGGGGGGGGGGGGGGGGGGGGGGGCTATATAGGAATCACCATGTCTGTCTGTCCGTCCATCTGTCTGCCCGTGTAAAATCATGTCCGGGCTTTATCTCATCAATGCTTTGGAGGACTCTCATGAAACATGAATAATCTTCATGGTCCAAAGGTGTGACCTTGAACCAAGGTCATATCAGAAAGGTCAAGGTCATAGGAAAACTTTAGATGCTGGGGGGGGGGGGGGGGGGATATTTGGCTTACTTTGTTTACTTTGTTAATTATGGTAGTACAGATCCTAAGTACTCAAAAAGTTGCCTTTGGTGCAAAAATGGAACGGAAACACTTTTGCATACATTATAGACAAAAGTTTAACACCGAGCTAACGGAAAGGATTCAAAGCTCGGCTGCCGAGTGGCCAAGTTATGGATAACTTGTGATAAAAAAGCTGCAGAGATATAGATAAGAGGTTCTGAAATTCTATCAATATATTATTATTGAGAAAGCGGCCGATTGGGCACCAGTTTGTTAGCTTAGTTTTAAACTTTTGACAGGTCTGTACTGTATTTTCTGTATGGCGGTACACAGTGGCGACTTTACTGATCATTTGTCTCCACTATAATGTATTTGTGAAAGATTAAGATTTTGTAGAAATTTTTATTTTTATGTTTTAGATGGTTGGATAAAATGATTTAGAAGTTGGACAGTCTGGTCGCATCCATGTTGAAGACAACAATCTGGTCTTCTTAAATCCGCAGCAGATGGATTCTGGGAATTACACCTGCATCGTAGAAAATTCCGTGGGAGAAAAACGGCAGAATGTTTGGATCATTGTCTCCGGTAAAATAACATAATTTGAAAAAATATTTTATCTATGAATAAGATGTTGATAATATCGGAAGATATTTGAATTTTTTAGTCATTTTAATGCTATGGTTTTAAAATAAACTTGAATATAATGAGAAAAAATGTGAGAAATCTGGCACATATTGTCGATGTATTTCTGGCACTCTTTCATCGTTTAAAATCTCTTAAGATTCGATAAAAATAATCTGACAGGATTTTTACTGAACTAATCCATATGGTACACCCTAGACTTCTATGATTCATTAAGTGTTGCTCTGGGAATAAAAACAGTAATACCGAGATGCCATTTATGATAGTGTTACTAAATTATTCTTATGTCAAGAGTATTTTTGCCCCCTCTTTTAACATTCTTTGAACAAAATGAAAAGTTCAAAGTTCCTGATATCATTCTTGAATTGTTGTTCCATATTCTCTGCCAATATTTTATAACAACAAATTTGATTTGCCTGAAAATATGGCTCTTATAATTATGATAGTGTGGTACACATTTTGTGTAAACAGATCGACTTGCCAACTTTTACATTTTTAAAGTAATTCTTACTAAATTTTTTTAACCATTTGGTTTTACAATTTATATTTAAACCTTAAGATTTCTAAGCTATTTGTGGTGATATCCAGAATTTCCATACCAGAATATTTACGAATAAAATTTTAAGTCATCTTATCACATAAAAGTTTGAAAACAATCAATTCTAATTGTTATATCCTCAAAGTATCTGAAAGACAAGTAATAATTTGACTTTGCTTGACAAAATCATGTTTACAAGTAAAAGGACATTGGAATTCAGTAGCATATAGACAATGACAATAGACCTGCTATATAAAAAAATTCTTTAGGTACGATTTATAGCAGCATCGTGTTTACTTTCGTAGAACTTTAGCATGGGACAATCATTGGTTTTTTTCCAGAGTTTTCAGTCAGTGTGCAAAAAAAGAAATTACTAAGATTAAAGGTTGTACAGATTATGAAAAAAGGTCTGTCCCATAACATTTTTATCATGCTTCTTATATAAATAAAAGATTTTGGATAATTTTCAGACAGGAACATAAATGCCATTTCAAAACACACCGTTATTCATCTCTGAAAATAGATGTTAATTCTGACAAATATGTAGATGTTTATACTATATTTGACTTGATTTGTTATTCTTAGGATTAAATAAAAAAAAACCCCACCTTAAATAACAAAAATTATTTTTTTGTCTTCTTATTCCAGTGCCACCCAGAATCAGTAAAGCACCACAGCCAAAGGAAGTGGAAGAAGGTGGTGATGTACAGTTTAGTTGCCAGGTAACAGGGACTGTGTATCCAGTGACAACAATCATATGGATGAAAGGTAGAGAGTTGATTAAAATGGTAAGTATGATCTTACAGCATGGTGAATGACAAAACAAACATGTAATGATTAACAAATATTAATATACATCAGGGTTCTCCCTCACCCTTTTGTGAATGGGGCCGGGGCCCTTGCAAATGTGAAAATTAACATCATAATGACCAACATAGTGAAAAAAAAAAAAAAAACCTTTAAAGTTACAGAAAACTCCAAAATACTGTTTTTAAAACTGGAATTTCCAAAATTGTGAAAATTGGCAGAGTGATTGTGAAAAAAGCATATCATTTTGAATTGTGAATGGGGCAGAATATAGGCCCCAAAAACAACCCAGCGAGAGTCCTGTACATTGATTAATGATTGTAATTGAATTTTCTGTGCTTTTACAAAATTTAGATGAGAAAGTTTGTCAGTTTGCTTATCAGGGGTTGATGGTTTTCTCCACCATCCTAGAGAGGGCGCGGTGGCCTAATGGATAAGACGTCAGTCTTCAAATCCAGGGTCTCTCACCGCTGTGAGTTCGAGTCCCGCTCGGACCACATGTGGGAAAGTGAATTTTCCTTACCGTTGGCCTTTACTGATTCACCTGGTATCAGTATAATGGACTGGGGGAGTGGTACGCTTGTCTGCGGTGTACCGACTCTGTGAGCTAGCACGGTAAAGTCGCCCTGAGTGCGCGCTAGTACAAGGCAGACCATACAACACACTCGCACTTCACATGCATACACAAAATAGTTCATAGATTAATCCATGGATATTAATAAAATAGTTCTCGTCGCGAATAGCTGAAAAATTGCTGATGTGACGTTAAGCAACATTCAACCTACCAACCAACCCATCCACCATCCTAGAACTGACTGCTGTGATATCAATGAAACAATCTTGACTAAAGTGTAAAACAAAATTACTCTGCTCCACTTAATTAAAATGAAGGTGAAATTAAGTTGTGAAAATGTATTTTGATCATGTACCTAGTATCATGTTTGTGTGGAACTGTCATTTCCAAAAAATTCCTAGTTTCTATTGAATACAATAGGTGAAGCCCATTACAAACTCGCTTGATAAAAAAGTGTCTATAATTTTTACAGGGTTCAAGTAGACATCACATGAATAAAATGCATGGCATATTGTCAATATCGAATGTGAAATCGGAGGATGTTGGTACCTATGCTTGTGTGGCAAACACTACTGGCCAGAAACTGGTGGAGTCAAGTCGAGCTTATTTAAGAGTCAGAAGTAAGATATATTCAAGATCTGAAGATCTCTTTTTTTAGCTCACCTGACCGAAGGTCATGTGAGCTTATGGCATAGCGCAGCGTGTGTATGTGCGTGCGTGCGTGCGTGTGTGCGTGTGTGCGTGCGTCGTTAACACCTATTTTCGACTTCTCCTCTAAAACTACTGGACAGTTTTTAATGAAACTTTGTCAGAAGTTATATGGGCCGGTGCAATTCAGATTTGTTCGTGGTGTTGCTATGGCTACCATAACTAGGTCAAGGTGACCTAGGGGTGCAAAAATCTTAAAAAATCTTCTTCTCCGAAAGTACTGATTGGAGAAAAAATCTGATGTGATATTTGGCTTCTCTAGGGTCTTAAGCCTATAGTTTGTTCATTTTGAGAAATTCGGATAAAAAATAGGTTACGCGTTTTTGCGTTAATTTTGAAAAAAATCGTAAAATAGCTTCAAATTGTTATAACTTGACTATTTGACCAGATAATGACATGGGGTTTTCAGTTTTGACATCTTCTTTTTAGTATCTTCAAAATGAGGTCAAGGTCAATTGTGAAGGTCGTGACCTAATTTTTTTTACTTCTGATTATGATTATAATCTCAAAAACTATTAACTTTTTGTATAGGCATGTATATTAGAATGTTGTAGGTATCGATACAACGATCATTTTGATGTATAGAAAAAGGTCATGGGTTCAAAGGTCAAGGTCACAGATGCGAAACAATACCGAAATGGTTAATTATCTCGAAAACTATAAACATTTTGTATAGGCATGTATATTAGAATGTTGTAGGTATTGATACAACGATCATTTTGATGTATAGAAAAAGGTCATGGGTTCAAAGGTCAAGGTCACAGATGTGAAACAATATCGAAATGGTTAATTATCTCGAAAACTATAAACATTTTGTATAGGCATGTATATTAGATTGTTGTAGGTATTGATACAACGATCATTTTGATGTATAGAAAAAGGTCATCGGTTCAAAGGTCAAGGTCACAGATGTGAAACAATACTGAAATGGTTAATTATCTCGAAAACTATAAACTTTTTGTATAGGCATGTATATTAGAATGTTGTAGGTATCGATACAACGATCATTTTGATGTATAGAAAAAGGTCATGGGTTCAAAGGTCAAGGTCACAGATGTGAAACAATACCGAAAAGGTTAATTATCTCGAAAACTATAAACATTTTGTATAGGCATGTATATTAGAATGTTGTAGGTATTGATACAACGATTATTTTGATGTATAGAAAAAGGTCATAGGTTCAAAGGTCAAGGTCACAGATGCGAAACAATACCAAAATGGTTAATTATCTCGAAAACTATAAACTTTTTGTATAGACATGTATACTAGAATGTTGTAGGTATTGATACAACAATTATTTTGATGTATAGAAAAAGGTCATAGGTTCAAATGTCAAGGTCACAGATGCGAAACAATACCAAAATGGTTAATTATCTCGAAAACTATAAACTTTTTGTATAGACATGTATATTAGAATGTTGTAGGTATTGATACAACGATCATTTTGATGTATAGAGTATAGAAAATGTCATTGGTTGAAAGGTCAAGGTCACAGATGTGAAACAATACCGAAGTGGTTAATTATCTCGAAAACTATAAACTTTTTGTATAGGCATGTATATTAGAATGTTGTAGGTATTGATACAACGATCATTTTGATGTATAGAAAAAGGTCATGGGCTCAAAGGTCAAGGTCACAGATGTGAAACAGTACTGAAATGGTTAATTATTTCGAAAACTATAAACTTTTTGTATAGGCATGTATATTAGAATGTTGTAAGTATTAATACAACAATCATTTTGATGTATAGAAAAAGGTTATTGGTTTAAAGATCAAGGTCACATATGCGAAACAATACCAAAATGTTTAAATATCTCGAAAACTATAAACTTTTTGTATAGGCATGTATATTAGAATGTTGTAGGTATCGATACAACGATCATTTTGATGTATAAAAAAAGGTCATGGGTTCAAAGGTCAAGGTCACAGATGTGAAACAATACTGAAATGGTTAATTATCTTGAAAACTATTAACTTTTTGTATATGCATGTATATTAGAATGTTGTAGGTATTGATACAATGGTTATCATGATGTAAAGAAAAAAGTCATTGGGGTTTAGTATTTATGTTTTCTTTAAATCTATCAGCTAGCCATTAGTTATCAGGTGAGCGTATCAGGCCCATGGGCCTCTTGTTAAAAAAACATTTTCTTGCAACTTCATATTTCTTATGGATGATTTAAAATTTGAAATGGAGACCTGTTTGATTAAATTCATACACTTGAGCATTTATGCAGTGACTGAACAATTAAAAATCATTGTATCAATATGGAAAGGTTCCAATAATCAATAATTCTACTACTAGACCACTGGACGTTTACTTCATTGACCGTTCAAAGCCAGGAATTTTAAAATCAGTGGTCGAAATATCTGTTTGTCTTTTCTTGTCTTTTCGAGTATTGTTTGGCTTTTTTTGTACAGCGTTTCACGATAGTGAACGCGTACTTTGCTATCGCTTTCTTCGAAGATATCGAGCTTCTTTGCTATGAAATTATAAGATATGAGTACACATGGAAATAGTGCGCCTGGTAAATGAGCGTGAAAGAAGTATATCTGTTTTATCGTGAGATATGTATTCTGTGACGGGTAATGCATTTGGTTACATATGCACATTTGGAATAAATTTTCGGAATACATTTCGGAAGCTAGTAAAATATTGCGACGGGATGCATCTAATAATTTCTGCAATTTGGCAAACTGATCTCATGTTTACAATAAAAAGTAGTCCGAGAAGTTTGCGTCCTACGATGAAATGAACAGCAACGGCAGGTTGATTTAATTAATTCTTCGTGAAATCTACGGATCTGTCGAAATCTTTAAATTTATTTTGAAGGTTATGATAACGTATTTTGATGTTGAGGCAATTGTGTCATATTTTAAAACTGTTTATCGATTAGATTTCACTTTCGTGAAAGGGAGATAATTCGTACAGTGTTGTGTGCAAATGACCACATGTGGATTTTAAATACTTCACCATTAACATGAAACGGGAATATTGTGAGTAATAATCAGCAGTTAATTAAAACCCAGATTAACAGCAAATGATCCAGTTACATACAACCGCTAGAATGTACCCCCTCATAGCGACGGTAGGATCTGCAAAACTTTACTTTCTCTGTATCTGAAATGACATTTCCCACGATCGGGTACAACTTTTTAAAATTTTAATTACCGATTGTCTTTTTCATATATTTATGAAATTATTATTTTCTACCATTTAATTCAGCAATACATGGTTTGGTACATTGTTTCTTTTTCCAAAAAAAAAAAAAAAAAACATCCGTCGGACTATGCATAGATCGACCCCCCCCCCTCCCCCAAATTTTTGGTTATATTCTGTCTTGCCACAACACCATTTTTACCAACTACGCTGTACAACAGTACGGCAGTGCTATGTTTATCATTTAGTTGTATTCTGTTGTTTTCTTGGTTGTGTTGGCTATTATCAAGTTGATATTTTTCATTTGCAAATTTTTTTCTACTACTGTAATTAAGGAAAGTGTTATTTATTTCTTTTAAAATTGGAAAAAAATTGATGTTCATATATACTTTTGTTTTATTTTAGAAAAATTACAATTTAATCCCATACCCAGGAATACCTTCATCGAATATAAGACTGATGAACAAGTATCTTGTAAAGCAGAAGGTGACGGCCAAGTTATCGTAAACTGGCTGAAGGACGGCAGATTGAACATTGCTCCACATGTTACAAACGTTGATGGGACTTTGTACTTTCATGACGCCAAGAAATCGGATGAAGGGCTCTATACTTGCATCGCTCACAGTGATCAACAAGGATTTATCAATGCATCAGTTTATATAGCTGTTGTCGGTAAGAAAATCACCACGTTTTAATTCATCAACAACGACAAGCTTAACAGACTTAGGTCCTTGGGTGTTGCCAAGTTCTTTCAGATAATTTTGTATTATTGGGGTCTTTATATTTAATTTGTTTAGTCAACATTTTTTTTATTCATGATAATTGCACTTAGTTTCGGGATTTGTACCAAAAGAATTTTTTTTCCCGGTGAATCAGTTTTTATGACATATGTCTTATAACAGATTAAGAATGTATAGCACATTATTTATAAGATAATCTACATTTATTTATAAGAAAATCTGTAAAATATATGCAATTAGTGTCAGCTAAATTGATAATTAATTGTGTAAAAATATAGATAATTTCTTAAGGAAGATTTTCCTGTTTTGTTACTGCTTGTCGAAACAAGCTTAGACATAATTTTATTGTCTTTAATTTGCTTACCTTTGGCGAAAATTACAATGTCACATTGACAATCAACATGAGTCACTAGACACCGTACACGTTACTTTGGAAACAATTATTTTCCTTATTTTGTTTATACAGGGTATAGACATGTCTTGATTTTGTTTAGGATTATTATGCGTGTTTGTTTTGAAATTTGACATGTAATTCGCGTTTTCTGTGAATAAAAGATAATATTAGTGTATCTGTATTACAAGAGGATTAGAAATAATAAACTTCTAATATCATGTTCCGCCAGGAATGCTGTTTTTACACATGTGCCTGTACAAATATATATGTATAGATAAAAACACACATTTATTTTTTTAGCGTTTGATGTTTGTGCTTAATTGAAAGTGAAGAAGTAATTTGTTTGCTTGATGTTATTTATATTTAAATATGAAAATATAGTACCAAAGATACCTTCTTTATATATCTATAAGAAAAAGAGAGATGATGGATATGATGATGGCCATTATCTGAAATGCAGATAAATATCTGAAAATGATTAGCTTGATATGATGTGGAACAAACATTTACTCATAGATTTTCAAAAAAAAAAAAAAAAAAAGTAGCAAATATTGCAATAAAGGTGCTTTCAGCTTTTTAGCAGCAGCTGGTTGGGGAAATACTGATTTCTCCAAAATTTGTATTTGCAAAAAATTGTTAAATGAATTTTTACCAAAAATTGGTTTAATTGAAGGTAGAACTTTATTAAATGTTTCCTTTGTTTTTACAGAGAGACCAAGGATTCAGACCAGGCCACACAACACCACTGTCCTTGAAGGACAGACAGCCATGTTACACTGCGTTGCTATTGGCGATCCGAGACCTGAAATCAAGTGGGATAAAAACTCTTTTACAGATGGATTTGATTACAGAAGGGTGACAGTAAGTGAATTAATATAAGAATATCTCTCTCTCTCTCTCTGTACCTATAAACTGTTTTGTGTTGCAATAAACAAAATGATAATACACAGATTTTCAACCCATAATTCACATTTGTGCCATCTAAATTTCATTGATTCCAAAGTGACTATCCTCTCTTTCTCTCTATCTGTACCTATAAACTGTGTTGTGTTGCAATATATAAAACAGTTATACACAGATTTTCAACCCACAATGCACATTTTGTACCATCCAAATTCCATTGATATCAAAGTGACAGTGATCCATACAAATCAGAATTTATTTGAAAAAGAAAACTTTCATTTTATCATGAGTTATTTTTATAAAGAAATAATGTTTTTTATAGGTATGCATGTTTGATTTTATAGTCAGTAAACAAACAATCAAAACTGAAATGATTTTCCATAAATTTTTTTTTTTAAGTTTTAAGTTTTTGAACTGTTATGTATATTTTTGTGGGGGCAATTCCATAAATTGATTAAGGGGAAGTCAGGTCTAATTTAAGTATGCTTAGTACAACATTTTCAATAAATTCTATACAAGTACACAGCCCTTTTCTCCCTAATTCACACATTTTGGACCCTGTCTGATAATTAGATTAATAAGTCTTCCAGTCAGATGAAACTTGTTGAACTGTCTTATTGACCCCAGCTCTTGATGTTGCTATGGCAGAAAGAATGCATAACTTTATAGGAATATGATGCAACATTTGTGGCACATTAAATGCAAAGAATAACTTTTTGATTTTTAAGCATGAAATCGTAATTTGTATTAATTTTAAGCTGTGCTAGGATTTAAGAATTGGGATGAATTATTTAAGGGATTTATTGCATGTCTGTCGGTCCCTAAGCTGGTAGCCTTTGTTAGATGTTCTTTTTAATACCTGGATTGACTTTTAATGTATTTTGATAAAAAAATATTTGCCAATGTCATATCAGGTTTAAGGTCATTCTAGTGTAAAAGTAATTGAGGGTGGAGTGGAGTGGTTTAATGATGTTTTATGCCCCAGTCAAGATTCTTTCACTTATATTGAGGCAGTCAGTTCTGAGTTGGTGGTTGAAACTGAAATACATAGAAAAAACCAGCCACCCTCTTCAAGCAAACTGACAAAATTTCTCAAACTACGATATGCCAGAGTGGAATTTGCGGCGAGAGGCACTGTAATCAGTAAGCACTTACCTTAGACCACTTGACCACTAGTCAGAGTAATGGAGATGTGCTATGATGCATCAACATCCCCACCACTTTTTTGTTGACAATCTTTATTTTCCTCCTTGTACATTTTCTCATCTTGACAAGATGCATTTTAAAATCTTGAGCATGTATGTATCAAAATTTCCACTTTGTGACCGTCATTTTTAACAGGTTCAAACACACAACCATTAAATCATGAATTTGCAGCCTCATTACTTGGCAGCTTGTTCATTTTACATGACCAAAAATATTCCTATTACTTGTCTACTTCTTACGTTTCCATTCCTGGTTGCCAAAATGGCTAACTAATTTTTTCGAAATTCTTTTAAAAGAGTAACCCTTTTTAGCAAGTTTTTGGAAAAAGTACTTAACAAAATGACTTTATTTTTACAAAGTTTGAAAATTTTGCATCTAATAACTCTAAGTTTGTTTTAATCCTAGTTTAAATTTTGAATTTTACATCTGTATCTTCAGACATTCTCTTTATTTTCTGTTCTAGATTTTCCCGAATGGAACACTGAAAGTTTCGCAAGTTTATATTGAGGATCGTGGGAAATATGGATGTACAGCCAATAATACAGCGGGTGATATCAGAATGGAAGCATTCTTAGATGTTACAAGTAAGTTTAATGTGAGGATGCTGTATATAAAATTTGGGTATTTTGTAGTAGCGTAGAAATCTTTGGTGGTGATTGTATCCTTCATTAGGGTAATTTGTGCTATTTTTGTCAAGAAAGCTTCTTTTGCAGAACTGTTGATTGCTGTTGAATTTCGAAAAAATTTCTGGTAAATACTTTCCAGTCCAGGTTATTTTATGCAAATATTGATGTCGTTTTCATGGAAACATGTATGGAGTACAGCAAAGGAAGTTCCGCAGAAAAGGGGAGTGTCTCCTGATACAAATAACAAAATTACACCAAATTCCCATCGCAGATATTAATTAATGTGTGTCTTAATTAAAGAGCAGGCTGTTTTGATACTTTTTTCTCTCTTTTATTTTTAAGGTCTTTTTTTTAAAAAAAAAAAATCAGCCATAAATTGTCGTAGTACATGTATTTTATTTTGCCATCATTGAGGTTTGACAACATTCCATGAAATTTAAGTGTATGCGTATATGAAATGATGGTCCTATTTCCGCGAGCAGTTTGTGAAGATAATAGTATCAATAAAAATAAATTTGAGATGTACAATGTAAATATTAAAAATCTAAAATACTAAAGCAAAATGATTTTTCAGCTTTTTATAAATTTTTTTTTTGTCAAAATGTGGTTTATTTACTTATTTAATTCTTTAGTATACTGATAATGTCTATGTAAAAAAAAAGAATCTTGTTATTAATTGTGCATTAGTTTATGATAAAAAATTGACATGGGAAACTGTAAATCTTGCAGCGACTTACAATATGCCAAACTGCGGCTACACATTTGGAAGGTCAAGGTCAGGAAGTACATGGACGTTCGGGATAGTCGTGATAATTTTATATGCATCCTGTATAGAACTATTTTTGTCATCATTCCGTTATTTTGATCACAACGTGTCGCTATGACAACAAGATAAGTGTACTGCATTTTTGAAGCTAAGGTTGTCACGTTTAGAACATTTACGCATTGTTACCATGATTTATATGTCGTGAATCAAATTTATGTTATAACAGAGAACCATATCTGGGACTATGAATAGGCACAGACTTTGCATAGGCAACTGTTTTGAACGAAAAAAATGGGACCCTAGACAGGGAGATATAGATTGGATTAATTTCTTGAATATGCAAACTATTTTTAGGGGTAAGCAGTCTGGGAACTTGAAATTACTTTGAGTAATTAAATATATTTAAACTTGAATTTTTACGTGTATACAGTTTCAATCATTCTAACATTATAATGTCCCCAAAACAAAGTGGGGCTGGGGGCTTAAAGTGTTCATGCCATTACTTCCAGTGAAATTTTGTCTGCCTCTTTCAACAGATCTTTATTAAACTTCACAGAAACAATATTTGGGTGGATTAGATGCGCATTGGCTATTTGAATTTTGATCGTGCACATGGTTGGAGATTTTCCAGTTGGGGTTCGTCTTGGGAACACTTCTGAGATGGCATCTCATTTCAGTTACAACTTGTTTTTTACATATTTAAACGTGACAACCTTATTTGAGGCATGCAGTGTTCTATACAAGTGCATCCGGTTATTTAATTTTATTAATTCAGCAAATTTATAAATATCATTTATTTATATTATTTAAATTTTGTATTTGAGATGAAATAAACTTTTTTTATATTTTTTAACAAAAAACTTGTGTTTGTTATGCTTTGCTGCAAAGTTTCGAAATAGTGGAACATATTTCAGGAAAGGATATTCAAAGTCTGAATGGACATGCAAAATACATTTTTCATATCAGTAAAATTTCAATTCAGTGCAATTTTTTTCAAATAATCTATATTCAGTATTGTCGTTTCCTGCTGCAAAATTCTGTGGAAAAAAATTATTTTCTATATTTAAAGCAAATTAAAAAAAAAAAATTTCCATTCCTGAAATAAAATGTTGGACATGTCTGTATTCAAAATATCCTGCTCAGTATATTAGATGCGAGAAAATTGAGTTTTGCCTTATTAATAAAGCATGATGATGCCACATGATTTTTGACTCGACCAATAATATGCAGTTAATGTTACTGTGGCAGTTGTAGAGTTTGTTTGCCTCGTTCAGTCATGAAAAAGATCAGAGCATACTCTAATATACACTTAAACCTGCTATAGTGACCACCTCTTGATTGAAACCACCTGTCTATTAAGACCACTGTATTAAAGTCCATTTGCTTTCTAATAAAAAAAAAAAATCCTCTTTGTAAAGAGCACCTGTCTATTAAGACCATGAGTGATGTAACACCTGTGCTACACATTGAAGTGCCTCTTACTGACAAGGTTCAAATTTAACTCGTGACAGAGTCTTGGCAAAGTATGAAAGTTTAACTGCCATAGGCCGGTGGTTTTCTCTTGACACTCTGGTTTCCTCCACTATGAAATGACTGCCTAGATAAATCCGGATTTGGAGAAGAAAATCTGAAGATTTTGTTAATTGTCAGTTGTTTAAATTTGAAGAAAAGGGAATGATTAAATCCCAGTGAAAAATATTTCACTCAAATTTAGATGCCTGTAATTATAAATGAAGTTGTTAAAAAAAGATTGTATATGTTATAAATGATCTACAGTATTTTAAGCCTCATTGATCCATTGGTTTTATATCCCAGTCAAGAATGTTTCACCTATATCGAGGCATCACCGGCATTGACATGAAAACATGTAAATATTAAGATGTAAAGAACTAAAGTGAAATGAAATTGATTTCAAATAAATGTATTTTTTGTTTGTTTTTTCCCCACTATTATATTGTTTTGTCTCTATTGAAGGTTCTCAGGATATGGTCAAGGCCAGTCGAGCTGTAGATGAAGCAGGATTCAGCATGATGAAGACTATTATTATTGCCGTGTGCAGTGCCGGGGCATATCTGGCTCTTGTTATTGGTTTGACAGCATTCTGCAGCTACCGCTTACTTATACAGAAAAGAAACAGAAAATCTTTAGGTATAGTGATAATTTAGCTTACCCATATGTCTGAGATGTTCTGGCTTGGAATACCTCTCCCTGGATTGTGATACCAAGCTGGAGATGCCTGGCTTGGAATACTCAGGCTTATGATACCCCTACTTATTAATACCCCTGGCTTTAAATAGGAATGGGGAATTCCCTGCAAGGGTTATCCCAGGCTTGAGATTCATGGCATGGGGAATGCCTATCAAGAGATTCCCCTGGCTTGAGATTCCCTGGCATGGGATATGCCTATCAAGGGATTCCCCTGGCTTGAGATTCCCTGGCATGGGATATGCCTATCAAGGGATTCCCCTGGCTTGAGATTCCCTGGCATGGGATATGCCTATCAAAGGATTCCCTGGCATAGGATATGCCTTTCAAGGGATTCCACAGGCTTGAGATTCCCTGGCATGGGATTTACCTATCAAGGGATTCCCCTGGCTTAAGATATACCTATCAAAGGATTCCCCTGGCTTGGGATATCCATGGATTATGATACTCCTGCCTTATACACCCTGACTTCAGTTTCATTGTTTAGGTTAAGTTCATTTAATGAATTTATTCTTAAGTTGTTTGATGAACTTCAATGGTCTGTTGTATATGTTCATCTTTTTGGACAAGAGGGATTTAAACCTATAAGATGAGAGGCTCTGTGATCCATCAGCTCATGCTTTTAAACCACTTAGCCACCAAGACCCCCATAGTGAATTAGTAAAAAAATTTAAATGTATAAATGCTGGTTGAGTTAATTGACAATTTTTTTTAAAAAAAAAAGTACCTTAAAATACATTGACTATTTTTGTATTAGCAGTGAAATCAGAAAATGGAGACATCAGTCGAGAGCAGCATGAACTGCTGATGAAGGATAGGGATAGCGAATCCAGGACCCCATTCCGAAGCGATAGTGACAACAGGTCTCATGTATCTGGAATGAGTTCTCACCCATCACATTCTTCGCAGTCGCAGACCCACTCTCAAACACACTCTCAGGCATTCTCACGGAGTAGACGTGGAAGTTACGATAGTTTACAGTTTCCTAGACATGACTTGCATACCCTTGGAATGTTAGGTAAGTATTGTTTTAGACTTTTTGATTCTGAATATTTTATCTCCTATTATATGTATTTTCACAACGAGAAAAGTTTTTATTCATTCATTGTTTAAAACCTGACAATTGTAACATCTGCAGACTGACCAATCAAATTTATTTATTTGTCCAGATCAGTACATTTCTAGTGTGCAAGGATGCCATATAGGTACTTTTTTATCGTTAAGTGTTTGATTTTGATACAATTTCCTTACAAAAAAGTCTGAATTTTTAGTACTTTTACTGAAAAAAAAACGTCAAAATGGGAAAAATCAGTCTAATTTTGACCTTTTCATTTTATCTGTCCGTTTATCAGTTTTATGGTACAAATCCATCAAAAACAGAAAAATCCATGAAATTGGTCAGCCTGCATCTGATGCTGAACATATAAAACAACATCAGGGTTTTTATTCTGTAGTATTCCAGAACCTCCTGGAAAGTAATATATTTTGTGAGTTTTCTTTACATGTTTACAGAACGTGATAATTTATGAATAGCATTGACTCGAGTCCTTTGACAAGCAGTATTGCTATGACAATTGTGCAGACCAAAGTATCACTGTTATGAAGGACCTGAACTTGTCGTTGTATGTTTTCTCATTTTCAAACCCAAAATCTAAAGTCTAAACGGGGGAGGAGGGGGAGGGGGGGGGGGGGGGGGGGGGGGGGGGGGGGGGGGGGGGGGGGGGGGGGGGGGGGGGGGGGGGGGGGGGGGGGGGGGGGGGGGGGGGGGGGGGGGGGGGGGGGGGGGGGGTTATTATTTTGTTATTATTCTATTTATACTTTCTGTTTGTTTTAACAGGAAGGGGAGTATTTGGTGATGTTTTTCTAGCAAAAGCCAGAGGTATCCGTGACGGTGAGCCAGAAACACTGGTAGTCGTAAAGTCCTGTTAACAAGAGACGAAACTCTGTACTTTGAATATAGACAAGAACTAGATATGTATGCTAAGCTTGACCATCCTAACATTTCTCATGTGTTAGGTATTTGTCGGGATATGGAGCCACAGTTTGTTATATCGGAGTATTGTGATTGGGTAAGTCATGTTTACTTTGCAATGCACAGTGAATTTTATGATGGATTTTTTTTCTTAATTTGCAATTCAATGTGAAAATTAAAGAATAGCCTGATGCTGAAAGGTTTTTAAGTCAAGGATTGAGATTAACAGGGGCCCAGTAGCCTATGCCCCCCCAGAAATTTGTATGGGCCCCCAAAGTTTTAAGGATTTTTGTTATTTATTGCTATTGCAACTTCTCTGGAAAAGTGACCTTAACTCAAAATTGTTAAGCTTCGTAAGTTAAGTGTATGTTTTATGTTGACTTGCCAAGTCTGTTGTGAGAATGATGTTCCTCCGTGTCTTTTCCTGATCATCAAAGTGTCTGTGTAATTTGGTAGTACTTGAATTGATATCTGTAGATGTACTTCTTATAAAATATTCCAGAATTTGTGATGGCCAAAACTTAAAACCACATTTTGATGCCGCTTGATAACTTTGCCACCTTGCTTATTACCTCACTATTTTCAACTCAATCCATTTCTTCTTTATTTTTCTTTACTCCTCTATAATACCAGAATCTGACTGAAAAAATAGTGGCAAGAACTTGAGGTTTACTGTACATGCAAAACAGATGGTTTATTATTACTAATAATAAGTATAATAAACACCTGTTTGTTATTTTTGTAGAATTTGTTAAAATATCCTCACAAAAGTGGAATTGATATTGGCTAAAAATTGTCAAATTTTAAAGAATCAAAATTGTATAAGCACGTCTGCCATATCTCATTAAATGGGCGTCACACTACTTCTCACAGCTTACGTTTGACTTCCACTTGGGACAGATCCAAATGTGAGAAGATTTGTCAGTACACTTGTCAAATGTTGGTGGTTTTCTTTTGACACTCTGGTTTCTGAATTGACTGCTTTGATATTAGTAAAAACATCTAGACTCATTACTGCACCCCAGGCATTTAGTGAGGAGAAAATGGCATTTAGATTTAAAATTTTAAAAATGTACGATGCATCATTTGCACTGAAATCTTACGCTGTATAATTTTCCTAATTTCATTCTCATTTTAGGGGGATCTCAAACAGTTTCTATTGGCAACGAGAAGTGACAATGGACGTAGAATACCACGGGTACCACCACTCAACACAGCTCAGAAACTGAGCATGTGTAAACAGGTGGCGTCAGGAATGGAACATATTGCAAACCATAGATTTGTTCATCGTGATTTAGCCGCTAGAAACGTGCTTTTAACATCCAGATCAGAGCTTAAAATATCAAGTCTATCTTTATGTAAGGATGTATATAAAGGCGAATATTATCAACAAAATCAGAACTTTGTGCCACTTAGGTGGATGCCACCAGAAGCGGCTATAGAAGATGATTATTCTACAAAAAGTGATGTTTGGTCTTATGGTGTTTTTGTTTGGGAAGTTTTCCATTTAGCAGACTTGCCATATGCTAATATGATGGACGAAGAAATATTAAAACGCCTCAAAGTGGGCGATATACAACTGGAGATGTCAGACCAGTGCCCCTCCGAGATTACAGACTTAATAAGAAAATGCATGACAGATTGTCCGCGAGACAGGCCATTATTCAGTGAACTTAGTATTTATTTAGCAGAAATGGCATCAGAATTGCCAGTTTTACCACCAGTAATGTTACAACCCAGCATGGCTGTCTGAATTCCATTATCCACACATATTTTATATATTTATTTCATCATATGAACATAGAATTTAGAGGAGGAATAATGCAATTTAGAATATTTTTATGACAGGTACTTTTGTATTTTCATGATGGTGTTTTGATGTACTTACTACTATGAAATACTAGTATATCCCATAATACTTTTTACAGCCATATTGGTTTCTAATGGTTATGGGATATGTTTTGCTGCAGATCCTGTATTGAAATCAGGAAAACAGGAAATAATTGAGTTCCAATACTATTGGAAATAGTAGTCTCAAAAGCGTAAACATATGGTACCGGTACATGAAATGAATCTATTGTTGATAAACATAGGTCTTGATTGTCTTATACAAGATGTTACAGTTACGAGACATCGTCGGAAAGTGATGAAATGATCGACATTATGAGAAGTGATAGAGTTGTGATTGGTGGAGATTATAAAGTCATAAAGTGTGATATAGTGGTAAGACTGGGTCCAGACAGTGACAGATCTCCGGTCCAGTCCCAAAGATTTACTGTTAGGTCCTGAACACTGTTCTATTCTTATGATAACTCCAGTCCAGTCCAAAAGATTAACATGATATGGTTGTATGACTGGGTCCAGACAGTGACAGATCTCCGGCCCAGTCCCAAAGATTTACTGTTAGGTCCTGAAGACTGTTCTATTCTTATGATAACTTATTGTGGTCTTAGTTTAAGTGATAAAAAGTCTTGGTGATTTTGTTTCATAGCTGAAAAAATTGATGTACCAGGGACACGTGAACCTGTACTTTAAAACAATGAGATAAGTCAAGTTTTAAGAGTTTTTCCTAAGGAAGTGTTATTTGTAGAAAATCTGCTGTCAGCTATTCTTATACATTTGCCTCCCTTGGATGTTTCATTACCTCAGTTGAAGTCAATGTTGGCATGTCAGAATGCAAGAGTTGTATTTTAAATCAAGTTCAAAACCCAAGATTTGCACTTAAGATGACTACAAGTGACATCTTAATTCTCCATTCTATAAAATTGCCATTTTACAATTATACAATTTTTAATGCCTTGCACTAAGGAATTGGAAACAATTTTCCATAGATGAAATCCTGCCTGTTTTTTTGTTTTAGAAGCTGTTGTTTGTTAACCAGTTTTATGTGTTTTTAAACTTTCATTTACAGAATGAATTTTTAGTCTAACCCTTTTTTTTTTTGTTAATTCTAAAATATTGTATCTGAACTGTTAATGTTAATATTTAAGATACATGTATATATTTATACATTTTTAAAGTCCCTGAATAAAATGTGGAAATAATAAAGGACAAAAACGTTTCATCATCATACCACATGATAATGCAAACTGTTTTGTGTTGAAGGATAGCAAATTGCAAAAGATTTGTGACTGGTATATGGCCGGTGCATTTTTTTTCCGCAATTTGATATGATTTTTCTGCAAAAACAAAAAAGGTGTCATTTCCGCAAGAATAAAATGATTTTTCCACACAAAGTTGTTGTGCCTCCACTTTTCTCTCGTCACTGTTATGAGAATGATTGCAGTTGTTTTTTAGAATTGTTGTTCCTTCAGAATCCAATGTGATGCTTGCCCTACAAGATTTTACGGAGCTGCATCGGCAAACAACATCACCTTTTTTCAATACACGGGACTCTCTATACGTATGTCCATCCAATATCAAACAAGATTTTCCCCTGTTAGTCTCTGAAAACTTAAGTTCCATGTTTAACGTTAACATATGTTAGGAACACTGACAGAATAAAGTAATGAGTAGATGCTCACCTTATTCCAATGAAGAGAGTTAACCTAAAACTCATGTCGATTTCTAATACTTACCTGTACCTGTACCTGTAAAAATATTGATTGTGGAAATAAAAATAAAACAATATGCGGAAATGAAAAAAAAATCATGCGGAAATGAAAATATAACTTTGTGAAAAAATTGCGGAAATGCAATGCGCCCTATATGACAAGGTAACACACTCTATCCTATTTTCTTAGTGTTAGATATTTATTTTTATGGTTTGTTTATTAATAGAACATCTTCAGGTACCTCTTATTACTATGGTCAAAAGGGTAAAAAAAATGCATATAATTTATATTTATATGTAAACATGTAAATTATCACAGATGGTAGTATTAGTTTAATATTAAAGTCAAATTATATTTATAAAAAGTTTTAGATTGTATAAAAAATTAAGAACTAAGCTTTATTAGCAAATTAAAAACAGTTTATAAGCATTGTCAGTCATCCTTTGATTTCAAATATTTAATTTGCAGATAAGATAAAGGGTTTGATTGTTTTATTTTTCAAAGCTGGCCATATATATATGCCAGATATATATGATCTAGGTTTGATCTTGGATGCAGAAGGGGCTACATAGAGCAAGAAATTAAAACTACTTAATAAATTTTACACTTAATTATGTTCAGGGGCTTTTATTTTAGATCACAAAAATATAAAAATAAAGAATATATTAGATTTAAAATATGAGAACTTACATTTACAACAAGAATAGTGTTTTTGCTTTTACATCCCTTTTTTATTAGCTCACCTGAGCCAAAGGCTCAAGTGAGCTTTTCTGATCACAATTTGTCCGTTGTCTGTCGTCATCGTCGTCGTCGTCGTCGTCGTCGTTGTCGTCGTAAACTTTTCACATTTTCGACTTCTCCTCTGAAAGTACTTGGCAGATTTCAATGAGACTTGGTCAGAAGCATGTCTGGGTCGGTGCAATTCAGATTTGTTCGTGGCGTTGCCATGGCTACCATAACTAGGTCAAGGTGACCTAGGGGTGCAAAAATCTTAAAAAATCTTCTTCTCCGAAAGTATTGTTTGGAGAAAAAATCTGATGAGATATTTGGCTTCTCTAGGGTCTTAAGCCTATAGTTTGTTCATTTTGTGAAATTCGGTCAAAAAATGGGTTACGCGTTTTTGCGTTTAATTTTGAAAAAATCGTAAAATAGCTTCAAATTGTTATAACTTGACTACTTGACCAGATAATGACATGGGGTTTTCAGTTTTGACATCTTCTTGTTAGTATCTTTTAAATGAGGTCAAGGTCAATTGTGAAGGTCGTGACCTAATTTTTTTACCTCTGATTATAATTATTATCTCGAAAACTATAAACTTTTTGTATAGTCATGTATATTAGAATGTTGTAGGTATTGATACAACGATCATTTTGATGTATAGAAAAAGGTCATGGGTTCAAAGGTCAAGGTCACAGATGCGAAACAATACCAAAATGGTTAATTATCTCGAAAACTATAAACTTTTTGTATAGGCATGTATATTAGAATGTTGTAGGTATTGATACAACGATCATTTTGATGTATAGAAAAAGGTCATGGGTTCAAAGGTCAAGGTCACAGATGCGAAACAACACCGAAATGGTTAATTATCTCGAAAACTATAAACTTTTTGTATAGGCATGTATGTTAGAATGTTGTAGGTATTGATACGACGATCATTTTGATGTATAGAAAAAGGTCATGGGTTCAAAGGTCAAGGTCACAGATGCGAATCAATACTGAAATGGTTAATTATCTCAAAAACTATAAACTTTTTGTATAGGCATTTATATTGGAATGTTGTAGATATTGATAAAACGATTATTTTGATGTATAGAAAAAGGTCATGGGTTCAAAGGTCAAGGTCACAGATGCGAAACAATACCGAAATGGTTAATTATCTCGAAAACTATAAACTTTTTGTATAGGCATTTATATTAGAATGTTGTAGGTATTGATACAACAATCGTTTTGATGTATAGTAAACGGTCATGGGTTCAAAGGTCAAGGTCACAGATGCGAATCAATACTGAAATGGTTAATTATCTCGAAAACTATAAACTTTTTGTATAGGCATGTATATTATAATGTTGTAGGTATTGATACAACGATCATTTTGATGTATAGAAAAAGGTCATAGGTTCAAAGGTCAAGGTCACAGATGCGAAACAACACCGAAATGGTTAATTATCTCGAAAACTATAAACTTTTTGTATAGGCATGTATATTAGAATGTTGTAGGTATTGATGCAACGATCATTTTGATGTATAGAAAAAGGTCATGGGTTCAAAGGTCAAGGTCACAGATGCAAAACAATATTGAAATGGTTAATTATCTTAAAAACTATAAACTTTTTGTATAGACATGTATATTAGAATGTTGTAGGTATTGATACAACGATCATTTTGATGTATAGAAAAAGGTCATGGGTTCAAAGGTCAAGGTCACAGATGTGAAAACAATACCGAAATGGTTAATTATCTCGAAAACTATAAACGTTTTGTATAGGCATGTATATTAGAATGTTGTAGGTATTGATACAATGATCATTTTGATGTAAAGAAAAAAGTCATTGGGGTTTAGTATTTACGTTTACTTTAAATCTATCAGCTAGCCATTAGTTATCAGGTGAGCGTATAAGGCCCATGGGCCTCTTGTTCTGCATACCTAACCCATAATTCTAATGTGTTAATTCTTTATCTCAGTTATGAACAGAAACATGTTTAAACCAAAAACAACAAAAAATAATTGCTTGGCAGGTTGGGATAATAGACTTTTGGTGGCTCAAATAATTGAATCCAATATTGCCACAATATTCTTTTTTATTTCTCTAAATCTGAATTAAAAATTAATTTTGATATATATATATTTTCAGCAATAAGAATTTTATTTATATTCACACTAAATTTTCTTGATCATGTTTTTTCTTTCTAATTCTGCAAGTGAAATATTTGATTTTATTGGATGATTTTGGCTGTATATTTGCTTGATAAAGTTATAAATAAATATACTGTTATAAGTTTTTGTGTAGATCGTTTTGTCATTATACAGATATGTAACTTGCCAATTCATTACATCTTCATTTTATGTTTCTTATTCTTTGTTAAAACGAGAATTTATGCCTAATAATTATAGTCGGTCATTGTGAATTTTTCAGAGTTGCTTCCCTTGGAACTCGCATTATGTGAATTTATGTCTAGTATTTTAAGTTGGTCCTAATTTATTAACAAGATAAATGTTCTGAGTTGCTTCCCTTGGAACTCGCATTATGTGAATTTATGCCTATAATATTTATAGTCAGTCGTTATTTATTGACTAGATGAATTTTCAGAGTTGCTTCCCTTGGAACTCACTTTACCAGTATGTAAATTTATGACTAGTATTTTAAGTTGGCCCTTATTTATTAACAAGACGAATTTCCAGAGTTACTTCACTTGAAATTCGCATTAAGTGAATTACGTGAATTAATGTCTAATATTTACAGTCGGTCGTTATTTATTAATAAACAGGAAGAATTTTCAGAGTTGCTTCCCTTGGAACTCACATTACTATGTTATCATAGACCTGCCCTGGAAACCTGAATTTGGTTAAACTGAAAATACAAGATGTTTCTGCTTATAATGATATGTTTTTCTGAAATTCATATGTATATTTACAATTGATCCTACCTTAAAGGTCATCTCTATATAAGGATCCCTTGCTTATAAAGGCCAGTAAAATTTTATCCTAATTGGTCTATATTAATGTTATTTGAACCTGTATAGAAGGGCCACCTGCCCATTGAGATCAATTTACTGGTTTTTGTAGGTGACCTTTTTAGACAGGTTAGACTGTAGTCTATTATTTGAAGCTTTACCTGTGCTATCTTAACCATGTACACATCATTGTAGGTAAACATCTGTTTTGAATGTGTTTACGACTTTACAACCATTTTATGATAGAAAATTATGATGAATTTCCTTCTTTTTTAATGGGAAAAATATGTTGAATTATGAATTAATGATATTTATTAATTATTTTCTAAGTAGGTTTTTGTTTAAGTTGTATAAATACACACATTCCTAATTAGTAAATTTGTAGTTACAACAGATGCTTCAGTATTTTTCCAACAACCCCGTTCTCAACCCTCAAAAGTTTTGGCCCATAAAACGTAAAATGTTAAGACCTTCTAGTTTTATTTATTTCAGTGTAAATTGGGTTCACCAACATAATATGTAATACCTTATAGTGAGTTTGTGGAAAAATTATTTCCATGGGACATGGTATTACATAAGTTGATAATTTTTCGGAAAAAAATCTGGTTATCTTGGGAATTGGTTATGTAGATATATTCCATATTGTTTGGTACAGATGTTTACATGTTTGAATCACATGATACGCTGGTGAATACCATTTAACAAAATTCCAACTTTCAGTCTTTAAGAGTGGCTCATATTATATATATTGTATCATAGCTAATTATTATGACCTGTTACCTAGTTATTGGTGAATATTTTTTCTTCAATATTTTCACTTTGTTACTCATATAACATAAATACTGTAGTAAAGGGGAAAATTTTCGTGTGGGTAAATTTTTTGCTTAATTTGAGCTAAAGAAATAAGCCCAAAAATTTTACCCACGCGAAAAATGTCTACCATACAGGTTAATATATCATAATACATAGAATATACACCAACTTATATTGGTTACCCAAAAATAAAACCCAGGCAAAATGTCAGATTTCAGAAATAGCGAAATTTTCATCCCGCAAAAATAATCCCCTTTACATTATAGTTAAATATTATGATCTGTTACTTTGTTACTGGTGATATTTTCATTTTTCTCGTTAAATATATTACAGTTAAATTCTATAATCTATCATTCATAGTACAGGCTTGTTAAAAGTTTAACACAAAGCTACAAAATTAGTGCCGATTTGGCACCTCAGTTTGGTCTGCGGCAGCTTTTCGGCAGCTAGCTGCTATCTATCTCTTCGGTACACTCTTAAGACTGGAAGTTGAAAAACCTTGTATTCCAATCCAATCAGATAATTTCTTATAAAATTTATTGAATGTTAAAAGCAAAATCCTTGTATACCAATCAAATTATTTCTTATAGAAAATATCCAAGATAAAAAAGTAAAAAAGTTTGTATTAGTGAATCATTTGACTTTTGGTACAGAAGTTGATTTGTTTCGCATTTCCTGTTAATTATGTTATATAATCTGTCAAAAAAAAAAAACAAGTTGTGATGATGAAAATATAAATGTTTTACTAGAACTTGAGGACTTAAAGTGGGTAAAAACAGATTTATTTGATAACCAAGACATAACCAGCTGTTTTAAAGTAAGCCGATTTTAATTGTTAAACAAATGTAAAATGTCAATGTCTTAGTTAAGATTAAGTGTAGCAGTGTACTTTTGGATTTTTTGGTCTTAAAAGTGCAGACACACACACACACACAGTGAGAGAGAGAGAGAGAGACAGAGAGTGTGTAATGGGTTTTAATTTTCTAATAGTAGATTAATTGGTTCCAAAACAAAGGCGTTTTTGATGAATAATTCATTATGAAATTCCGTTCACAAAAGAAACATTTTTTATGTTGGGTACACAGATTTTTTTCTATGCTAGGGGAAGTAACTCTGACATATTTTTCTGTGCTAAGGGAAGTAACTCTGTCAGATTTAACTCCTAATTGAAAAATTTTCTGTGCTAAGGGAAGTAACTCTGTTAGATTTAACTTCTTCTGTGCTAAGGGAAGTAACTCTGGCAGATATAATGAATAACCTGACTATATGTTTTGAAGTTTGTATTTAACATTAATTAATAATCATTATTATTGACAACTAAGTTGTCTGAGGTGGCTGTGAGTGCAGGTGTACTTGTTAATGAGTGGTTGGTATTTTAGTGCTTGTTTGTATACATTTATCGGAAGATGCAAAAGAAATTTATTTATATTTATTATCGATTTAATATCTGCAATAGATTTTGTTGATTGGTATTAATAATGCTTAAACTACAATGCTTAAGCAATTAATTTAATGTGATAATCCAGTTTTTGATTAAATTTCAATTCAGTAGTTGTTTTTTTTTCTATTCTTTCATGTAGAATAACTATTTTTGTCTTTCATAAATTGTCTGAAGTATGCATTAGTGCAACCATTAGTGTGGTGTCATCATCAGTGTTCTCGAATTTAGATAAATGTTAATTGACAAAAAAAACAAAAAAAAAAAACACTTTACGCGAGACTTAAAGGTTTAAATTCCAGGTGTACACATAGGCAAACAACTTTGACCTGTCCTCTTGATCTTTTGTTTAAATTAATATTTATCACAGACCCAGTACGTCTGTGTATAGGGAGCACTGGTATTCATTTTGTATACATCATGAGATATACTCACCTCATAGAGGAAATAATTGTGCACTGTGTATGTATTATTAACTTGGTCCATGTATTTGGTGGATCCTCTTATATGAATATTACTTACTAGTGTGGCGACACCTTTAGGGGTTTCACGGGAGAGAACGGAACAATCTAGAGGATTTCTATTAGTAGAGCTCATCCACAGAACTTGCCACTCAAACGTTTAACACAGACCTAACGGATAAGTGTCAAACCTACCAATAATTTGGTAAAGAATTGGTTACTTTATTATGGGTACGAATTCAAAACGGTACGTTAAATTTATTTTGGATGATAGGGTCGACTTTAAACAGTTATTGTGGATTTTATGTGCAAGATAGAAAAAATATAAAAATACTGTCTTTTCCGTCAGATCTTTAACATTTTTCGGTCAATGGACGACTTTTTCGTACAATGAACGGTTATTGAACAGGAGTGCGTTAAACGTAATTGTTTTCTGAAAAATCCATTTTTTGCATGTTTCACCCCAAAATTAAGTATGATCCGAAGTTTTCACAAAATTCTAATTAAGTTAGATAGCTAGATTGCATTAGACTCCATAAACTCAGAAAGTTTGAGCAAAATCCTTAATTTTTTTCTCAACTTCCTCAAAAGTGCTGTAATACGCTGCTAAAAATGAGAAAGTTGTCGCCTTTATCATTTCACATCCAGATGATGTTCCGAAAGAATTCGTCACTAATCCTCTAGATTGTTCCATTCTTTATAAAAGGTCAAGCCAACAGGTCAATGTTGTTTGCCTAAGCTGGCTTTTAGTGGAATACTCTTTGATAACTCTTAACATTTACATTATATATGGAATCATTGAAGGTCACATTTTCTATAAAATTATGCTATTAAGGCAATTTTGCCACACAACCTTTAGTTGTACTTTCTGCACAAATGTTGTGGGGTATTTATACCCATATAAATAACTTTTTGTTCTATAACATTAAAATAGCCCATTGTTTAGGTTATTTACCATTCTCTCTATCTCTCTCCTTCTCTCCTTTTTATATCACTGATTTATTATTTTGGCCCCCAAAAATAACAAATAAATTATTAAGTTGTTTTGTAATTCTTATTTTTATCATTCCAAATGTCTTGGTCTGCAATATTTTAGAAGTTGGCTGGCTTTTAATTATTTTTTTTAAAATACTGGGTAAATATGTGAGGAAAGATGAAAAATTACTTTGCTTGTTGAATTGAGTGAGTGAAGATGCATATATTATATTAAATATATTTTTCTGTTTTGCAATATTTCAATGACATTCACTATAGTTGAATTGTTATTGGTAAATGTAAATCTGTTGCTATGGTAACCATTGTATTATAATATGATTATAGATGTAAGTTTGATATCAACATGGATTTGAGAAATCTATGCAAATAAATGAATTAATACTTATAAATGTTTTGGTTTTTTTAGATTACATTGATGTCCAATTTGTGTATCCCCTAATTGCTTATTAGAGCCACAGTGGTCAAGTAATCTAAAGTGTGTGCATACAGAACACAATGACTCTCATCACCTAGGTTCTAAATGCAATAGGGACAAATCTTGTTTAAAAAAGTTTGTCAGTTCACTAGCTGAAGGTTAGTGGTTTTCTCCAGGTACTCTGGATTCCTCCACCATTTATGAACTTACTGCTCTATATAAGTCAAAATTTTGACCATGTAAAACTCCATTACTCCACTTTCTAATTATCCCCACCTTTCAAAGAAACCAAAATCATGTCACAAAAAACAAGACAATGTCACAACAACCAAGACCATGTCACAACAACTAAAACTATGTCACACCAACCAAAACCATATCACATCAACCAAGACCATGTCACAACAAACAAAGCAATGTCACAGCAACCAAGACCATGTCACAACAACAAAAACCATGTCACAACAACAAAAATCATGTCACAACAACGAAAATCATGTCATAACAACAAAGATCAGGTCATAACAACCGAAATCATGTCACAACAACAAAGATCAGGTCATAACAACTAAAACTATGTCACACCAACCAAAACCATGTCACAACAACCAAAATCATGTCACAACAACTAAAACTATGTCACAATAACCAAGATAATGTCACAAAAGACAAGACAATGTCACAGCAACCAAGACCGTGTCACAACAACTAAAACTATGTCACAACAACCAAACCCATGTCACAACAACCAAGGCCATGCCACAACAACCAAAATCATGTCACAACAACTAAAACTATGTCACAACAACAAAGATCAGGTCATAACAACTAAAACTATGTCACACCAACCAAAACCATGTCACAACAACCAAAATCATGTCACAACAACTAAAACTATGTCACAATAACCAAGATAATGTCACAAAAAAACAAGACAATGTCACAGCAACCAAGACCATGTCACAACAACTAAAACTATGTCACAACAACCAAACCCATGTCACAACAACCAAGGCCATGCCACAACAACCAAAATCATGTCACAACAACTAAAACTATGTCACAACAACAAAGATCAGGTCATAACAACTAAAACTATGTCACACCAACCAAAACCATGTCACAACAACCAAAATCATGTCAGAACAACTAAAACTATGTCAAAATAACCAAGATAATGTCACAAAAAAAACAAGACAATATCACAGCAACCAAGACCGTGTCCCAACATCTAAAACTATGTCACAACAACCAAAACCATGTCACAAAAACAAGGCAATGTCGCAACAACCAAGACCATGTCACAACAACAAAAACCATGTCACAACAACAAAAATCATGTCACAACAACGAAAATCATGTCATAACAACAAAGATCAGGTCATAACAAAGAAGGCAATGTCACAACAACCAAGACCATGTCACAGCAACCAAGACCATGTCACAACAACTAAAACCATGTCACAACAACAAAAATCATGTCACAACAATGAAAATCATGTCATAACAACAAAGATCAGGTCATAACAAAGAAGGCAATGTCACAACAACCAAGACCATGTCACAGCAACCAAGACCATGTCACAACAACTAAAACTATGTCACAACAACCAAAACCATATCATAACAACCAAGACCATGTCACAACAACCACGACCATACCACAACAACCAAGATCATGTCACAACTACCACGACCATACCACAACAACCAAGACCATGTCACAACAACCACGACCATACCACAACAACCAAGACCATGTCACAACAACCACGACCATACCACAACAACCAAGACTATGTCACAACAACCTAAGACATGCATGTCACAACAACCAAGACCATACCACAACAACCAAGACCATACCACAACAACAAAGATCATGTCACAACAACCAAGAATACGTAACAACAGCCTTAGACATGTCACAACAACCAAGACCATACCACAACGATTAAGACCATGTCACAACAACCAAATTGTGCAACTGTGGTGTGTACCAAAGTACCTCCATCGGGCATCAGTATTTACACAGAAACTTTACCTTTTGGCAATGCTCGTTTGTGAGTTGTGAGTTGCAAATGGGTCTATGCCATTTCATCGCCAGTGACCTGGTACACAATACATGCTAGCGCGAGGAACCCTTGCATTCATGAACTAACGTATTACACGGAGAGATAAATACAATTCAATACGTCCGTAAAAAATGTTGGTGTGACGTTGACTACGGACATGCAACTATTTCAACCAAGTTATGAAACAATTCGAAATTTCACAAATAACATTTCCACACCTGGCAGGCAGAAAATCAAAGTTGTTTGGTGTATCTGTCAATTAAAGGGTTGAACAATAATTATTAGAGCAATAGCCTTATGAAGTTATTGATACTACTGTATTTCCATAAATTCAGTGCACATGGAAAATGCAAGAATAAAGTCGGATTTTCCAACAAACTCACAAAAAATTGTCAAAACGTAATACAAAATATACTGACCTAATAGGGAAAAATATTTTTCATTCATGAAAAAGTGAACTTAATTCTGTACATAGAGCAATTTCTTTAACTTTTTAACAACTATGTCAAAATTATTCCTTCTGTACCTTCTTACTTGGATCAACTATAAACGTTGTGTCATAATTTGAATATTCATGATGATCATACCTGAAAAAAAACCGAGTAACAATGACCTACCTGAACCTAAATGCCCTGATGTAACTTTGAATAAGGCCCAATTGGTGTATAAACTTTCCACAATTTTCGCAAAATTTCTCTTTGTACAGAAGAACTGAACAATAATGTTTTTAATTAAAAATATAATTTGGTTAGGTCAGTGGATTTTAAATGCATTTTATTGATAGTTTAATGGAAACATTTTCAATTAATAGAAATAAAGAATAAAAACCATGTGCACTCAATTTATGGAAATACAGTAAATGATAAATAAGGGTCAATGCAGACCTTGAACAAACTTTATGCCAACCTTTAAACTCTAGACAGATAAAATTTGTGTTAACTGATAATGATCGTGGGAAATTAAGGTCAACATGTAGTTTATCGACCGATGTGCAGACCGAAGAACAATGCGTGAGGCGTACAAGTGTGTGTTATAGTCTGCCTTCTACTAACGCGTATTCTGTATACTCTGTCCAAGAAAATTTCGAACCTGTGAGAGGGACATTCAGGACTTCAGACTACACATGACCATGTTTAAAGAGAGACAACTCAATTAAAATGAAAAAAAAAGAAAACCACAATCCAAAAGCAAAGATAGAACTTTCAAACAAAACCAAGACGTAAACTTCCACCAAGGAAGTGAGGTTGGGTGCTCCGGATGAGTAAGCACCTCACCTGCCACATGTGTAATCAAAATTGGAAATACTATGGAATTTCTCAACAATATTGTGATGACGACTATCAAATCTTTTTGAGGGCCTTGGTAAGCCCTTGTAAGCCTAGATAAGCCTTGGTAAACCAGATTCGATAAGATCTATAAAAGTGAATTCTTTCAGCCTTGAAATTCTTCACAAAAGGAATGAATCCCCTTGTGCTTTATCTCTTTGCCAAATAAACAAAATAAAGAGACTAGTAAATATTACAACGAAATGAACACATATTAATGTACATAAAAACTCCAACGGAAAAACTGCAATAGTCTAGGAGAGGAATCGGGCGGTGCTAGTGTAGAAACAATGTTATTTTCATTCAAGCAAATATCACAAAACCGGAGCTACAGCAGGGTGTACCACTTTGCTCTCCTATAAAATAACAGCATATGACGATATAACAGCTTGGTGGTCAAAACTTGTGGATACTGAGTATGTAGAGTTTTGTAAAGAATAAAGACATGAGACTCGAATAGGATATCTCAAATATCCCATAGACTTAACATGGGGACTATTCGGATTCGATTCTGGACAAGTTCTAGGTCCATCATCACACCATGCAAATCATTTTTAAAGCGCGAACATAACGAACGCATTTCTTTATAGGAAACACAATGTTAAAAGATTTTTCGTAGACTTAAATTGCCATTGGGAAACGAAAAATAGGCAATCCACCAGCAGTTATGGCAAACAACATTGACCTGTCCACTTGACCTTTAATTAGGAATATTCCATATTTACGATGAATCACCCAACGCATGGATAGTGTTAGGATTCGCCGATGTATAAAACAGTGCACGTTTTCCATGATGTAGACATCATAAAAATAAACTTTGTGTTCCATTTATACATAAATATGTAAAATCAAAGGTCAAGCTGGCAGGTCAATGTTGTTTACCTTATAATTATTATTGCCAATATTCAGTCAAACCTGTCTTTAGAGGCCACCCAAGGTAATAGGTAAAGTGGCCTCTCTGGGCAGGTAGCCTATATATAACAATATCCTACCTCTCACTAGTTTCTGTGAATTTCATTCGACGATACTGGTCACGTGGTGACCTAATATAATCCATATCGGGTCAAGTCAGGCTTCGCCCTCGCCCGATATGGAATTTACTGACCCTGTATAAACCATATTAGGTCACCAACAGACTGTGTAACTAATAATATTTGGCTTCTCTGGGCAGGTGGCCTATATATAACAATATTTGGCCTCTCTGGGCAGGTGGCCAATATATATAACAATATTTGGCCTCTCTGGGCAGGTGGCCAATATATATAACAATATTTGGCCTCTATGGACAGGTGGCCAATATATAACAATATTCGACCTCTCTGGGCAGTTGGCCTATATATAACAATATTTGACCTCTCTGGGCAGGTGAGCTATATATATAACAAAATTTGGCCTCTCTTGGCAGATGGCCTATATACAACAAAATTTGGCCTCTCTGGGCAGGTGGCATATATATAACAATATTTGGCCTCTCTGCGCAGGTGGCCTTTATATAACAATATTTGACCTCTATGGACAGGTGGCCAATATATTACAATATTTAGCCTCTCTTGGCAGGTGGCCTTTATATAACAATATTTGGCCTCTCTGGGCAGGTGGCTTTTATATACAATATTTGACCTCTTTGGGCAGGTGGCCAATATATTACAATATTTAGCCTCTCTTGGCAGGTGGCCTTTATATAACAAAATTTGGCCTCTCTTGGCAGGTGACCTTTATATAACAATATTTGACCTCTTTGGGCAGGTGGCCAATATATTACAATATTTAGCCTCTATTGGCAGATGGCCTTTATGTAACAATATTTGGCCTCTTTTGGCAGGTGGCCTTTATATAACAATATTTGACCTCTTTGGGCAGCCAATATATTACAATATTTAGCCACTCTTGGCAGGTGGCCTATATATAACAATATTTGGCCTCTCTGGGCAGTTGGCCTATATATAACATTATTTGACCTCTCTGGGCAAGTGAGCTATATATATAACAAAATTTGGCCTCTCTCGGCAGGTAGCCTATTTATAACAATATTTGGCCTCTCTGGGCAGGTGTCTTTATATAACAATATTGATAAAGAACTATTGGGATACATGCCGGTGATCCTTATATATTAGGCGGCAGGTTGGGTTGTAATTATATATAAATAAAAGGAATATAAAACATAGAAATGACTTCCACTCTGTTCATCTGATTGGATTTCTACGTTTTTATTTCCGAAAATTCTTGATACAATAACGAATACGTCAAATTCTATCCAATAGAATTCATGTGCACATTAAGTGAGTGAGTGAGTAATGATTTTTAACGTCCAAGTCAAGAATATTTCACTTATATCGAGACCTCACAAGGCGCAAGCTATAGGCGAAAGTGCAGAAATTTTGCCTGTGCGTTGCGCTGATGGCATTATGCAGCAGGGTTGCCTACCATGACACGGGACCTCATTTAGTTTAAGTTCCTAGCCGAAAGAACCGCGACTTTCATTTCGTAATACCGAGTGCTTGGCGAAAGAACAGTCATTACCCACTTTCAAGTCTTGGGTCAGACCCGGCTGGGGTTCGAACCCACAACCTCCGACTTACGGAGCGAGCAGTGCAAATTAAACCAACTAAAAGTAATAACATTTTAGTTAATAATTAGATAAGGAATCAATAGAGTTCATGTTCTACGTCACGATGTTCATATGAACATAAATAATTTCTTTCCTAATTAAGAAATAAAACAGAAAACTGTAAATAAATATTTATTACTATTATAATTTTTAGATTTATGGTTAATATTAATAGTTCATATAGCAAACTATTCGTATAAATATTAAGAAAAAAACATCAAAATATTATAATTAAAGTCCATTATTAAAAACTGGAGACAAGCTATTGCAAAAATGGATAACGGAAACTAAGTATCAAAACATTTATAATTTAGTCCATATAATGGCAAGTCCATCAGATAAAGTCCTAATTACATAACTGGTCATCCATTAATAACAGTCTGCAGTAGCCACTCTGATGCTGTTGTAAATAAGAATTACAGAAACTGGAAAATCAAGCATTTTTACATTTTGCCGTACAAAGAATAGCTTGTTGTATATTATAACCTCAAATGAGGGTATATACTGGACACGGCTTTATATACCGTAACAAAAAATCACTGAACCAGGAATATTAATACACACAAAAAATAGTCCCAAAATAAAAAACGAAAAGACATGTATTGATTAAAAGCTTACTATTTGAAAAATTGAAAAAAATAATGCTTTGTACAACAATAGCTTTAAAGTTTTGTATAGCAGACGTTTGTCAATCAATTAGAAGAACAAAATAAAGTTAAGACTCAAAATTTAACATCTTTTGCATTCATCGCTGGTAGCCAAATGGTACATTCCACCAGCTATAGTTCCAATCGCAGCTTTTCCTGCAGCTCCAAGTCCAGCAGCCCCAGCAGACTGCATTACGGCTACCATGCTACCCGCAGCAATGCCACCTCCGTTAGCTATCGCTGCAGACGACATCAAACCCGCCGCAGCAGAACCTGCAACTATCCCGGCTCCGGTAAACCCTGCTGCTCCAAGTACAAAAGGAGCTGCGACGACAGCGCCCGCGCCAACTGCAACTGCACCGACAAGATCTCCCAATCCCCAAGCTGAAAAAGAACATAATGAAACATATGTAGATTTGTAAAAATACGGACAAAACGAACAAAAATACATATATTTGTATTTTAACACAGTTCGTTCCTAAACATAGTATAGTAGGGATAATGTGGTTTAATTTGTTTAATTTTCGGAATGGAATATTTCATTTAGATTTCATTTAGAAATATAAAAAAAATGTCAATACTTGTTGTAGTACAGTCGACAACCCGCCACTTCATCTTGTAAGTTACCAGTATTAATTTTGTTTATAAAATACGAAATATGGGCTGGAGAATACGGTTACGGTATCCGAAACTGTAATTCATATTGTGTTTTTGATTCTGTATAGTTGAGTTGAGTTGAGTTGACGTCCCAGTTAAAAATATTTCACTTATATGGAGACGTCGCCAGCTATAGACGAAGGTGCAGAAATTTTGCATGTGCGTTGCGCTAATGACATTTTACAGCAGGGTTCTTTATCGTGCCAAGCCCACCGTGACACGGGACATTTCAAGTTCCTATTTTAAAAAGCCATGACTTTTATTTCATGTTGCCGAGTGCTTGGCGAAAGAACAGTCACTGACCATTTTCAAGTTCTTGGGTCAGATCCGGTCGGGGTTCGTACCCACGACCTCCCACTTACTAAAATATAGATCAAAAACATACCTGACACGTGAGGTGTAACTAAGAGCAAAATCAAAATGGCAGCCTCTGGACGTACACGACCCATTCTTTACCTAAAATTAAAATAAATCAACATATCGTTTTTTACACTTTTAAAGGGTATTTGTAATTATCATTTAAAAAACCCATTAGTAATCATTATTTACACACTAGCACACATATAATTTCTTTTTGCATTCCCAATAGTGGCAAACTTGTACTTAAGAAAAAAACTGATAGTGTCAGTAGTAGCAATGATAAATGTATTTGTATGATATATTCTGGAAATTGTTATTGTTTATGCACAGATGCTATATAATTATGATATTTCCATACGCATACGTGTTAATGTTTTACTATCTAAGGTACTGCAACTTTCAGGAAAAATCACTGGGCCATGAAAAAATAGGTCACAATGACCTATTTAATTTGTTGAAACACATAAAGCATCTGGAGTTGTACTTTCAACTAAGTTTCATTAAAAGCGTCCTATTAAATTTTATATTATCAAAGAAAATCACTGGGCCATAAAAACTACTAGTTTTCAATGACCTTTTCTGTGTTGCATCATGTAGATCATATACAGTTGTAGGTATAAACCAAGTTTGATCAAAATCGGTAGTCTCATCGCATTCTATCAAATGGATTTTTAGAGATGTTGTTTACGAATGTTCATTCAATTGATTTTAAAATATCAAAGAAAATCATTAAACCTTAAAAATAAAGTCAAAATGACCGACTTTTGGTGCATATAAACCAAGTTTCATCGAGATTGGTCAATTAGTTTCTTTTTAAGAGTGAAAATTCAGTAAAGTATGACATTGTTATCATCTCCTTTTCAAAAGTTACAATTATGTGACATAGGGAACAAGTGCAAATCTATCAAAACTAGGTCACATTGACTGACTTTGTGGTGCAACATGTATAGCATCAAAAATTGTACCTAAAACTAATTTTCATCAACATCAGTCACTTAGTTTCTTTTCTAGAGTGCAAAACCAGTAGAGTATGACATTGTTATTGTCTCCCTTTCAAAAGGCACAACTATGTGACATAGGGAACAAGTGCACAAAGTCCCATCAGATTCTATCAAATGCTTTTTAAGAAATGCTGTTTACTAAAGTTTGTTCAAAACTCATAAAATTATTAAAGGAAATCACTGGACTATGAAAACTAGGTCACATTGACTGACTTTGTGGTGTAACATGTAGAGCATCAAAAATTGTACCTAAAACTAATTTTCATCAACATAAGTCACTTAGTTTTTTTTCTAGAGTGCAAAACCAGTATAGTGTGACATCGTTATTGCTTCCCTTTCTATTTCAACCAATGAGGTGTGCCCTAAAAGGCACAGCTGCGTGTCATAGGGAACAAGTGTACAAAGTTTCATCACATTTCAACAAACCGTTTTTGAACTACGATATTTATAAAAGTGTGGCAGAAAAATACGGAAAAAATCACTGGACCATGAAAACTAGGTCACAATGACCGACTTTGTGGTGCAACATGTAGAGCATCTAAACTTATTTTCATCAACATCAGTCAATTACTGTAGATCCACAAATTGAGTGCACATGTAAAATGCAAGAATAAAGTCGTATTTTCCAACAAAACATTTGTCAAAACTTAATACAAAATTAAATATACTGACCTAATAGGAAAAAATATTTTCATTCATGAAAAAGTGAACTTAATTCTGTACATTGAGCAATTTTTGAACTTTTTAACAAAACAACAAATTTGTCAAAATATTCCCTTCTGTACCTTCTTACTCAGAACAACTATAAATGTTATGTCATAATTTGAATATTCATGATGATCACACTTGGAAAAAACCGAACAACAATGACCTACCTGACCCTTAATGCCCTGATGTAACTTTGAATGAGGCCCAATTGGTGTATAAACTTGATAAAATGTCCAAAATTTTCGCAAAATTTCTCTATATACAGGAGAACTGAACAATAATGTTTTAATTAAAAATATAATTTGGTTAGGTCAATGAATTTTAAACGCATTTTATTAATAGTTTAATGGAAAGATTTTCAATTAAAAAAATAAATAATAAAAATCATGAGCACTCAAATTATGGAGATACAGTAGTTTCTTTTCTAGAGTTCAAAATCAGTATAGTTTGACATCGTTATTATCTCCCTTTCTATTTTAACCAATGAGGTGTGACCCCAAAAAGGCACAACTGCGTGTCAACAATGAACAAGTGTACAAAATTATCACATTCTACCAAACTTTTTGAGCTATGCTGTTTACAATAGTGTGTCGAAAAAATAAGGAAGAAGAATAATAATAAAGGGTAAATCAATAGGTGACCTAAATATCTATTTGTTCCTTTGCCAAATTCTAAAATAAGGCAAACCTTAAGGATAACTTTAAAAAAACTTTTTTATCATCCTAACATATGCATAATTAGAAACATGTTCCGTTGTCACACACTTCTAAAGTAGATGTAAGGTTGTCCAAAGGATAAAATGAAAACATACAGATATTAGACTTTTCGTTTCTCCGCTCACGACATTGTGAAATAAAAACCCTGACACAAGTGAATGAAATGATAGTTCAGCTACCACATGCTATACATAATGGCTACAACAGCCCTATTAAGAAATAATAAATTTTTGTCAACGAGAGATCCAAATATAAATTGCTATCTAATTAAATTAGGAAAACAATTCTTCGTGTACAGCGAACTCTATCAGTTGATAGAATGCTCGCTCCGTAAGTTATGGGTTCGATCACCGGCCGGCCGGATCTGACCCAAAACTTGTGCGCGGGTAGTGACTGTTCTTTCACCTAGCACTCGACATACGAAATAAAAGTCACGGTTCTTATGGATGGGGACTTAAAATAAACAAGGTCCCGCATCATGGTAGTCATGGCACGGTAAAGAACCATGAATAATGCCGTCAGCGCAACGCACAACGGCAAAATTTCTGCATCTTCGACTATAGCTGGCGACGTTTCGATCAAAGTGAAATATTCTTAACGGGACGTGAACACCATTACTCTACTTAGCTTTAACCACAGCGATAGATATGGACTAGTCATTAGAAACAGTGAATATTTTTCTATAATTGTTCGCAGTTGGTCCTTGGTACGAAAGCTTGTTCGTGCCACTTTGTAATCTGATTTTATTTCTCAAATCGTAGGTACGATTTTTAAATTCGTAGGTACGAGTTTTAATTCGTACGTACAAATTTAAAAATCATATCACAAATCAGATTACAAAGTGGCACGAACAAGCTTTCGTACCTTGGACCACTAAGATTCAGTAAGTATAGTTTTCTCAACACGTAGAGAGAAGCTTCATTCGATTTAGTTCTTTACTTTCTCCTAGCTAGCTGACAAATTCTACAACATCGGCTAGGACCTGTCTGAGTATTGATTATTTAAACCGAGGCGGTGATCCTTTGAAAAAAGTGAAAGAAAAGTTCGATTTGGTCTCTTTAATTCTTCATTTCATAAGCAACTAATAAAGTTTCACATTTTTTTAGTTTGAATTTGTATTTTTTCACAATTAATCTCTCAAAAAGAAATAAACAAATATTCAGTTACTGTTCATCATTTAAGCCTTTATCGAGAACCAATTTGCATTCAAAGTAAATTTGGTAAAGGCTTAATTGCTGAAACGTTGAAAGATGAGCAATGATCGAATATTTATTGTTGTCAAATTAAAGGTTTTTTTTTAATTAATAAATTTTAATTCAGGTGTATTTAAAATTGCAATCTACTAAACAGTTACGCTTAACTAAACAAAACCGTTTAATGTTTATTACACTCGGTTTAAATTTGATATTTCTTGAGTATTATAATTCCGTCTAAATTCTATAAATTACCAAGATATTTCGTTTATTTAATTTTGTATTTCACCAAGAAAATTCCCACAATTAAAAATGTTACTTTCATTGAAATAGGTTCAATACTTGTTGTACAATTCTACCAATATAAGTAATACTTACCGAAAAACTCCAAATCTGAGAGAAATCTGCGAAATTGAAAAGCTGTGCGTTTATCAAACTGCCAAGGCTCTAACTAAGCGCGCGCTGTGGTCTTAATCATTATATATATGTGTGTCTCAAAGGTTTCTGAAAATCCTCAGATATGGGTTTCTCCAAAAGCTATTAATAGCCAAAGCTTCATTATTCGAAACGTGCATGTTTTTCATTGGTTAATAACTATTCGATTGTCATGGATCAGACTAATGCATCTGTTGTTATGTGATTTTTACACAGGATAATTGCTGAAGTTTTATTTTTACAATATTATCTTATCGCTCACCTGAAACTTATGTCCGCTATCTGTTCACTACAGTAGATCAGCTGGAAGATCGTCGATTCGAATTCGAACCCCTACCGAATTTTGACCAATACTTTAAAATTGGTAGTGACTGTCAAGCACTTGGCATTTAGAAATTAAAGACTGAAGTCATGGGGTTCTTCAGAAGAGAATTTTAAAAACCCATGTTCCGCCTCAATTCATGACAGATGTTGCACTTTAAAGAAAAGAAATCTCTCCATGCACACTGCCCTGAAAGCACTGCAAAGGTCAAGATTTCTGTCACGTCACCTTTAGCCTGTTGACGTATCGATATAACTGAAATATACTTAAACGGGACATGAAACCGCATTTACAATCAATCTTTACTGGTTAATTACCACTAGTAAGAAGTATGGTAGATTACACAGCGCACTCGAAATGTTCTTCATAAACATGATATCTCCACCCTGTGTTTTAAGTAAACACCCAACTAATTACGGTGTATAAACCTATATTTTGTGATACAATGAAAATACTGGGTAGTCGAGTTGACACTCCCATATACTCAATACTTGAACCTAGAAATGTTTTTTCCTATGAAGTTTTTTTGCTGTTTTGTATTCTATAGGGTCCCTAGAGTTAAATTAGGTTAGTTGCCCTGAAGGCAACCTTGGGCAAATTGCATAATTTGCATATATCCAAGATGGCTGCCTGACGCCATATTGAAAATATATCTTTTGTAAGAATTGTTCTACAATAGCTTGTAGTATACCGTTTTATATGTTTTCAAGGACGAGGAACTCATTTCCGTTGTTGTTTTTAACATTTGGGGCAATTTAAAAGTATATTTAACAATTTTGACCAACAAAGGTAGGAGTAACATGGTTTTTATTATAAGATGTAACTCAGCATATCACATTCAATGCTGCGTAACTTAATCATACATCTTGATACATTTTGATTTAAAGGTCATAAATGAGGCTCGACCAATTCCTTATAATAAGATATTAAAACATGATCTTAGTGATTTCAGCTTTACTAAGTCTAGCGTAAAGGCTAGTTCACTTTGCTTAGCTGTCTTTTAAAAAAAGTGTGTATCCAACGAAGAAGTTTTCAAAGCCACATATTGTATCATAGTTAATCCAGTCACATACATATTACCACGATTGAAAACCAAATTATACTCGGACACCTTATCAAACTACGTTTGTCAACAATGAATTGATTCGGTTTTTACATGAACACTGATACATTACGTCATATAATGAAGTACTATGGTTTCGGGAATCTACAGTAAAATCTGTCACTGATAATGCAACAGCCTTCCACAAATTGATTGGTTGGAGTTAAACTTTATAACTCATATTTTGGTTTTATGATAGTTTTGATCTACTATTTCCACTCCAAATGACTGCTATGATATACACGCTATGACTACAGACTTCCATGTTTATCAATGTGGTGTAAATGAAAAGGTAGTGCACAGTCTAGATTTGGTTTACTTTTAAGTCGCCAATAAGCAACATCTCAACGTCTAGATCTTGACAATGCTGTTTCAAATTATACTGGACCGCAGAAAATAATACCCCTACACAATCTTCCAACAAAACTGATTGTATCCTGATTAACACGCCCAACGAATAATTTTATTTGATGCTGAACATGTACAATACGCTAGTAAACTTTCTCAGTGTCTGCTATAAACACATGCGTGTCCTGTCTTGCATGTCGGCACCATGATGGTTATTAGGAGTATGTCTTAGCTAACCAGTTTGGAGAACAAACTGCTATCAAATTTAAAAAATGAGTCTTTAAAGGCATGGCTCTTTAGCCTGATGATTTTAGTGGGTAGATTGGTGCTTCTCTGATCGATTGGAATGAATATTTTCTGAGTGTGATACGGACCATAACTCAGAAAGTTCAATCCTTTGTGTTCCTTAGATATATCTAACCAAAATTTATTGCTTCTTCAAACTCGCTCTAAATGAAAACAGGTCATAAGGAAATTGCTCGTAAAATTGCTTCTTATGTGCAAATGTGATGGATTCAGTTGTAATGTATGATTAGATGGAATACGAGTACAATCAAGACAACCTGATGAGTTTTATAATGCCATTATTAGCTTATAAAGATAATAAAGGCAATATGTTTCAAAGCGACGCCGTCAAGATGCAAAAACAAAGCAAGTTGTTGATCTTGGAAACATGTTTTATTGGTTACCTTTGTTTGGACAGCAGGGCAGTTTGAGCTTAGCTTCTGCTTGTATTTGATATCGGTTCTGTTCCTTTTTGATAGTGGTTGAAAACGGTTGTCATTTGAAAGGCATGAAGTCAGCTCTAGTCAAATCGCTTTGTGGAGTTCGTTCACCCAAAACTCACAAACAATCACAATGATTCACACTTTTTCTATCGCATCCCTTGGTTACATGGCGATAACACATCAGATTATATTGCATCAACCCAAAATAGGTCATATTGGTACCCAGACACTTCAAAGAAAATATTGTATTTGACAAATACTATCTCGTATCTTCTAAGGACCAGGACAGAGGAAACAACACAGCAATATGTATACGATTGTGGATTCGACCATGATGAATCCGGCATAACTATGTATCGTATGTTCTCCAGGCTATACAAACATGTCGTGCTAGCATTTGTGTGCTGATTGACGACACAGATGTTTTTGTTTTCCTAGTGTATTGTGTGTATAAGTATGAAAACAGTGTGATATACAGATAGAGTGATAGGATAGAAGGATGGAATTTTGAACATCTATGCATCAAACAATGGTCATGATTTGAGATGTCTTGCATGCTGTAATATAAGTGCCATGGTCTTGGTTCAAGAAGTCTTGAACTGACAGGCATGCACACTGTAAGTGTCATGGTCTTGGTTCGAGATGTCTTGAACTGCCAGACATGCATGCTCTCAGTGTCATGGTCTTGGTTCGACATGTCTTGAACTGCCAGACATGCATGCTGTAAGTGTCATGGCCTTGGGTCGAGATGTCTTGAACTGACAGGCATGCATGCCCTCAGTGTCATGGTCTTCGTTCGAGATGTCTTAAACTCTTCTTTTTCTTATTTAGTTGGTGTTCTTGGTAAACAAAGATCACAAATAACTTAATAAGATCTGAACCATTCTTTGTTGTTCTGCATGGCCAACCAGCAGGAAAAATGTTTCTTTAAGCTCTTCATAAAGAACATCAAAGCCTAATAGTTACGACTTTGTTTCAAACACTATTTTCTGTTGTCTCACCTTTAGTTAATGTTGTGAAAGGGTACCTACAGTCAAGATCCTCCTGAAGAGTATGAAATGATAACCGATTTCGGATTGAAATTCAAAGATCAATTCTCATTACATGTTATTGCGAAAGGACATCCAGTGCCACAAGAACGTCTTTATGTCATGTTATGTCAATATAAGGCACAAAATCATAAGTGCAACGCAAGGACATGATTGCCTTGAAAATCCTGTAAACAATTTTGTATCTCTTCTGGAGAAAAGGAATGTTTAAATTTTTACACAAAATGAGAGTACCCATGGCTATCCTAGCTTCAATAGTTATTTGACACATATGGTCGGTCATTATAGACATGATGGTATTTAATGTAAAACTAATGCCAGAATTGAGTTGTCCATGCCTAAATACCCCTGGAAAGATATATTACAACCAATCATAAATTTGCTCTGTATAAAAACAAAATTTCAAGATGGCGTCCGCCGGTCATTTTGGATTTATAGCTTATTGTGCAAGTTAAGTGTTCCATATGTTAAAATTAACACCAGAACTGGGTTTCTCATACCTGAAAACATCTAAAAGGATATATTACAAGCTATTGGAAGATATTTTATATCGCAGTATGCTCTTCAATTTGACTTTTGGCGGCCATTTTGGATTTTTGTATATTGTGCAAGTTGCCCAAATTTGCCCGAAGGGCAACTAAGCTAGTTTTGTTTAAGGACCCATGAGGAAAACAAATCAGCAAAAAAACTTCATAGGAATGAACATTTCTAGGTTAGTAAAATGCCTACTCGACTAACAATAATTATACATAAAAAGTCATTATGGGGTTGTTCATATTACATGTTATACCAGTGTTAATTGTACAGCACTTCCCAAGGGGTTGAAAAAATATTCAAGGGACCAAAATATATTTAACCAAAAGCCAAGGAAATACTTTGTATGAAGGTATATACCTTAGTTTTTGAGGATTTTAACTAGCAACAAATTTAGACAATACTATATTTCTTTTAAGAAATGACATTCTGATCATGGTATTTCAAAGGGTAATGAAAGATAGTGTGACGCGTGCCAAATTCGATGAAGGGCGAAATCCTTCATTTTGAATTTGGCACGCACCACACTATCTTTCGATCATTACCCCTTGAAATACCATGTTCAGAATGTCATTTCTTATATTTACAATTCTTTCTTTTAATAAATATTTTGTACGTTGGCGCTGTTTATTCCATGTCTGCTCCATGATCACGTGACGCCCTGTGCGGGACATGACGTAATATTGATACACATCAGGGTCATGTGTGACAGTCACATTGAAAATGAATACAAAGGTATTTCCTACTGGTTTAATGATTTTAACGACACATAACCTTGAATGGATTTTCGATGTAATTTTCTGAAAATCTTACGTCAGTCATCCTATTTACTATAAATACATGACCTAATCAGTCGAAAGGCCAGCTTCCAATATGGCTGATTTTTAATCACTTTAGTCACGTGATTTTCAGTTCAAATTTTGGTACGCAATCGGAAATGGTAGTAGGTCTCGAAAATTTAAGTATACTTTTAAATGGGATCGTTATTACTTAAAATCATCAAATATTTTGAACAATAAATATTTTTTCCTTCAATTTATGTAAAAAAGAACCAATTATATACAGAAAATTACGAGTAATACGTCTTGAAAGTGGAGGTTGTGTCACAGCTGTCGGCCGACGATCTCGCTTCAGACACATTTTTTGAAAATATTAGGGCGAGTGATGGGTTCTAATAATTATTTTCTAAAAATTTATTCATTTCTGAACACATCCATATGAAAAGACATGTCCGAAATCGGTGTGGGATGCGATTTCTGTCAGTTGAGAAAACGGCAGGTGTGGCTCCTTTTGCGGGGTTTGGTTCACATCTGTCGGCCGACATTCGTGCTTCAGACACAAATTATTAAATATTAGGACAAGTGATGGGTTCTAATAATTCAATTCTGAAAATATATTCATTTCTGAACATATTCATATGAAAGACATGTCCGAAATCGATGCGGGATGCGATTCTGTCAGTTAAGAAATCAGCAGGTGTTGCTTCTGTTTTGTTTTGTTTTGTTTTTCGTATGATGATTATCTCCCTTGTTTACACTGTCTCTCGCATGTATGCGAATAAAAATAAAGTGATTTTACTGTCTTATTGATTGATATTTGTTTTAATGTAGGGAAATTAAAAAAAATAAAATAAAAAAAATAAAATAAAATCTAAAAAAATTGGCTTCATTTAACATTTTAATCTTAATCAAATAAAATTATTTTCCATGGGAAATATTTCTTCAAATTTGATACACAAGAGAAAGTTATATAATTTTCTTTTCTTGTGCTGATTTTAAATTTTTATTAAAATAATGAATTTAAAATCAGCATATGACAACTAGTTGCTATGTGCTGATTTTGAATGCAGTATTTAAATAAAAATTCAACAGCAGCACCATGACAGTGGAACAGGAAGAAATACTGTTTCCACACCCCAAGTTAATAACTAGAAATTAAAATCTCTTTCTATAAGATGGTCAGGTCAGTTTTACCGGGTGTAACAGTTAATTCTTTAGTATCTGTGGTTCATTTTTTCACAGATCAAGTGCTGCTGGTAGACTTTTTGCAGCTAAAGTACTAATGCACAGATGCAATATTAATCTAATTCTGACTGTCTCCAAAATGACATGGATCAAGTTCATGTATCTACCTTCAGTCCAGAGGATGCTTCATGTCTTTTGGGTAAGGAGTAGAGTAAAAGTCAAGATTCTTTCACTATCAAACATATTTAGAGATGGGGAGAAAACTGTAGAGCCCAAAGAAAACCAACGACATTCCACAACAAACTGACTAACTTTCTCACACAAAAACTGTCCTGAATGAGATTCAAACCTATACAGTAAGAGGCCATGCCCCTACCAATATTTCAAATGTTATGTTGGACAGGTGCCAGTGTAATGCACAAAAATAATTATGCATTTATTATGTCAATTAGCATTTATTTTTCCTTAAAGTAATGATAATTTTAAAATGCAAGCAAAACATCTTTATTGACATTGTACTGTGTGTTGACCATGTAATGTTATCTGCAATAAAAAAAACAAACAAACATAGTCATTGTTTATTCTGTAGTCTCTGTCTTGTTTTTAGCATAGCAATAGCATTAATAATATTTAATCTACAAATAAAAATGTTATCTATGAATAATCTGAAAATACAATGTTGGCAAATTTGTAAATAAAATTTGAAATATGCATTTCACCTGTCAATAAATATAAAAAAAGTTATCTGTAAATAAAATGAACTAAAAATTAACTTGTAGGAATGCATAATCTGAAAATAAACTGTATAGGTATTGGTAATCTGAAAATCAACTGAAATGATTATACATGTATGATGTCTATGTTTCCATTCCTGGTAGCCAAAATTGCCATTGGCTACTAATTTCTGAGGAATTCTTTCAAAAAGTAACCTATTTTAGCAAATCTGTGGAGAGATACTTTAAAAAGGACTATATTTTCACAAATTTTGGAAATTTGGCTACTAATTATTTCAAATTTATGGAAACCTAGTGATGTATCATAAAATCATATGAAAATAAACTACACATATTCTGCATTCTTGAAAATAAAAAAGAAATTAATTAAAACAGAATAATTTAATGTAGTACCAGTATAACATCATTCACCACACAAGAATGATACTGTGGGACTGTCAGAACTAGCCATGATGTGTGCAGCAATGATCCATGATTTAAAGTTTGGCTCAAATTAAAATATGGTAAAAGATATTTACATAGATTCTTGCACAATAAAAGTGAATGGGTTATATTGTGATAAATTTCATAAAAAGCTCAAATACATGTACATGTATCAACTTTAAAATATGAAATGTTTGAACAGTAAATCTAATACATGTAGTACAAGAATCTTTGTGATCCATTTCTGAATTTTCTGTGTTATCAAGTATGTTTTTGCTGGTACATCCATACTTGCTGTGGTTACTGTGGAGAGAAAACATTCAAAATTAGCATCAATGTTTTAAAAACCTATTCATAGGTATTTGTAGCTGTGGAATCATCAGCAACAGTAGCAGTAGTGATAGCTGAAGGATCTAGACTTGCATTAATTACAACATTTTTGCAATTTGTACATTTGCAACCTGTACCTCAATATCTGCCAACACCATCACCAGTTTCTGAATAACTAAACTGAACTTTTGCATTTAAAATCCATCTTCAACCCCTTGAAGTGGCAAAACTTTTCAAATTACTAAAAAAAAAATAAAAAAAAAAAGTTATATTCAGTCTGAAAAGTGTAATTGAAAACATTTTATGTAATTTTCCATATTATGACTTCTCCTCTTTTGCAAACTTTCTGAAATTTAACAAACTATAATTATGCTCTTTGTCAGCCTGCCTACCTGTAAATATGTGATACAACTGCCAACTTCTGATCTGAAACATTAAAATTACAGTTTTAAAATTTGCATGCACTGCAGCAGTTAAATCAACACCAGATAATTGTTGTTCAGATGGTTTTCTAGCAAACTGTCCCTCTTGTGACTCTAAATGTAATGAAAGTGTAAAAAAAATCCAATATCAGCTGATTTCTGAGTCACATAGTGACTACATGGGGCCAGCTGGGCGATCTGGATGTTTGATTTTCGTGGGATTTTTTCTACAAAATTGAACTAAAATTAAACAAAATGTTTAAAGGTTATATTAAAAACACACCAACAAATATCTAGAGTAAAAATAAACAAATTAGAAGATGTCTAGACGCAATAAATAGCAAGTTTTGTTTTCCAAATCATCGGCACGCAGGGTCAACTTGACAATCTTTCTGTGCAATAACCGGTGCGAGTGATGGTTTCTATCCGGTATCAAAATGACCGGTGTTCTAAATGCTACCGATTACGACTATAATTTTTAACCCAATCGGTGTGGGATGCGATTCTGTCAATTCAATTTACCGGGCATAAACTCCGAATGCACCGCCCACTTGATTTTGACCTTTCACGATACCGCAGTTTATGTCTATGATTCCAGCATTTTAATTAGTTATAAGGAGTGTTTAATTGTTGTGATCGTCTAGAAAAATCAATTTTCTATCAAACGGATACAAAAATATATATAGTTTAAGTTAAAAACACCATTTAATTAATGATTTATTGCGTCAACCCTAAAATGCAAATTCTTCGAGGTGACGACAAAGCGCCATCTGCCGACCAAATTTGAATTACCCCCCTTGAACGGCCCTGAAGATTAAATCGCGGGTTTAACGGAAAAAATCGAAGCTGGCCTTTCAACTGGTTCAATGTTGGTTTACGTTGCATCAGCAATTGAGGGTAAGATAAAATGTGAAAGTAACTAGAGACTGTTCGTTCGCCAAGTACTAAACATTTAGAAATTGAAGTCAAGAGGTCCTTCGGAAGAGTTGAGTTGAGTAATGGTGTTTAACGTCCCAGTCAAGAGTATTTCACTTATATCGAGACGTCGCCACCTATAGGCGAAAGTGCAGAAATTTTACATGTGCGTTGCGCTGATGGCATTATACAGCAGGGTTCTTTAGCGTGCCATGCCCACTGTGGCACGGGTCCTCGTTTATTTTAAAATCCCATCCGAAAGAACCGATACATTCATTTCGTGATGCTGAGTGCTTGGCGAAAGAACAGTCACTACCCACTTTCAAGTCTTGGGTCAGACCCGGCCGGGGTTCGAACCCACAATCTCCCTCTTACGGAGCGAGCACTCTACCAACTGAGCTACCGCAGACCTTAAAAACCGACGAACCTTTAAAGAACCCAGCCTGCACATTACCCCGAGCGCATTGCAAAGATAAAATTTTCTGCCACCTCACCTTTAGCTGGTTACGTTTCGATATAAGTGAAATATGCTGCCTCTAAAACAAAAAAAGGTGTTTTATTCTTTATTTGTAACAGAAAATTTGTCAGATGTCTAAAATTGGATAGCCGCTTATCATGGCAAATAACATACTTACGCGTAGTTAAATTTTCGCGTTTTTGAAACATGCACTATAACACAATAAGCATAATATAATTTTCGCTTGGTATTAATTTTCGTGCAAAACAAGCGACCGCGAAATAAGCGAAAATTAGTACACCGCGAAAATAAATACGTTTACAGTAATTTGATCTAAAAATTAGATAGATGCTTTAGATAGCAAAGGACCGTTACAGCTCAGAAGCTACTAGCCAAACATTAAACATTTGTTTTGTAATTGACCTGGTAGATATAGGCAAACACTTTTGATCTGTCCGCTTGACCTCTGATTTAAATATTAATCTAAAATTAGACTAGTTTTTCTGTCTGTATTTTATGAAATACAAGTTTTATCGAACACGCGTGATAAAGAATCTTGTATCACCAGTGTGGTGATACAACATTGGCGGTAAAGTACACGTGCACTTCTCATTGTGACGTCATTGGGGAATCTCCGATTTGTCAAATGTAAACAATGACGTCATTACTACAAAACATGTCATGACATAGTTCAGTGGTTGTCTGTGATCAAATGTATTTTTTTCACATAAAGTATTGGGTTTTTATAATTTTAATGACCTAATAGGAAATGTTAGATAAAAATATCATATACACAGTGTGTATGTACAACCCTTCGTATCAGGTCTCGTCCTTTTTTCGTAGCTGTATCACTACTCGTCGCGCAAGCGCCACTCGTAGTGATACGACTACGAAAAAAGACTCGATCTGATACTGAGGGTTGTACATACACACTGTGTATATAATATGTATTTATCGTGGACCAAGTACATCGATGTATAGGGAGCACAGGTGTTTATTTTGTTCACATAATGCAAACACTAATGATGTACCTTGAGTATGGGCTCGTAAGGCGTTTTCGATCACCAGGTGTTTCCGATCACTTATGTAAATTCCGAATGGCGACCATGCGCAGTCAAATTTTTTAGGCGGTATTGTCTATTTATAACGACAGAAGCACGTTTTTTTAAACTAATGTAAACAAATAGTCAAAAGTACTTTCTAGGAAGGTAAAATAACTCACATTCTGTCCATGTTGATAAAATCCGCCATTTTTGTTATTCCCGTTTTTCTTGTATCACAATATGTACAATTTATTTTGATCTAATCATTTTCATACAATCCAGTGTCGTCTGTTTACTCTCTGAGCGTTTTGACAAATATCAATTCATGTGACGTCACCAGTTATAGTCTGTTTCAAGAAAACCGAGGCTTTAAAGTGGCACCACGTGTTATAGCATAATTGTTATATACCGGGAGCAAGATTATACAACACTTGATTCTAAAAATGCAATTCAACACCATAAAGCGATAACCGCTACCTGCTCCATGCTTCACAACACATTCTCAACAGATTTTTACAGTTAAAACCATTGATGTTGCATCAGTAATATATTTTTATAATATATATAGACATATGTCAATATAAGGTTTCTAATTGTTATGAAATCGATGGATGACGCCCAAATGGGTGAATGGTTGCTGGAATATTACTTACCTTAGGATTTACATAAGGTAGGATATAATGTTCATGTTTCATGTTAACACTGGCCCGTTTTGAGTCTCAAACACTTTTATTTTCTTGTGTAATACGTCACTACATCACGTGATCGGATTCACCTTTCCGCCATTTTGTTTACATAGAAATGGGGACCGGTAGGGATTTAGATAAAACATGCTGTGTAATGCTTTGATTGAGCTTTTGTCAGTATAAAAGCATCCATATTAATTAGTATTAACTACGCTTGTGTACATTTGATTCAGTATCATTTAGAAAGCTAAAAAATTATTCTAAAATCCACTAAGTGATCGAAATCCCCTAAGTCCTCCATACATACTATTAACAGTCAATCCTACTACTACCCATTAATTGGATGGGTCCTTCTGTATGAATATTCCCAATAAAAGGTCAAACGGGTCCAGGTCAATGTTGTTTACCTATACAGTTGGGTATTAAGTCTCACGATAGTTTCATTGATATTTAATATAGTCCGAGAAACAATACACAATAAGCAATACATTATTATAAAGACGGCATAATGTAGCAGGTTTTCATGACATTGCATGGTACACATTATGTGAAATGGTAGAATTAAAATATCTTATTCACTTATTTGTATGTTTATTTTTGATCAAAAAATTGTATGACTGTCATTAAAATATTATTGATAAGCATAATGTCTTAACTTTCTTAATTATATCCTAGTTAGGTTTGAAGCACAACAGTACCACGTTCATTTCATTCGGAGCACCCAGGTTTTTTTCCCGGGTGGAAGTTCACTTGTTTCACTTATATTGTCTTAAATTTCTGATAGTGTTCAATTTTGCTTTTTTTGCTTTTGTGATTGTGATTTGAACATAGACCGATATGTTTGTGTTTGATAAATCAAAATATTCATTAATTTATTAATTTTTAAAATAATACAAAATGTATTCAAATTTATTACAAAATTTTTGTCCAACTTGTAATCATTTCATTACTATCCGGAGTAGTTGGGCTGTTGCTGGCCTTCATGTGGTTTCAACAGCTGGTCTTCTGTACTGCAACGTCACTTTTTATTGGCCCTTCTTGGTGATATGTCTGGGTAATCCGAAGAAGTACAGATTGGTCTTTTTATTGGCCCTTCTTTGTGATATGTCTAGGTAATACGCAGTCGTAACAGATTGGTCTTTTTATTGGCCCTTCTTGGCGATATGTCTGGGTAATCCGCAGTAGTACCAGATTGGTCTTTTATTGGCCCTTCATGGTGATATGTCTGGGCAAGCCTCAGTAGTAAGAAATTTGTCTATTTATTGGCCCTTCTTGTCGATATGTCTGGGCAAGCCTCAGTAGTAACAGATTGGTTTTTTTTATTGGCCCTTCTTGGTGATATGTCTGGGAAAGCCTCAGTAGTAACAGATTGGTCTATTTATTGGCCCTTCTTGGCGATATGTCTGGGTAAGCCTCAGTAGTAACAGATTGGTCTTTTTATTGGCCCTTCTTGGCGATATGTCTTTGTAAGTCGCAGTAGTAACAGATTGGTCTTTTTATTGGCCCTTCTTGGCGTTAGGTCTGGGTAATACACAGTTGCAACAGATTGGTCTTTTTATTGGCCCTTCTTGGCGATATGTCTGGGTAATACGCAGTTGCAACAGATTGGTCTTTTTATTGGCCCTTCTTGGCGATATGTCTGGGTAATAGGCAGTAGTAACAGATTGGTCTTTTTATTGGCCCTTCTTGGTGATATGTCTGGGTAATACACAGTTGCAACAGATTGGTCTTTTTATTGGCCCTTCTTGGCGATATGTCTGGGTAATAGGCAGTAGTAACAGATTGGTCTTTTTATTGGCCCTTCTTGGTGATATGTCTGGGTAATACACAGTTGCAACAGATTGGTCTTTTTATTGGCCCTTCTTGGCGATATGTCTGGGTAATCCGAAGTAGTAAATGTTTGACCAAAGAGCTTTAACTCACATGGATAGAAGTTGGACAATACATTTTCTTGTCCATGGAATATTTCAACTTTACTTTTGTCCACGTAATCAGGGCAGTCTTTGGTACCGGGTTTATGACCTGGGATTTTGCAAACTTTGCAAACAGCTTCGTTTTCACAGTTTGAAAAGTGATGACCTTCCTCAAAACAGTTATTGCAAACTAGTTTACGGCTATGTGAAGGTTGCCCATGATGATACAATCGACATCTTAAACCAGCACAATATGTTACCCGGGGTAATGCAACATTATCTGCAAGGGGTTTAATATAGACAAATCTGTTACCGTTTAATACATCCGTCATTTTACGTGTCTCAGGGTTTCGTATTTTCTCATATCTGATAGGACTTTTGACAACTGCGCCAAGTTTATTGGTCCGTCTTGGCGATATGTCTGGGTAATACGCAGTTGCAACAGATTGGCCTATTTATTGGCCCTTCTTGGCGATATGTCTGGGTAATACGCAGTTGTAACAGATTGGTCTTTTTATTGGCCCTTCTTGGCAATATGTCGGGCAAGCCTCAGTAGTAACAGATTGGTCTTTTTATTGACCCTTCTTGGCGATATGTCTGGGTAATACGCAGTAGTAACAGATTGATCTTTTTATTGGCCCTTCTTGGCGATATGTCGGGCAAGCCTCAGTAGTAACAGATTGGTCTTTTTATTGGCCCTTCTTGGCGATATGTCTGGGTAATACGCAGTTGCAACAGATTGGTCTTTTTCTTGGCCCTTCTTGGCGATATGTCTAGGTAATCCGAAGGAGTAACAGATTGGTCTTTTTATTGGCCCTTCTTGGCGATATGTCTAGATAATCCGAAGTAGTAACAAATTGGTCTTTTTATTGGTCATTCTTGGCGATATGTCTGGGTAATACGCAGTTGCAACAGATTGGTCTTTTTAATGGCCCTTCCTGGCGATATGTCTAGGTAATCCGAAGTAGTAACAGATTGGTCTTTTTATTGGTCCTTCTTGGCGATATGTCTGGGTAATACACAGTTGCAACATATTGGTCTTTTTATTGGCCCTTCTTGGCGTTATGTCTGGGTAATACACAGTTGCAACAGATTGCTCTTTTTATTGGCCCTTCTTGGCGATATGTCTGGGTAATCCGAAGTAGTAACAGATTGGTCTTTTTATTGGTCCTTCTTGGCTATATGACTGGGTAATACGAGGTGGCACCAGATTGGTCTTTTTATTGGCCCTTCTTGGCGTTATGTCTGGGTAATACGCAGTTGCAACAGATTGGTCTTTTTATTGGCCCTTCTTGGCGTTATGTCTGGGTAATACGTAGTTGCAACAGATTGGTCTTTTTATTGGCCCTTCTTGGCGATATGTCTGGGTAATCCGAAGTAGTAACAGATTGGTCTTTTTATTGGTCCGTCTTGGCGATATGTCTGGGTAATACGCAGTTGCAACAGATTGGTCTATTTATTGGCCCTTCTTGGCGATATGTCTGGGTAATACGCAGGTGCAACAGATTGGTCTTTTTATTGGCCCTTCTTGGCGTTATGTCTGGGTAATAGGCAGTAGTAACAGATTGGTCTTTTTATTGGCACTTCTTGGCGATATGTCTGGGTAATACGCAGTAGTAACAGATTGTTCTATTTATTGGACCTTCTTGGCGATATGTCTTTGTAAGTCGCAGTAGTAACAGATTGGTCTTTTTATTGGCCCTTCTTGGCGATATGTCTGGGTAATACGCAGCAGTAACATATGGCCTATTAATTGCCTTTCTTGGCAATATATCTGGGTAATCCAAAGTAGTAACAGATTGGTCTTTTTATTGACCCTTCTTGGCGATATGTCTGGGTAATACGCAGTTGTAACAGATTGGTCTTTTTATTGGCCCTTCTTGGCAATATGTCGGGCAAGCCTCAGTAGTAACAGATTGGTCTTTTTATTAACCTTGTTGGCGATATGTCTGGGTAATACGCAGTAGTAACAGATTGATCTTTTATTGGCCCTTCTTGGCGAATGTCGGGCAAGCCTCAATAGTAACAGATTGGTCTTTTTATTGGCCCTTCTTGGCGATATGTCTGGGTAATCCGAAGTAGTACCAGATTGGTCTTTTTATTGGCCCTTCTTGGCGATATGTCTAGATAATCCGAAGTAGTAACAAATTGGTCTTTTTATTGACCCTTCTTGGCGTTATGTCTGGGTAATACGCAGTTGCAACAGATTGGTCTTTTTATTGGCCCTTCTTGGCGATATGTCTAGGTAATCCGAAGTAGTAACAGATTGGTCTTTTTTGGTTCTCTTGGCGATATGTCTGGGTAATACGAGGTGGCACCAGATTGGTCTTTTTATTGGCCCTTCTTGGCGTTATGTCTGGGTAATACGCAGTTGCAACGGATTGGTCTTTTTATTGGCCCTTCTTGGCGTTATGTCTGGGTAATACACAGTTGCAACAGATTGGTCTTTTTATTTGCCCTTCTTGGCGTTATGTTTGGGTAATACACAGTTGCAACAGATTGCTCTTTTATTGGCCCTTCTTGGCGATATGTCTGGGTAATCGGAAGTAGTAACAGATTGGTCTTTTTATTGGTCTTCTTGGCTATATGTCTGGGTAATACGAGGTGCACAGATTGGTCTTTTATTGGCCCTTCTTGGCGTTATGTCTGGGTAATACGCAGTTGCAACAGATTGGTCTTTTTATTGGCCCTTCTTGGCGTTATGTCTGGGTAATACGCAGTTGCAACAGATTGGTCTTTTTATTGGCCCTTCTTGGCGATATGTCTGGGTAATCCGAAGTAGTAACAGATTGGTCTTTTTATTGGTCCGTCTTGGCGATATGTTGGGTAATACGCAGTTGCAACAGATTGGTCTATTTATTGGCCCTTCTTGGCGATATGTCTGGGTAATACGCAGGTGCAACAGATTGGTGTTTTTATTGGCTCTTCTTGGCGTTATGTCTGGGTAATAGGCAGTAGTAACAGATTGGTCTTTTTATTGGCACTTCTTGGCGATATGTCTGGGTAATACGCAGTAGTAACAGATTGTTCTATTTATTGGACTTCTTGGCGATATGTCTTTGTAAGTCGCAGTAGTAACAGATTGGTTTTTATTGGCCCTTCTGACGATATGTCTGGGTAATACGCGGCAGTAACATATTGGCCTATTAATTGCCTTTTCTTGGCAATATATCTGGGTAATCCGAAGTAGTAACAGATTGGTCTTTTTATTGACCCCTCTTGGCGATATGTCTGGGTAATACGCAGTTGTAACAGATTGTTCTTTTTATTGCCCTTCTTGGCAATATGTCGGGCAAGCCTCAGTAGTAACAGATTGGTCTTTTTATTGACCCTTGTTGGCGATATGTCTGGGTAATCCGAAGTAGTAACAGATTGATCTTTTATTGGCCCTTCTTGGCGATATGTCGGGCAAGCCTCAGTAGTAACAGATTGGTCTTTTATTGGCCCTTCTTGGCGATATGTCTAGATAATCCGAAGTAGTAACAAATTGTCTTTTATTGACCCTTCTTGGCGTTATGTCTGGGTAATACGCAGTTGCAACAGATTGGTTTTTATTGGCCCTTCTTGGCGATATGTCTGGGTAATCCGAAGTAGTAACAGATTGGTTTTTATTTGTCCTTCTTGGCGTTATGTCTGGGTAATACGCAGTTGCAACAGATTGGTCTTTTTATTGGCCCTTCTTGGCGATATGTCTGGGTTATAGGCAGTAGTAACAGATTGGTCTATTTATTGGCCCTTCTTGGCGATATGTCTTTGTGAGTCGCAGTAGTAACAGATTGGTCTTTTTATTGGTCCTTCTTGGCGATATGTCTAGGTAATCCGAAGTAGAAACAGATTGGTCTTTTTATTGGTCCTTCTTGGCGATATGTCTGGGTAATACGCAGTTGCAACAGATTGGTCTTTTTATTGGCCCTTCTTGGCGTTATGTCTGGGTAATACGCAGTTGCAACAGATTGGTCTTTTATTGGCCCTTCTTGGCGATATGTCTGGGTAATCCGAAGTAGTAACAGATTGGTCTTTTTATTGGTCCGTCTTGGCGATATGTCTGGGTAATACGCAGTTGCAACAGATTGGTCTATTTATTGGCCCTTCTTGGCGATATGTCTGGGTAATACGCAGGTGCAACAGATTGGTGTTTTTATTGGCTCTTCTTGGCGTTATGTCTGGGTAATAGGCAGTAGTAACAGATTGGTCTTTTTATTGGCACTTCTTGGCGATATGTCTGGGTAATACGCAGTAGTAACAGATTGTTCTATTTATTGGACCTTCTTGGCGATATGTCTTTGTAAGTCGCAGTAGTAACAGATTGGTCTTTTTATTGGCCCTTCTTGACGATATGTCTGGGTAATACGCGGCAGTAACATATTGGCCTATTAATTGCCTTTTCTTGGCAATATATCTGGGTAATCCGAAGTAGTAACAGATTGGTCTTTTTATTGACCCCTCTTGGCGATATGTCTGGGTAATACGCAGTTGTAACAGATTGTTCTTTTTATTGGCCCTTCTTGGCAATATGTCGGGCAAGCCTCAGTAGTAACAGATTGGTCTTTTTATTGACCCTTGTTGGCGATATGTCTGGGTAATCCGAAGTAGTAACAGATTGATCTTTTTATTGGCCCTTCTTGGCGATATGTCGGGCAAGCCTCAGTAGTAACAGATTGGTCTTTTTATTGGCCCTTCTTGGCGATATGTCTAGATAATCCGAAGTAGTAACAAATTGGTCTTTTTATTGACCCTTCTTGGCGTTATGTCTGGGTAATACGCAGTTGCAACAGATTGGTCTTTTTATTGGCCCTTCTTGGCGATATGTCTGGGTAATCCGAAGTAGTAACAGATTGGTCTTTTTATTTGTCCTTCTTGGCGTTATGTCTGGGTAATACGCAGTTGCAACAGATTGGTCTTTTTATTGGCCCTTCTTGGCGATATGTCTGGGTTATAGGCAGTAGTAACAGATTGGTCTATTTATTGGCCCTTCTTGGCGATGTCTTGTGAGTCGCAGTAGTAACAGATTGGTCTTTTTATTGGTCCTTCTTGGCGATATGTCTAGGTAATCCGAAGTAAAACAGATTGGTCTTTTTATTGGCTTCTTGGCGATATGTCTGGGTAATACGCAGTTGCAACAGATTGGTCTTTTTATTGGCCCTTCTTGGCGATATGTCTGGGTAATCCGAAGTAGTAACAGATTGGTCTTTTTATTGGTCCTTCTTGGCGTTATGTCTGGGTAATACGCAGTAGTAACAGGTTGATCTTTTTATTGGCCCTTCTTGGCGATATGTCGGGCAAGCCTCAGTAGTAACAGATTGGTCTTTTTATTGGCCCTTATTGGCTATATGTCTGGGTAATCCGAAGTAGTAACAGATTGGTCTTTTTATTGGCCCTTCTTGGCGATATGTCTAGATAATCCGAAGTAGTAACAAATTGGTCTTTTTATTGACCCTTCTTGGCGTTATGTCTGGGTAATACGCAGTTGCAACAGATTGGTCTTTTTATTGGCCCTTCTTGGCGATATGTCTGGGTAATCCGAAGTAGTAACAGATTGGTCTTTTTATTGGTCCTTCTTGGCGTTATGTCTGGGTAATACGCAGTTGCAACAGATTGGTCTATTTATTGGCCCTTCTTGGCGATATGTCTTTGTGAGTCGCAGTAGTAACAGATTGGTCTTTTTATTGGTCCTTCTTGGCGATATGTCTAGGTAATCCGAAGTAGTAACAGATTGGTCTTTTTATTGGTCCTTCTTGGCGATATGTCTGGGTAATACGCAGTTGCAACAGATTGGTCTTTTTATTGGCCCTTCTTGGCGTTATGTCTGGGTAATACACAGTTGCAACAGATTGGTCTTTTTATTGGCCCTTCTTGGCGATATGTCTAGGTAATCCGAAGTAGTAACAGATTGGTCTTTTTATTGGTCCTTCTTGGCGATATGTCTGGGTAATACGAGGTGGCACCAGATTGGTCTTTTTATTGGCCCTTCTTGGCGTTATGTCTGGGTAATACGCAGTTGCAACGGATTGGTCTTTTTATTGGCCCTTCTTGGCGTTATGTCTGGGTAATACGCAGTTGCAACAGATTGGTCTTTTATTGGCCTTCTTGGCGATATGTCTGGGTAATCCGCAGTAGTAACAGATTGGTGTTTTTATTGACCCTTCTTGGCGATATGTCTGGGTAACACGCAGTTGCAACAGATTGGTCTATTTATTGGCCCTTCTTGGCGATATGTCTGGGCATTACGCAGTTGCAACAGATTGGTCTTTTTAATGTCCCTTCTTGGCGTTATGTCTAGGTAATACGCAGTTGCAACAGATTGGTCTTTTTATTGGCCCTTCTTGGCGTTATGTCTAGGTAATACGCAGTTGCAACAGATTGGTCTTTTTATTGGCCCTTCTTGGCGATATCTCTAGATAATCCGAAGTAGTAACAAATTGGTCTTTTTATTGGTCCTCCTTGGCGTTATGTCTGGGTAATACGCAGTTGCAACAGATTGGTCTTTTTATTGGCCCTTCTTGGCGATATGTCTGGGTAATCCGAAGTAGTAACAGATTGGTCTTTTTATTGGTCCGTCTTGGCGATATAACTGGGTAATACGCAGTTGCAACAGATTGTTCTTTTTATTGGCCCTTCTTGGCAATATGTCGGGCAAGCCTCAGTAGTAACAGATTGGTCTTTTTATTGACCCTTGTTGGCGATATGTCTGGGTAATACGCAGTAGTAACAGATTGATCTTTTTATTGGCCCTTCTTGGCGATATGTCGGGCAAGCCTCAGTAGTAACAGATTGGTCTTTTTATTGGCCCTTATTGGCTATATGTCTGGGTAATCTGAAGTAGTAACAGATTGGTCTTTTTATTGGCCCTTCTTGGCGATATGTCTAGATAATCCGAAGTAGTAACAAATTGGTCTTTTTATTGACCCTTCTTGGCGTTATGTCTGGGTAATACGCAGTTGCAACAGATTGGTCTTTTTATTGGCCCTTCTTGGCGATATGTCTGGGTAATCCGAAGTAGTAACAGATTGGTCTTTTTATTGGTCCTTCTTGGCGATATGTCTGGGTAATCCGAAGTAGTAAATGTTTGACCAAAGAGCTTTAACTCACATGGATAGAAGTTGGACAATACATTTTCTTGTCCATGGAATATTTCAACTTTACTTTTGTCCACGTAATCAGGGCAGTCTTTGGTACCGGGTTTATGACCTGGGATTTTGCAAACTTTGCAAACAGCTTCGTTTTCACAGTTTGAAAAGTGATGACCTTCCTCAAAACAGTTATTGCAAACTAGTTTACGGCTATTGGAAGGTTGCCCATGATGATACAATCGACATCTTAAACCACACAATATGTTACCCGGGGTAATGCAACATTATCTGCAAGGGGTTTAATATAGACAAATCTGTTACCGTTTAATACATCCGTCATTTACGTGTCTCAGGGTTTCGTATTTTCTCATATCTGATAGGACTTTGACAACTGCGCCAAGTTTATTGGTCGTCTTGGCGATATGTCTGGGTAATACGCAGTTGCAACAGATTGGCCTATTTTAGGCCCTTCTTGGCGAAGTCTGGGTAATACGCAGTTGTAACAGATTGGTCTTTTATTGGCCCTTCTTGGCAATATGTCGGGCAAGCCTCAGTAGTAACAGATTGGTCTTTTTATATGACCCTTCTTGGCGATATGTCTGGGTAATAGCAGTAGTAAACAGATTGATCTTTTTATTGGCCTTCTTGGCGATATGTCGGCAAGCCTCAGTAGTAACAGATTGTCTTTTTATTGGCCCTTCTTGGCGATATGTCTGGGTAATACGCAGTTGCAACAGATTGGTCTTTTTCTTGGCCCTTCTTGGCGATATGTCTAGGTAATCCGAAGGAGTAACAGATTGGTCTTTTTATTGGCCCTTCTTGGCGATATGTCTAGATAATCCGAAGTAGTAACAAATTGGTTTTTATTGGCATTCTTGGCGATATGTCTGGGTAATACGCAGTTGCACAGATTGGTCTTTTTAATGGCCCTTCCTGGCGATATGTCTAGGTAATCCGAAGTAGTAACAGATTGGTCTTTTTATTGGTCCTTCTTGGCGATATGTCTGGGTAATACACAGTTGCAACATATTGGTCTTTTTATTGGCCCTTCTTGGAGTTATGTCTGGGTAATACACAGTTGCAACGATTGCTCTTTTTATTGGCCCTTCTTGGCGATATGTCTGGGTAATCCGAAGTAGTAACAGATTGGTCTTTTTATTGGTCCTTCTTGGCTATATGACTGGGTAATACGAGGTGGCACCAGATTGGTTTTATTGGCCCTTCTTGGCGTTATGTCTGGGTAATACGCAGTTGAACAGATTGGTCTTTTTATTGGCCCTTCTTGGCGTTATGTCTGGGTAATACGTAGTTGCAACAGATTGGTCTTTTTATTGGCCCTTCTGGCGATATGTCTGGGTAATCCGAAGTAGTAACAGATTGGTCTTTTTATTGGTCCGTCTTGGCGATATGTCTGGGTAATACGCAGTTGCAACAGATGGTCTATTTATTGGCCCTCTTGGCGATATGTCTGGGTAATACGCAGGTGCAAACAGATTGGTCTTTTATTGGCCCTTCTTGGCGTTATGTCTGGGTAATAGGCAGTAGTAACAGATTGGTCTTTTATTGGCACTTCTTGGCGATATGTCTGGGTAATACGCAGTAGTAACAGATTGTTCTATTTATTGGACCTTCTTGGCGATATGTCTTTGTAAGTCGCAGTAGTAACAGATTGGTCTTTTATATGGCCCTTCTTGGCGATATGTCTGGGTAATACGCAGCAGTAACATATTGGCCTATTAATTGCCTTTTCTTGGCAATATATCTGGGTATCAAAGTAGTAACAGATTGGTCTTTTTTAGGACCCTTCTTGGCGATATGTCTGGGTAATACGCAGTTGTAACAGATTGGTCTTTTTAGGGCCCTCTTGGCAATATGTCGGGCAAGCCTCAGTAGTAACAGATTGGCTTTTTATTAACCCTTGTTGGCGATATGTCTGGGTAATACGCAGTAGTAACGATTGATCTTTTTATTGGCCCTTCTTGGCGATATCGGGCAAGCCTCAATAGTAACAGATTGGTCTTTTTATTGGCCCTTCTTGGCGATATGTCTGGGTAATAATCCGAAGTAGTACCAGATTGGTCTTTTTATTGGCCTTCTTTGGCGATATGTCTAGATAATCCGAAGTAGTAACAAATTGGTCTTTTTATTGACCCTTCTTGGCGTTATGTCTGGGTAATACGCAGTTGCAACAGATTGGTTTTTTTATTGGCCCTTCTGGCGATATGTCTAGGTAAATCCGAAAGTAGTAAACAGATTGGTCTTTTTATTGGTTCTCTTGGCGATATGTCTGGGTAATACGAGGTGGCACCAGATTGGTCTTTTATTGGCCCTTCTTGGCGTTATGTCTGGGTAATACGCAGTTGCAACGGATTGGTCTTTTTATTGGCCTTCTTGGCGTTATGTCTGGGTAATACACAGTTGCAACAGATTGGTCTTTTTATTTGCCCTTCTTGGCGTTATGTTTGGGTAATACACAGTTGCAACAGATTGCTCTTTTTATTGGCCCTTCTTGGCGATATGTCTGGGTAATCGGAAAGTAGTAACAGATTGGTCTTTTATTGGTCCTTCTTGGCTATATGTCTGGGTAATACGAGGTGGCACCAGATTGGTCTTTTTATTGGCCCTTCTTGGCGTTATGTCTGGGTAATACGCAGTTGCAAACAGATTGGTCTTTTTATTGGCCCTTCTTGGCTTATGTCTGGGTAATACGCAGTTGCAACAGATGGTTCTTTTATTGGCCCTTCTTGGCGATATGTCTGGGTAATCCGAAGTAAGTAACAGATTGGTCTTTTTATTGGTCCGTCCTTGGCGATATGTCTGGGTAATACGCAGTTGCAACAGATTGGTCTATTTATTGGCCCTTCTTGGCGATATGTCTGGGTAATACGCAGGTGCAACAGATTGGTGTTTTTATTGGCTCTTTCTGGCGTTATGTCTGGGTAATAGGCAGTAGTAACAGATTGGTCTTTTTATTGGCACTTCTTGGCGATATGTCTGGGTAATACGCAGTAGAACAGATTGTTCTATTTATTGGACCTTCTTGGCGATATGTCTTTGTAAGTCGCAGTAGTAACAGATGGTCTTTTATTGGCCCTTCTTGACGATATGTCTGGTAATACGCGCAGTAACATATTGGCCTATTAATTGCCTTTTCTTGGCAATATATCTGGGTAATCCGAAGTAGTAACAGATTGGTCTTTTTATTGACCCTCTTGGCGATATGTCTGGGTAATACGCAGTGTAACAGATTGTTCTTTTTATTGGCCCTTCTTGGCAATATGTCGGGCAAGCCTCAGTAGTAACAGATTGGTCTTTTTATTGACCCTTGTTGGCGATATGTCTGGTAATCCGAAGTAGTAACAGATTGATCTTTTATGGCCCTTCTTGGCGATATGTCGGCAAGCCTCAGTAGTAACAGATTGGTCTTTTTATGGCCCTTCTTGGCGATATGTCTAGATAATCCGAAGTAGTAACAAATTGGTCTTTTATTGACCCTTCTTGGCGTTATGTGGGTAATACGCAGTTGCAACAGATTGGTCTTTTATTGGCCCTTCTTGGCGATATGTCTGGGTAATCCGAAGTAGTAACAGATTGGTCTTTTTATTGTCCTTCTTGCGTTATGTCTGGGTAATACGCAGTTGCAACAGATTGGTCTTTTTATTGGCCCTTCTTGGCGATATGTCGGGTATAGGCAGTAGTAACAGATGTCTATTTATTGGCCCTTCTTGGCGATATGTCTTGTGAGTCGCAGTAGTAACAGATTGGTCTTTTTATTGGTCCTTCTTGGCGATATGTCTAGGTAATCCGAAGTAGAAACAGATTGGTCTTTTTATGTCCTTCTTGGCGATATGTCTGGGTAATACGCAGTTTGCAACAGATTGGTTTTTATTGGCCCTTCTTGGCGATATGTCTGGGTAATCCGAAGTAGTAACAGATTGGTCTTTTTATTGTCCTTCTTGGCGTTATGTCTGGGTAATACGCAGTAGTAACAGGTTGATCTTTTATTGGCCTTCTTGGCGATATGTCGGGCAAGCCTCAGTAGTTAACAGATTGGTCTTTTATTGGCCCTTATTGGCTATATGTCTGGGTAATCCGAAGTAGTAACAGATTGGTTTTTATTGGCCCTTCTTGGCGATATGTCTAGATAATCGAAGTAGTAACAAATTGGTCTTTTTATGACCCTTCTTGGCGTTATGTCTGGGTAATACGCAGTTGCAACAGAATTGGTTTTTTATTGGCCTTCTTGGCGATATGTCTGGTAATCCGAAGTAGTAACAGATGGTCTTTTTATGGTCCTCTGGCGTTATGTCTGGTAATACGCAGTTGCAACAGATTGGTCTATTTATTGGCCCTTTTGGCGATATGTCTTTTGTGAGTCGCAGTAGTAACAGATGGTCTTTTTATTGGTCCTTCTTGGCGATATGTCTAGGTAATCCGAAGTAGTAACAGATTGGTCTTTTTATTGGTCCTTCTTGGCGATTGTCTGGGTAATACGCAGTTGCAACAGATTGGTCGTTTTTATTGGCCCTTCTTGGCGTTATGTCTGGGTAATACACAGTTGCAACAGATTGGTCTTTTTATTGGCCCTTCTTGGCGATATGTCTAGGTAATCCGAAGTAGTAACAGATTGGTCTTTTTATTGGTCCTTCTGGCGATATGTCTGGGTAATACGAGGTGCACCAGATTGGTCTTTTATTGGCCCTTCTTGGCGTTATGTCTGGGTAATACGCAGTTGCAACGGATTGGTCTTTTTATTGGCCTTCTTGGCGTTATGTCTGGGTAAACGCAGTGCAACAGATGGTCTTTTTATTGGCCCTTCTTGGCGATAGTCTGGGTAATCCGCAGTAGTAACAGATTGGTGTTTTTATTGACCCTTCTTGGCGATATGTCTGGGTAACACGCAGTTGCAACAGATTGGTCTATTTATTGGCCTCTTGGCGATATGTCTGGGCATTACGCAGTTGCAACAGATTGGTCTTTTTAATGTCCCTTCTTGGCGTTATGTTAGGTAATACGCAGTTGCAACAGATTGGTCTTTTTTATTGGCCCTTTCTTGGCGTTATGTCTAGGTAATACGCAGTTTGCAACAGATTGGTCTTTTTATTGGCCCTTCTTGCGATATCTCTAGATAATCCGAAGTAGTAACAAATTGGTCTTTTTATTGGTCCTCTTGGCGTTATGTCTGGGTAATACCAGTTTGCAACAGATTGGTCTTTTATTGGCCCTTCTTGGCGATATGTCTGGGTAATCCGAAGTAGTAACAGATTGGTCTTTTTATTGGTCCGTCTTGGCGATATAACTGGGTAATACGCAGTTGCAAACAGATTGTTCTTTTTATTTGCCCTTCTTGGCAATATGTCGGGCAAGCCTCAGTAGTAACAGATTGGTCTTTTTATGACCCTTGTTGGCGATATGTCTGGGTAATACGCAGTAGTACAGATTGATCTTTTTATTGGCCCTTCTTGGCGATAGTCGGGCAAGCCTCAGTAGTAACAGATTGGTCTTTTTTATTGCCCTTATTGGCTATATGTCTGGGTAATCTGAAGTAGTAACAGATTGGTCTTTTTATTGGCCCTTCTTGGCGATATGTCTAGATAATCCGAAGTAGTAACAAATTGGTCTTTTTATTGACCCTTCTTGCGTTATTTCCTGGGTAATACGCAGTTGCAACAGATTGGTCTTTTTATTGGCCCTTCTTGGCGATATGTCTGGTAATCCGAATATAACAGATTGTCTTTTTATTGGTCCTTCTTGGCGTTATGTCTGGTAAATACGCAGTTGCAACAGATTGGTCTTTTTTATTGGCCCTTCTTGGCGATATGTCTGGGTTATAGGCAGTAGTAAAGATTGGTCTATTTATTGGCCCTTCTTGGCGATATGTCTTTGTGAGTCGCAGTATAACAGATTGGTCTTTTTATTGGTCCTTCTTGGCGATATGTCTAGGTAATCCGAAGTAGTAACAGATTGGGCTTTTTATTGGTCCTTCTTGGCGATATGTCTGGTAATACGCAGTTGCAACAGATTTGGTCTTTTTATTGGCCCTTCTTGCGATATGTCTGGGTAATCCGAAGTAGTAACAGATTTGGTCTTTTTATTGGTCCTTCTTGGCGTTATGTCTGGGTAATACGCAGTAGTAACAGATTGATCTTTTTTGATGGCCCTTCTTGGCGATATGTCGGGCAAGCCTCAGTAGTACAGATTGGTTCTTTTTATTGGCCCTTATTGGCTATATGTCTGGGTAATCCGAAGTATAACAGATTGGTCTTTTTATTGGCCCTTCTTGGCGATATGTCTAGATAATCCGAAGTAGTAACAAATTGGTCTTTTTATTGACCCTTCTTGGCGTTATGTCTGGGTAATACGCAGTTGCAACAGATTGGTCCTTTTTATTGGCCCTTCTTGGCGATATGTCTGGATATCCGAATAGTAACAGATTGGTCTTTTTATTGGTCCTTCTTGGCGTTATGTCTGGGTAATACGCAGTTGCAACAGATTGGTCTTTTTTATTGGCCCTTATTGGCGATATGTCTGGTTATAGGCAGTAGTAACAGATTGGTCTATTTATTGGCCCTTCTTGGCGATATGTCTTTGTGAGTCGCAGTAGTAACAGATTGGTCTTTTTATTGGTCCTTCTTGGCGATATGTCTAGGTAATCCGAAGTAGTAACAGATTGGTCTTTTTTATTGGTCCTTCTTGGCGATATGTCTGGGTAATACGCGTTGCAACAGATTGGTCTTTTTATTGGCCCTTCTTGGCGTTATGTCTGGGTAATACACAGTTGCAACAGATTGTCTTTTTATTGGCCCTTCTTGGCGATATGTCTAGGTAATCCGAAGTAGTAACAGATTGGTCTTTTATTGGTCCTTCTTGGCGATATGTCGGGTAATACGAGGTGGGCACCAGATGGTCTTTTTATTGGCCCTTCTTGGCGTTATGTCTGGGTAATACGCAGTTTGCAACGGATTTGGTCTTTTTATTGGCCCTTCTTGGCGTTATGTCTGGGTAATACGCAGTTGCAACAGATTGGTCTTTTTATTGGTCCTTCCTTGGCGATTATGTCTGGGTAATCCACAGTAGTAACAGATGGTGTTTTTTTTGAACCCTTCTTGGCGATATTCTGGGTAACACGCAGTTTGCAACAGATTGGTCATTTATTGGCCCTTCTTGGGATATGTCTGGGCATTACGCAGTTGCAACAGATTGGTCTTTTTAAATGTCCCTTCTTGGCGTTATGTCTAGGTAATACGCAGTGCAACAGATTGGTCTTTTTATTGGCCCTTCTTGGCGTTATGTCTAGGTAATACGCAGTTGCAACAGATTGGTCTTTTATTGGCCCTTCTTGGCGATATGTCTAGATAATCCGAAGTAGTAACAAATTGGTCTTTTTATTGGTCCTCCTTGGCGTTATGTCTGGGTATATACGCAGTTGCAACAGATTGGTCTTTTTATTGGCCCTTCTTGGCGATATGTCTGGGTAATCCGAAGTAGTAACAGATTGGTCTTTTTATTGGTCCGTCTTGGCGATATAACTGGGGTAATAAGCAGTTGCAACAGATTGTTCTTTTTATTGGCCCTTCTGTGGCAATATGTCGGGGCAAGCCTCAGTAGTAACAGATGTCTTTTTATTGACCTTTGTTGCGATATGTCTGGGTAATACGCAGTAGTAACAGATTGATCTTTTTATTGGCCCTTCTTGGCGATATGTCGGGCAAGCCTCAGTAGTAACAGATTGGTCTTTTTATTGGCACTTATTGGCTATATGTCTGGGTAATCTGAAGTAGTAACAGATTGGTCTTTTTATTGGCCCTTCTTGGCGATATGTCTAGATAATCCGAAGTAGTAACAAATTGTCTTTTTATTGACCCTTCTTGCGTTATGTCTGGGTAATACGCGTTGCAACAGATTGGTCTTTTTATTGGCCCTTCTTGGCGATATGTCTGGGTAATCCGAGTAGTACAGATTGGTCTTTTATTGGTCCTTCTTGGCGTTATGTCTGGGTAATACGCAGTTGCAACAGATTGGTCTTTTTATTGGCCCTTCTTGGCGATATGTCTGGGTTATAGGCAGTAGTAACAGATTGGTCTATTTATTGGCCCTTCTTGGCGATATGTCTTTGTGAGTCGCAGTAGTAACAGATTGGTCTTTTTATTGGTCCTTCTTGGCGATATGTCTAGGTAATCCGAAGTAGTAACAGATTGGTCTTTTTATTGGTCCTTCTTGGCGATATGTCTGGGTAATACGCAGTTGCAACAGATTGGTCTTTTTATTGGCCCTTCTTGGCGATATGTCTGGGTAATCCGAAGTAGTAACAGATTGGTCTTTTTATTGGTCCTTCTTGGCGTTATGTCTGGGTAATACGCAGTAGTAACAGATTGATCTTTTTATTGGCCCTTCTTGGCGATATGTCGGGCAAGCCTCAGTAGTAACAGATTGGTCTTTTTATTGGCCCTTTGGCTATATGTCTGGGTAATCCGAAGTAGTAACAGATTGGTCTTTTTTTGGCCCTTCTTGGCGATATGTCTAGATAATCCGAAGTAGTAACAAATTGGTCTTTTTATTGACCCTTCTTGAAGTTATGTCTGGTAATACGCAGTTGCAACAGATTGGTCTTTTTATTGGCCCTTCTTGGCGATATGTCCTGGGTAATCCGAAGTAGTAACAGATTGGTCCTTTTTATTGGTCCTTCTTGGCGTTATGTCTGGTAATACGCAGTTGCAACAGATTGGTCTTTTTATGGCCCTTCTTGGCGATATGTCTGGGTTATAGGCAGTAGTAACAGATTGGTCTATTTATTGGCCTTCTTGGCGATATGTCTTTGTGAGTCGCAGTAGTAACAGATTGGTCTTTTATTGGTCCTTCTTGGCGATATGTCTAGGTAATCCGAAGTAGTAACAGATTGTCTTTTTATTGGTCCGTCTTGGCGATATAACTGGGTAATACGCAGTTGCAACAGATTGGTCTTTTATTGGCCCTTCTTGGCGATATGTCTGGGTAATACGCAGTTGCAACAGATTGGTCTTTTATTGGCCCTTCTTGGCGTTATGTCTGGGTAATACACAGTTGCAACAGATTGGTCTTTTTATTGGCCCTTCTGGCGATATGTCTAGGTAATCCAAGTAGTAACAGATTGGTCTTTTTATTGGTCCTTCTTGGCGATATGTCTGGGTAATACACAGTTGCAACAGATTGGTCTTTTTATTGGCCCTTCTTGGCGTTATGTCTGGGTAATACGCAGTTGCAACGGATTGGTCTTTTTATTGGCCCTTCTTGGTGTTATGTCTGGGTAATACGCAGTTGCAACAGATTGGTCTTTTTATTGGTCCCTTCTTGGCGATATGTCTGGGTAATCGCAGTAGTAACAGATTGGTGTTTTATTGACCCTTCTTGGCGATATGTCTGGGTAACACGCAGTTGCAACAGATTGGTCTTTTATTGGCCCTTCTTGGCGATATGTCTGGCAACACGCAGTTGCAACAGATTGGTCTTTTTATGTCCCTTCTTGGCGTTATGTCTAGGTAATACGCAGTTGCAACAGATTGGTCTTTTTATTGGCCCTTCTTGGCGTTATGTCTAGGTAATACGCACTTGCAACAGATTGGTCTTTTATTGGCCCTTCTTGGCGATATGTCTAGATAATCCGAAGTAGTAACAAATTGGTCTTTTTATTGGTCCTCCTTGGCGTTATGTCTGGGTAATACGCAGTTGCAACAGATTGGTCTTTTTATTGGCCCTTCTTGGCGATATGTCTGGGTAATCCGAAGTAGTAACAGATTGGTCTTTTTATTGGTCCGTCTTGGCGATATAACTGGTAATACGCAGTTCAACAGATTGGTCTTTTTATTGGCCCTTCTTGGCGATATGTCTGGGTAATACGCAGTTGCAACAGATTGGTCTATTTATTGGCCCTTCTTGGCGATATGTCTGGGTATTACGCAGTTGCAACAGATTGGTCTTTTTATTGACCCTTCTTGGCGTTATGTCTGGGTAATAGGCAGTAGTAACAGATTGGTCTTTATTGGCTCTTCTTGGCGATATGTCTGGGTAATACGCAGTAGTAACAGATTGGTCTATTTATTGGCCTTCTTGGCGATATGTCTTTTAAGTCGAGTAGTAACAGATTGGTCTTTTTATTGGCCCTTCTTGGCGATATGTCTGGTAAGCAGTAGTAACTATTGGCCTATTAATTGCCTTTTCTTGGCAATATATCTGGGTAATCCGAAGTAGTAACAGATTGGTCTTTTTATTGGCCCTTCTTGGCGATATGTCTGGGTAATACGCAGTAATAACATATTGGCCTATTAATTGCCTTTTCTTGGCAATATATCTGGGTAATCCGAAGTAGTAACAGATTGGTCTTTTTATTGACCCTTCTTGGCAATATATCTGGGTAATACGCTGTTGTAACAGATTGGTCTTTTATTGGCCCTTCTTGGCAATGTCGGGCAAGCCTCAGTAGTAACAGATTGGTCTTTTTATTGGTCCTTCTTGGCGATATGTCTGGGTAATACGCAGTTTGCAACGATTGGTCTATTTTATTGGCCTTCTTGGCGATATGTCTGGTATTACGCAGTTGCAACAGATTGGTCTTTTTATTGACCCTTCTTGGCGTTATGTCTGGGTAATAGGTAGTAGTAACAGATTGGTCTTTTTATTGGCTCTTCTTGGCGATATGTCTGGGAATATACGCAGTAGTAACAGATTGGTCCTATTATTGGACCTTCTTGGCGATATGTCTTTGTAAGTCGCAGTAGTAACATATTGGTCTTTTTATTGGCCCTTCTTGGCGATATGTCTGGGTAATACGCAGTAGTAACATATTGGCCTATTAATTGCCTTTTCTTGGCAATATATCTGGGTAATCCGAAGTAGTAACAGATTGGTCTTTTATTGGCCCTTCTTGGCGATATGTCTGGGTAATACGCAGTAGTAACATATTGGCCTATTAATTGCCTTTTCTTGGCAATATATCTGGGTAATCCGAAGTAGTAACAGATTGGTCCTTTTTATTGACCCTTCTTGGCAATATATCTGGGTAATACGCTGTTGTAACAGATTGGTCTTTTTATTGGCCCTTCTTGGTGATATCTCTGGTAATACGCAGTTGCAACAGATTGGTCTTTTTATTGGCCCTTCTTTGCGATATGTCTGGGTTAATGGCAGTAGTAACAGATTGGTCTATTTGTTGGCTCTTCTTGGCGATATGTCTTTAAGTCGCAGTAGTAACAGATTGGTCTTTTTATTGGCCCTTCTTGGCGATATGTCTAGGTAATCCGAAGTAGTAACAGATTGGTCTTTTATTGGTCCTTCTTGGCGATATGTCTGGGTAATACGCAGTTGCAACAGAGTTGGTCTTTTTATTGGCCCTTCTTGGCGATATGTCTGGGTAATCCGAAGTAGTAACAGATTGGTCTTTTTATTGGTCCGTCTTGGCGATATGTCTGGGTAATACGCAGTAGTAACAGATTGGTCTTTTTATTGGTCCTTCTTGGCGATATGTCTGGGTAATACGCAGTTGCAACAGATTGGTCTATTTTTGGCCCTTCTTGGCGATATGTCTGGGCATACGCAGTTGCAACAGATTGGTCTTTTTAATGTCCCTTCTTGGCGTTATGTCTGGGTAATAGGCAGTAGTAACAGATTGGTCTTTTATTGGCCCTTCTTGGTGATATGTCTGGGTAATACGCAGTAGTAACAGATTGGTCTATTTATTGGACCTTCTTGGCGATATGTCTTTGTAAGTCGCAGTAGTAACAGATTGGTCTTTTTATTGGCCCTTCTTGGCGATATGTCTGGGTAATACGCAGTTGCAACAGATTGGTCTATTTATTGGCCCTCTTGGCGATATGTCTGGGTAATTACGCAGTTGTAACAGATTGGTCTTTTTATTGGCCCTTCTTGGCAATATGTCGGGCAAGCCTCAGTAGTAACAGATTGGTCTTTTTATTGGCCCTTCTTGGCGATATGTCTGGGTAATACGCAGTTGCAACAGATTGGTCTATTTATTGGCCCTTCTTGGCGATATGTCTGGGTAATACGCAGTAGTAACAGATTGATCTTTTTATTGGGCCTTCTTGGCGATATGTCGGGCAATAATACGCAGTTGCAACAGATTTGTCTTTTTATTGGCCCTTCTTGGCGTTATATCTGGGTAATACGCAGTTGCAACAGATTGGTCTTTTTATTGGCCCTTCTTGGCGTTATGTCTGGGTAATACACGTTGCAACAGATTTGTCTTTTTATTGGTCCTTCTTGGCGAATGTTTGGTAATACGCAGTAGTAACAGATTGGCCTATTTATTGTCCCTTCTTGACAATATGTCTTTGTAAGTCGCAGTAGTAACAGATTGGTCTTTTTATTTGCCCTTCTAGGCGACAAGTCGGGGTAAACCACAGTAATAACAGCTTGGCATAATTTTATTGGAAGAGGGTACGTACCTGTATTGTTAGTGAAGTATTGAAGTATTGCTGGATAAGATACGTTTTAGATGTCTGTAAACCTCGTAGGATCTGTTTGAGATGGACAGAAAATTGCTACGTCCCCGCTGAATTTTTCCCATTTATTCTCCGGCTGATACCTATCACACTTAGCACTAGTATGAATAACAACAGGGCGAAATCTTGACGCATCCTCACTATACCAAATTGGGGGACATTTAAATAAATATTGCATTACTGTTCAAAAGAGGACATTTAAATAAATATTGCATTACTGCTCATTTGATCGTTCGACAATTAAGCCTTCAAGTGCCATTTGCATTCAAAGTAAATTCGGTAATAGCTTAATTGCTTAAACGTTGAAAGATGAGCAATAATTGAATATTTATTGTTGTCAAAATTAAATGTTTTTTGTTTTTAATTTTTAATTAATTATAATTCAGAAGTATTAAAAATTGTAATTCACTAAACAGTTACACTTAACCGAATAAAACATTTATTACACTGTTCAATTTGATATTTCTTGAATATTATAACTTTGTCTATATTTTATAAACACACTCTGCATTTTACCACGAAATAAGCGTATTTTAAAAAATGTAAATTTATAAAAAACATTCAATACTCTTTGTACATTTCTGTCGATACAAAAGCAGCGTGTTTTTCAAACGCCCTAACCCGTAAATAAGAACTAACCGAGCATAGAAATCGTGATATATACGTGTATAAGTTAATATCTACAAAACCTATAAATAGCAAAGTTGCATTATTTTAAACGTGCATGTTGTTCATTGGTTAACTATTTTGTTGTTATGATTGAGACTGAGAATGTATCTGCCGTCACGTGATTTTTTCACCTGAATGAAACAATATAAAAGTATTGCCAACTGAGTTTATGATTATACAAACATGACCTTAAATACATTTTGATGTAATTTTCTGAAAATCTTACATAATCCTATGTACTATAAATACACGACCTAATATAGCGCTCTTATAAACAACAAGTTGGAAGTTTTCTGAAAATCATTAATGGATAAATTTAGCATTATTTAAATAATTCAATTTGCATGCTGTACGTTTTTCATTGGTTTAGTATTTTTAACAGTTAGTATCGACGCAACAAATATGATTTTTTCAATATAAGTACAATTTATATCATCTCTTTGTCCTCCAGTGAACGAAAACAAAAACTCTTACAAAATGCATGCAGCGTAGTAATTGGTGTTAAACGATCCAGACAAGATTTTTACACTTATATAGAGCCGTTAGTTCTTGGGTGATAGAGGAGAGCAGAGAAAACCACCCGGACTTTCTCACCTTGGCGGTGAGAGGCATTGCCATCTGTAAGCGTACAAAATAAGGCTATCATCACGACTGAAATTCCATTTTAAGTTTCACTAGCTCGAAACTGATGCAAGGCTAATTGTTTTGGTTGAATGTTGGTTAACGTTGCAGCAGCAATTTGGTGTAGGTACGAGTTATAGTCAAATATATCTATAATGTCAATCATCGCATTCGCAAACTAATTATCATTATTAAAAGGGGCGACCACAAAAAGACCAAGAGATTCATGAGCCTTTTGCTCACCTTAAATATATGTTGCCATATCTTAAGACAATCTTGTTAAAACTTGATAAGTTTCTCTAAGTTTTCCCATCACTGCGATAACCCAAATGGTAGTAAGAAATGACTTTGAACCCAGTCAGATCTGACCAAGATTTGACAATAGGTAGTGACTGTTCTTTCGCCAAGAACTAAAGATTTAGATACGGAATTCAAGGGGTCCTTCGGAAGACCTTAAAAATCGATGAAACCGTGTCACGACCGGGGGGTTTACGTTTAAAGAGCCAGCCCTCCCTGCACATTGCATTGAGCGCATTGCAAAAATAAAAATATCTGCCACTTTACCTTCAGTTGGTTACGTTTCGATATAAGTGAAGTATGCTGCCTCTCAACCAAAAAGGACTAAAATTCGTCAGATGATCTAAAAAACGGCTAGCCGCTTATCATAGCAAATAACATAATTTGATCTAAATATTGAATTGTTGCTTTATATAGCTAAGAACATGATTAAAAGTAGGACAAGTGCTTTATAGAGCAAATCACATAATTTGAACTAAAAATTAGCATGCACCATGTTCTTTTCATTGTCATTTTTAAATGGCTATATGATGTATACAGTCAAAGGGAGACACCTCTTCTATAACTTTGTATAATTAAGTTAATGATAATGTACATTCTTGTGAAATGATCTTTCTAATAAAATTCTTATTACCATAACATGTATTATTATCATTATTATTAAATGCATATAAAATCAAACTGAAACAGAGAGACCTGGATTGTGTTTGTGTGTGTGTAATTGGATGTACGTGCGTGTGTGTTCTCCTATATTTTACTGCAGGCTTAAGCTCTATTTTAAATGCTGTCAGCCAAGATAGTATGAGTTCTTAGGAGTTATTGAGCTAAGAAGTCACTTGTAACATGGGTAATATCAGACATTACTGCACACTAGACTAGAGCATAAATCAAAACAGCAATGACTGAATAAAAACTGGCCTCCAAAGTAAACAAAAAGCCAAAAGCGATGCAAATTTACCGAGTCATTACAAATCCCAACACATTGTACTTATATATAAAGCTTTATTTACAAACCTACAAAAATGTCGTCATGGGTAACGCTAACTTACATTCGCTAGAATTTTGCTACACTGTTTTTATAACAAACTTTATATGTACAAATATGTGAATATAAGGAAGAAACCCCACTCTGTGAGTTGCTGTTATTTGCGAAAATGGATTATGCAAAGTTCACAATCATATTTAATATTGTTATCTTACTTCAACCTAGTCGTAACTAAAAATCGCATGGTCATTATCTATTTGCATTTGCAAAAATATTTCTGTAGATTTATTGTAGAAGGAAAATACTGCCTCAATTGATATTTTTAATATTAGAAATAATAATAACATTAACGCGAAATTCAAGTACTTGGTGACCAATGTCGTATGCGAAGAGAAAATCATCCGGTGGCCTGTTTTTTTCGACATGTATAATCCATAATTACAATCAAAAGAAGAAGGTGGAAAAGGCTGGGCCACATTTTGAGAATGGGAAATAACGGGTAGGCAAAATTAAACTGGTACTTACCTGAACACCAGGGTGGAAGAGGAAACGAGAACGACGCACATACTTTGGGAAGGACCATTAAAAGAGAGCGAAAAGAGCTGAGGTACAAGTCATACTCCACAAAAACGAATACATTATCTATATATTGCGATATTTCCTATGGAAATCGCCGATGAGGATAGAAATTTCCTACTCCATTAAGACTTCCAGTTAAGAATTGGTTAAAGATTGTTTTATTTTCTTTGAAAATTTTGCATAATTCACAGTCACAAACACACTCTAACTCCAAAAACAGGTATGAAATAATGAGGATTTTCTTTCAAATAAATGACATATTGTTGATTTTTTTTTTCTAGTTTCTTAAAATACATTGTAACAAAAAATAGAACACCTTCAAGCACTGCATACAAATAATATAACAGAGGAAATATAGTTCAAAATAATAAATATAGTAGATGGGGATACTGTTTATTTTATTTTTTCTTGGAACATTTTGCATAATTCATGCTCACACAAACACACTCTAAGTCCAAAACAGGTATGGAATAATAAAGATTATCTTCCAAGTAAATGACATATTGTTGAGTATTTTCTGTGGTTTCTTAAAATATTTTGTAAAAAAATAGAACATTAAATACATTGTAACAAAAACACTGCTTACAAATAATATACTAGACAAAAAATTTAGTTCAAACTAATAAATGTAGTAGGTGGGGATACTGTCTATTTTATTTCGTTTGAACATTTTGCATAATTCATGCTCACAAACACACCCCAACTCCAAAACAGGGATTATCTCCCAAGTAAATGACATATTGTTGAATTTCTTTTCTGTAATATATTATCACAAAAATAGAACACCGTTACGCACTGCATACAAATAATAAACTACAGAAAATATAGTTCAAACTAATAAATGTAGTAGATGGGGATACTGTTAAATTTGTTAACACATAAGTCCATCAAAGAGCTAGTTATCTTATGTTTTGATCATTCACGGACAGACAAGCAACACATGACATTGCCTTTAGGTTTAAGGAATGACGTATCAGCAAACCCTGACGGTTCTTCTGGATCAAGTTTAAACTGGAATCTCTGCAACAGCTTTACTAGAACCATCTTTGCTTCTACCTGCAAAAACATTATTATCTTGTAAATAGTGTCTATATCTATCACCAAAATTAAAATAAATATCTGCTCTTAAAATAATAAATTTGGAGTTTCGAAATATAACAAAAGCTGTAGATTTACAGAAATCTTCTGTTACTGCCATGTAATGTGTGGAGAATAGCCACCAAATTTATCAACAATAAGCAAATATACAAATGTAGAATTGATTTGGGTCAAAATTCTATAATCCAGTGATCTTAAGTAAGCAAAAAGAGAAACGAGGATGTTAGAATTACATACTGGATTCTAGAAGTAAAAATTCGGACAAAAATCAAGCTAAAATATATATATATATAAAACATTAGCCTAGAACACCTTATCGGTATCAATAAATTTGTTATCATTTGTTCTCCTAAGATGAAAGATGCATTCAGTATAAGGGATGAAAAGATTTCCAGTACACGATGCTCATTGTTAACTGGTTTTGATGAAGAATTAGGTCATGTGGGTTTGTTTTAGTTAATTGTTGCTTGTTTAAATACTACCATTTTTAACACAGAAAAAACATACAAAATTTCAAAACCTAATAATAAAAACAAATAATGTTCGAAATCAAAGAAGCAAAACTAATTGTAAACTAGTGACGACGTAGAATTTATGCTATGTGGGTTTGTTTCATTCTATCATTGTTTTTGCACAGATGCGAGTTTCGACACAAACTCTTCAAAACATAGACAAAAGATACAAGCCATCAAAACCAAAGAATAAAAACATAAGAAAGGTACTCAATCAAAAAAGTATAACAGTATAAAATCAAAATATATCAATAAAACAGTCTTCAAATGTTTTAAAATTTAAATTGAACCATTTCACAGTCCACAAAAAGTACTGATTGTGACCGCCTATTTTTTACAAACTGCCATACAGGTGACACACTCATAACACAAGATTACCTTTTAAAAATGGCAGGGGAGATAACTTTCAGGGGGTTTACTGTTTTTTAACTCTCAAGTGTACTTGATTTCTTATATGTGATAAGGTAATAATCATCTGTGTGCAAAATTAAAAAAAAAAGATTATTAATTTTGCTGTCCGTGGCCTCCATAATACCTACCTCTGCAAAGTATTTCCCAATGCATGTCCTTGCACCAAGTGAAAAAGGGAAATAATTGTATGTTGGAATCCTGCAAAATGATTAAAAGTAAATTTAACAATGAAAAAATTATTAAATAAGTGAAAATGACAATCGCCTTTTATGTAATTAATTTTGTCATTTAATAATAAAACTACTTTCCAAATTAAGAGTTATGATTTACATTATGGTCCCAATATTATCTTTGCCAGAGTGCTAAGTTTTGAAACAGACGAAGTTTTTATGTGGTGGTGGTCGCAATGGCAACTCTATGTAAAGTACTGGGTCAATAAAGTCAAAACCAAACATACTAATCCATGTCGAAATCAAAATCCAGAAGCAATGTAAAACTTTGAAACTGACAAATTAGTAAACACATGAACTTCCAGCTAGGAAGTGAGGCCGGGTGGTCCGGAAGGGCAGGCTCCTCCTGTTTAGCTAGCTACGTCCGCCATGCGTGTAATCAAAATTGAGTGAAAGGAACATGCAACTTTGGGAGGTCAAATATACCAAAGACAATCCTGGACATAGAGACATCACACTTATCAACAATATTGTGATGACGACCATAAAATGTGTCAAATTAACATTGTTTAAAATTTTGTGAATTAAGGCAAAAATGTATTTATAATCAAAAACAAACATACTAATCCATATCCGAATCACAAGATTTTACCGAAGTACATTTGCATTTTCAATTGCGTATTCTAAAGTCAAATCTAATACATGCAATAGGCAATAAGAAACAATGGATGGTAACATGGACTTCAATATTGCACACACGCCATGGAATTACCCCAGAAGCACTTAAAATGACCTTTAAACTAATATCATCACCATCCATAGAATGGACGGTTGTCATTATACCAATGTATTCGGCAAATGTAATGTCGTGTCTCAATTTTTGTCAAACTGTTATAAAACAAAAACAAATAAAAACACAAATTCAGATCTATGTCAAAAATCACAATACCAAAATCACAGTGAAAACTTTGAAAAAATTATGTTAAACACGTGTGGAATCAAAATTGAAAATGGAAGGAACCTTGGACAATTGGGGTAAAATCCAGGATAAGCATAGATATAGAGACATCAATAAAGATATTGTCAGAACGACCATAAACCTTTTCGTGGGCCTTGATATCCAATATCCAAGCGTGATATCTAAAGCCTAGGCTTGCAATACTCATGCATGACATCTTAAGCCTAGGCTTGCAATATCCATGAGTGATAACTTATACAATTGATCTTCAAAATGACACCTGTATATCTTAAAAAGCGTAAAATTATGAAGATTAAATTTTATCGGAAAGTGGGTCCTCATATATATCCATCACTTTTTTCCCATAAAATGCCATACCGGGCATTTTTCAGTTATTGAACACACGTCATGGAATTTCCCCCAAAAATGTAACAACCCCTACCCCTAAGAAACAGTACCAAAATCCGATCAAACAGATAAAAAACAAACATACCAATCCATGTCTAAATAAAATCCTATAGCACTTTCAAATGACCTTCAAACTGATATCATCACCATACAACGGACCAACGTCATGAAGAAATATACTTGACAAACGTTCATGTCCTCTCTCAATTATTTTTAGATCATCCCCCAACTTGGAATATTGGAGGTAAAATCCAGGATAAGCATAGATATAGAGACATCAATACAGATATTGTCAGAATGGCAATAAACCTTTTTGAGGGCCTTGATAATCCTAGGCTTGCAATATCCATGCGTGATATCTTAAGCCTAGGCTTGCAGTATTCATGAGTGATATCTGAAGCCTAGGCTTGCAATATCCATGAGTGATATCTAAAGCCTAGGCTTGCAATATCCATGAGTGATAACTTATACAATTTAAAAACTTAAAGTGATCTTTAAAATGAAACCTTAAATCCCTGCTTATCTTAAAACGTGTAAAATTATGAAGATTAAAATTTATCAGAAAGCGGATCCTCATATTATATTTTCACCTACTGTTTCCCATAAAAGAGCATACCGGGCATTTTATAATTTTTGCCATGCAAATTCACTCAATGGTATAGTGTTATCAATGCATTCTCAGGAGTGTATAAAAGATGCATACCTTTTCTCAGAATCAGAGGAAAATCTTAAGGGGTTGAATGTGAGTGGATCTTCGAAATACTCTTCCATCCTTGCACTTGTGTAAGAACTCACCTTAAATTGAACAAGTTTTACATTATCAATTGTGGTACTGATCTATCAACATTTTACATATTGAAAAACATGTTAAAGAAAGCATCATGAAAATACAATACGATTTCAAAGGTACACGCTTTCAAAAATTTGTTTAAGATATACAAGAAGTAGATTTAATTGCAAATTTCCAAAAACCAATGACATTTTCGAAATTTCATAAATACCTTCCCTAAAAAAAGAATGATAATATTAATTACAGAGTAAAAACAGGAAACATGTACAAGAAATATATATAAATATGCATTACAAGAACATCGGCACCAGCGGGTATGTCATATCCTCCTATTACAGTTTTCTGTCGAAGTGCTCTGGATGTCACTGGAACAGGTGGATAGAGTCTAAGCGTTTCTTTGACAACCATATCCAAATAATTCAGTTTACCAAGATCTTCGTATTCAATAACTGATTTCTCTCCTACGGTATTATCTATTTCTTTCTGTAATCTGAAAGCATGAACCGAAAATGTGACGCATTTCTTAGGGTGAAACAAAAAAATTCCAAATATGAAGAAGACAAAACCATGAAATGGTGATTGAATAAATCAAAAATGGTTAGAAGACTGCCGTTATTTCATTTAACTTCACAAACAGATATATAGATGACGTTCTATCTATTAATAATCCTAAATTTGGAGATTATGTGGATTCAATCTATTACGACTGATTCCTAAAGTTCTGCTTCTTATTTAGGTTTCTACCTCGATTTTGACGCCAACAAAAGGCAACATTTGAAGCTGTATGACAAACATGATGACTTTATTGTCAACTTTCTTTTTCTATGCAACAAAATACCTGCTTCTCCTTCTTACGGTGTATGTGTTTCACTGGTAAAGCTTGTTGACACTATGGGAAATTCGCTTATTTCGCGGTTGTTTATATTGCGCAAAAATTAATACAGAGTGAAAATTACATTATGGTTATTGTGCTATAATGCATATTTTAAAAACGCAAAAATTTAACTACGCGGATATGTCTAAATTTCTTTTACCGCGAAAATAAATACATGTGAAATTAAATACGTTTACAGTATCAAGGCTCTTAAACGTTTTATGGCCGGCATCACAATATTGTTGATAAGTATGATGTCTTTGTATGCAATATGCGAGCTTTTGGAGTTTTACATTACTTTTGGCTTGTGGTTTGGACATGGATTGGTAAGCTTGTTTTTGATACTCATTACATTGTTATACCAGTTTTTATTTTACAGCACTAGACAACCGTTTCGGAACACAAATCCTCATCGGTAGTGCTTGGACCAAAATTATGAAACCAAAATTGTTTTCAAGATGTTGAAAAGATACCCAAATGACCGAAATATATTTTACAAAAGTTAGCCAAGAGAATACTTTGAATGAGGGAGTAAACTTTAGTTTTTTGACGAGTTACAAATTAATCCATTCATTTAAAGATTTAAAAGGAATGGTTTAATCACTTGGCGTTTTATAAAATAATAGACTTATCAAAAACAAACATACTAATCCATGTCCAAATCACAATCCAGAAGCAAAATAAACTTTGAAACAGATAAGTAAGGCTAAAAACGTGAACTTACACCAGGAAAGTGAGGCTGGATGCTCCGGAAGGGTAAGCACCTCCTCATTTAAAAGGAATGGTTTAATCACTTGGCGTTTTATAAAATAATAGACTTATCAAAAACAAACATACTTATCCATGTCCAAATCACAATCCAGAAGCAAAGTGAAAACTTTGAAACAGATAAGTTAGGCTAAAAACGTGAACTTACACCAGGAAAGTGAGGCTGGGTGCTCCGGAAGGGTAAGCACCTCCTGTTCAGCAAGCTAAACCCGCCACGTGTGTAATCAAAATTGAGTGAAAGGAACATGGAATTTTGGGACATCAACTATATCAAGGGCAATCCTGGACACAGAGACATCAAACTTATCAACAATACTGTGATGACGGCCATAACACTTTTTGAGGGCATTGCTATGCCTTGGCTTGCAATATTCCCGAGTCAACAATATATTTGCAAGCATGAGTATAAACACACCACACGAGTGATATATATGGACTCACTTTTGGTAGACTTCTGGATGTTTTCCTAGGACAATAAGCAGGAAAGCAAGTAACGTAGCCGTCGTCTCTTGACCTGTGAAATAAGTGAACTTGTTGAATACATTGTCAGGTGATTTTTGCAATACATATAAAAAAGACCTTAATCTAATCACACTTAAAAGAAACAACTGCATATCGCATCAATATTACGGACACAAAATATCGTACAAAAAACCTCTGCAAGTTTTAATCTTCATCAATCAAGGGCCTTCTTATCGAATTTGATTTAAATCTGTGAGCTTAATTGCACTTGATCTTTATTTCTAAACTAGAAATAATTATAATACTGTAATAGAGATTTTAAAAATTACCATGACAACAAATACATAAATTTAAAAGTGTTTTAATATTTACCAGCAATTCGTTGATTTGGATAGATAAAAATAACATTTATTATGAATTATTTCTGTATTGTAAACATGTGGTAAGCTTTGAATTGTTTATATAATGCCATGCTTTTGTTGAAATTATTTGTATATGTGCTAATGTATATATGACAAAAGAAAATTTAAAAAAATATTTACCAGCAATAAAGAATGTCACAAAATCATCAATTAATATGGTCTCTTCAATGTCAGGATTTTCCTCTGAAAAATACAAAATATTTAACAAAAACATCATTGAAAATCCAAGCTTACAAGTAATATTAATGAAACCTATAACTCTCTCAATCACATTACAAGAAGTTACATCCGAAATGGGATGACATTTTCAAAAGTGCCCCCACCTCCGAACGCAACCGAAATGACTCGAAAATCTAAGTCATTGCAAATATGTGCATGATGAAAATAGAAATAGCCAATGACTCATCTACTCCACCAAAAATGTTACTGAAAAGTTTCATAATGATCTATTAAAATGTTTACAATAAAAGTGCCGGAAGAAATGAAGTAAACACTATATGCTCCTCCACTTCGTTGGGGGGGGGGGGGGGGGGGGTTAATAACGAAACCTGAGAGTAACCTACCTTAAATTACCCAAAATGTTGTTTTAAGGTCACCGGTCACCAAAAATCGATTTTTTTAGTACAGAAAGATTACATCATAAAAAGTCGATTTAGCCACAAATAACATTTTTTAATCATTTTTGACCTTTTCTACAGCGTAAATTAAAGTCCTGAAACTGTTGAAACATGGTGTTATCTCCCTTTGGTAGTAAAAGGGCACAAAACCAGAAGTGACGCAGAAGGTGTTATCCCAGCTATTTCGTAAATGAAGCTTGTATACTGAACTGCATTTATTACCCAGATTTATCGGAAATAACTTCTAGTGTTTTTGTATATTTATTTATTTTTTAGCATTGGGTATTTCAGTTTCAATAAATAAAGAAAAAACTATATTTGTGTTTGCTCTAAGTATGATATACTATTTACTAACACTTTTTTAAATTCCTTTTGAAATATAATTATTTATTTATTTATTTATTTATCACAGCAAATAATAAAAGAACCCAGATTTCCGTTTTTTATTTAAAATATTGTTCATATTAATTTTCATTAATATTTAATATCATTTTAATTATCTTTAAATATCTCTTATTTATTTATTTATTTATCTATCTATCTATCACAACAAATAATAAAAGAACCAAAATTTCCGTTTTTTATTGAAAATATTGTTCATATTAATTTTCATTAATATTTAATATCATTTTAATCATCTTTACATATATCTTTGATTTATTTATTGATTTATTTATTTATTTATATCTATTTATCACAACAAATAATAAAATAACCCAACTTTTCGTTTTCTTATTTAAAATATTGTTCAATTTAATTTTTATTAATATTTAATATCATTTCAATTATCTTTACATATCTCTGATTAGTAAATAAAAGAAATTTATTTATTTATTTATTTATTTATTTATTTTATCTATTTATCATAAGGAATAACAAAAAAAAAACCAATTTTTGTTTTTTATTTAAAAAATCTTTTCTTCTCTCTAGTACAGCTATATTATGACCTCAAACTGATTTTAATTCATATTCATTTTAGAAATTGTCCCATTTTTAATTCGTTTTTAGATTAAAATCAAAGATTTATGATTATTATTATTTACACATGTAATGAATAAAAAAACACGTTTTCGGATAGAATCTGGATCCAAGACCTGTAGTTTTTTGTACAACGAATATATCAAAATTTCTTATTGTCTCTCAAATAAAATATTTCACCCCAGTATTACTTAAATATGAAAACAATTTCAATTCAATAGCTTCCTATTCCTTATTTGCAGTAAGTTTATAATAATAATAATCATCATCATCATCATCATTACTGTTTTCATGATAAAATAAAATAAAAAATTTTTAAAAATGTTCATTTATCACGCTTAATTTTAATGGGATGAAAAGAACGTCATCAAAATGTGATACCAGTGGATTATGCTCGACTAACTAAGGACTCAAAACTCGAGTGAAACTTTCTTTCATTTATTCACAATAAATTAATATCGTTCAAAATGTGATTTACACCCCTCACATACTAGTAATTAAGAGATTATCAATATACTACATTGGGAAAAATCCTGTTTTGAAGTAGACATCTACCACCTGTAATTAACAGAGTTTACCTTACACTATGCAACACTAATTGACACGTGCGTATATCTTTATGATATACCCGGTAAATGTTATTTGTCATTTTTGATGGATTCTGAAAATCGAATAAATTAAAGTTAAATTAGATAAGTTAATTTGAACAAGACCTACGTCTCTGTTTGAACGTGTGAATTGAGGAACTGATTGGATAACGGAATTAACGGTTAATTTTGAAAATTAAAATTGTTTAAAATCTATATACCGGTATTTGACTGAATTCATTCATAATAATTTGAATTGTCTTCAATAATTATACCGCTTTTATTTCCCTGACTTATCTCGTACTGTTTAATCTGAATACATTCAAAACAATTAAAAAGCTGCATGAAGGACTTGTGTAAATCTGGCTTTAATTTGTTCTGAAATTTGTGGAAAAACATTGTGATTTTATTGTATCCAAACTTCACAAAATATATCATTTTGACTTGAAATCAAACTTGAAAACCCTTCAAAACGCCACACAAACCATCATGTAATATAGGGGTACAGTAATGAGCTTAACACCATGTACGTCATCAATTAGGTCGCCGGAAAGTTACGAGCGGTGTCGGAAACTACCGAGTATTAGCAGTTCGTTTAGGTAAGGTTTTAGTGTATTACAGATAAATGTAAGGCGTGGGAAACCGTCAGACACATCAATATTGACTATTCTTCCCATAGGCATGCAAAATACAAAATTGATAAATTTGGTGACCGGTGACCTTTAAGTAAGTAAAGAAGCCTTAGCACTAAGATATTCATTTTAATTGGTTTTTGGAAGCTTCTGTTTATTCCAACACAACCATTCTAAACTCGACTATACTGCGTACTTTGACGATTGTCTCTTAATAGCAGAAATTTGGCTCTAAAGTGACGTCACTCATTTCTTTATTATACCTATACGCGTGGCATCAATGATTGGCTGTCCAAACGACTGGAAAAACAAGTTGTACACTACAGTGTTTGAAGTTTATTTCTGGATTAAATAAAACCAAAATAATATTTTCTAAAATATGAAATAAAAAAATTGAGCTGTCTCGAAAGGCTCTTAAAGTTTAAAGTGCTATAACATTATCATTGCCATTCTAACGCGCGTAATCCAGTTTCCTTTAAATGTAATGGAAGTGTCTATTTTGAATTTTTATAAAATAGTGTATTCAAAAGTAGCATTATTTCTAAATGCGTTATTTTTTTAAAATTGAAAATTAAAATTAGCACATGACAGAAGTTATAGCACTCTGAACGCAATTTCTAGAACTAAACTTATCTTACCTCTGATCTTCACAAAATGAGTCAGAATATCGTCTGGTACATAATCTCCCTTACTTTTAGCGGCGGCCCTTTCATTAAGTATACCACTTCCGAAAGTTCTAATAAGATCAATAGCTTTTCTTACTTCCATTATATATCTCCAGTTTTTGGGGTTGAACTGAAAAATATATTATATCTTACTGAATAATAATAAAAAAGAAACATGGAATACTTGAAAACTAAAATTTCCTTAATAAAATTTTTATCCTTATGACTGTGATTACACGTAGCAGACTATTATGTTTGTTTTTCTATATTCAGTCATATTGCACCAGTTTGAAATACTATGGGAACATAATGACGACGCAAGTAAATACCTCGATCAAGAATGAATGATTTGGAGGGTCGAAACGTGTATAACAAGCAACAAAACTTTAAAAATATTCACGCAAGTACCTCTTCCATATGGAAAATAAATACAAAATGTTGCCATGGTATTTTTTTCAATGAAAGAAACGATTGGGAAGAAATGAGCCTGTCAGGACGTACCAAAAATATCGATAAAAAGTTTGATTGGAGATTTCGTCTAATCAGCCAGGATGAGGTCATCTACATTATGACAGACTGCCCTTCAAAATGAGGGATTAGTTTTAACTGTATAACGAGACGCTATAGCATGATGTTTCATTGTTCAAAACTGCTGACATTTGAAGTTGTAAATGGCGAGACAGAGTGCAAACAATCAACATATAACTGTAGAATACATCGTTATACTTGTTTAAAAACATTTTTTAAAATTAAAGATGAATTACTTGTTTAATGTTTTGGTTAAAATGACGGTTTTATAATATATGGTGCTATATTTTAATTGACCCGTGGACACATTATCTGTAGGCGGGGATCAGTTCTTTTGGTCCTTCGACCCGACTGGCTTTGCCCATATTTAAAGTACTCACCACCATGTATTTTCTTTTCTGGTATTCATTATTTCCCTTGAAAGCCACAGATATAGCTTGGGAGAATTTATTGTCTTCATTTTCCAGACTATTAATGTCAAGATTGTATGCAGTCTAGAAAAATGAAATAAACAATGTATATTATACTAAACAGGAGATGCTTACCCTTCCGGAACATCCGGCCTTACTTTCCTGGTGGAAGTCCACGTGTCTAACCTGACTTTTAAGTTCCAAAGTTTTTACTTTGCTTGTGCGTTTTGCTTCGGATTAGTATGTTTGATTTTGATACGACATAAAAAGTTCCATCACAAATAAGTGATTGCCTGATTATCCTACTGAATGTGTATGTGTTCAGTACAGACCTGTGTAAAGTTAAACACTGAACTAACAAAAAGGAGTCGAAGTTAGCAACCAAGCGGCCAAGATATGGGTAGCTAGTGGTCGAAACACTGAGATAGATAGTAGCTACCGAGATACACGCACATGTACAGTACAGCCATGTCGAAAGTTTAACACTGAGCTAACAGTCTTAAGCTCGGCTCATTGGTGGCTGAGATAAGGATAGTTACATAGATACAGATACAGTGATGGAAAGCTGCCGAGAGATAGATAACAGCTGCAATGAGATAGCTAACGATGGGTCAAGATGAGATACCATGTCAGCACCAACTTGTTAGCTTGTTGTTAAACTTTCGACAGATCTGTACTGTCGCTAGTAGCTAAGATAAGCTGCCGATTCTGCTCAAATCTGTTGGCAAATTGTAACCATTCGACATGTTGTAACTTGAACTGTAGTTAAGTCATACTTGTTTAGGCTTTTGGATGAGCATTATATGGAACGTATAGGTTAATGGGGAAAATCAAAATATGTAAGGGGGCGAGGGAAAATTTGATCATTCCTTGAAATTTGGTCATACAGTTCAGAAAATGTCGACTCATACGTTCATTTTGGGAAAACTCTGCACAAAAGGGGAAATATAATACAAGTACTACACAAACAAGAGGCCCATGGGCCTGATACGCTCACCTGATAACTAATGGCTAGCTGATAGATTTAAAGAAAACATAGATACTGAAACCCCAATGACTTTTTTTATAAATCATAATGATCGTTGTATCAATACCTGCAACATTCTAATATACATGCCTATACAAAAAGTTTATAGTTTTCGAGATAATTAACCATTTCGGTATTGTTTTGCATATGTGACCTTGACCTTTGAACCCATGACCTTTTTCTATACATCAAAATCATTGTTGTATCAATACCTACAACATTCTAATATACATGCCTATACAAAAAGTTGATAGTTTTCGAGATAATTAACCATTTCGGTATTGTTTTGCATCCGTGACCTTGACCTTTGAACACATGACCTTTTTCTATACATCAAAATGATCGTTGTATCAATACCTACAACATTCTCATATACATGCCTATACAAAAAGTTTATAGTTATTCGAGATAATTAACCATTTCGGTATTGTTTTGCATCTGTCACCTTGACTTTTGAACCCATGACATTTTTCTATACATCAAAATGATCATTGTATCAATACCTACAACATTCTAATATACATGCCTAAACAAAAAGTTAATAGATTTTGAGATAATTAACCATTTTGATATTGTTTGCATCTGTGACCTTGACCTTTGAACCCATGACCTTTTTCTATACATCAAAATAATCGTTGTATCAATACCTAAAACATTCTCATATACATGCCTATACAAAAAGTTATTAGTTTTTGAGATAATTAACCATTTTGGTATTGTTTTGCATCTGTGACCTTGACTTTTGAACCCATGAACTTTTTCTATACATCAAAATGATCGTTGTATCGATACCTACAACATTCTAATATACATGCCTATACAAAAAGTTTATAGTTTTTGAGATAATTAAGCATTTCGGTATTGTTTCGCATCTGTGACCTTGACCTTTGAATCCATGACCTTTGTCTTTACATCAAAATGATCGTTGTATCAATACCTACAACATTCTAATATACATGCCTATACAAAAAGTTAATAGATTTTGAGATAATTAACCATTTTGATATTGTTTGCATCTGTGACCTTGACCTTTGAACCCATGACCTTTTTCTATACATCAAAATAATCGTTGTATCAATACCTAAAACATTCTCATATACATGCCTATACAAAAAGTTATTAGTTTTTGAGATAATTAACCATTTTGGTATTGTTTTGCATCTGTGACCTTGACCTTTGAACCCATGAACTTTTTCTATACATCAAAATGATCGTTGTATCGATACCTACAACATTCTAATATACATGCCTATACAAAAAGTTTATAGTTTTTGAGATAATTAAGCATTTCGGTATTGTTTCGCATCTGTGACCTTGACCTTTGAATCCATGACCTTTGTCTTTACATTAAAATGATCGTTGTATCAATACCTACAACATTCTAATATACATGCCTATACAAAAAGTTTATAGTTTTCGAGATAAATAACCATTTCGGTATTGTTTCACATCTGTGACCTTGACCTTTGAACCCATGACCTTTTTCTATACATCAAAATGATCGTTGTATCAATACCTACAACATTCTAATATACATGCCTATACAAAAAATTAATGGTTTTCCAAATAATAATTATAATCAGAGGTAAAAAAAATTAGGTCATGACCTTCACAATTGACCTTGACCTCATTTTGAAGATACTAACAAGAAGATGTCAAAACTGAAAACCCCATGTCATTATCTGGTCAAATAGTCAAGTTATAACAATTTGAAGCTATTTTACGATTTTTTCAAAATTAAACGCAAAAACGCGTAACCTATTGTTTGTCCGAATTTCACAAAATGAACAAACTATAGGTTTAAGACCCTAGAGAAGCTAAATATCACATCAGATTTTTTCTCAATTTAATACTTTCGGAGAAGAAGATTTTTTAAGATTTTTGCACCCCTACGTCACCTTGACCTAGTTATCGTAGCCATGGCAACGCCACGAACAAATCTGAATTGCACCGGCCAATATATACTTCTGACCAAGTTTCATTGAAATTTGTCCTGTAGTTTCAGAGGAGAAGTCGAAAATAAGTGTTAACGACGCACGCACGCACGCACACACACACACACGCACGCACGCACTCACGCACATACACACGCTGCGCTATGCCATAAGCTCACATGTCCTTTCGGTCAGGTGAGCTAAAAACCTCTCGGACCAGGGATCTCGTGGTTTAAAGAGGCTGTCTCATATATTCAGTAATTTTACTATGCCCGTGAAACAGAATTGTGAATTTTTTATTATATGTGACAATATGCCTTATGCTATGCTTCTAAAATTAAGGGGTTTAATTAAAGCTCCTGGTCCCCGTTTCACAATCATTCTTTAGCTAAGATTTTCCTAAACTAAAATCTTGCAAAATTTCAAATCTTCATAATTTTGTTAGTTTTCAAGATATTCAGGAATTTAAGGTATCATCTTTAAGATGACCTCAAGGTTAAAACATCTGCATTAGTTTTAACAAAAACGTTCATCAATAGTTCCAAAAAGAGAATATCAAAATTTGCTAAATTTAAGTTAAGGAAAATCTTAGCTAAGGAATGATTGTGAAACCGGGGCCTGATATTAATGTTATTCATAAGAAGTTTTGTAAACATATTCTTAAAACAGGTAAATCTACTCCAGTTTATTATATACTTGGAGACCTTGGCACATTAAACATTATGAACATATTTTGAAATATTGTTATAATTTTTTTAACAAATAATGCTAATATCGTATTTAAATCTTATAATATGTCGTTAGATAAGACATAAAGGCAAGTTAAATTGGGTATCAAATGTTAAAAATCTTATTTGTAATCTTGGTTTTCCTAGCCTAATGTTATAAATTATAATTTATTAATATAAATGTTAAATGACCAGCATATTCAGCAATTGTTTGAATCCATTAATTAAATTTAAATTATTGATATATGTTTTTTCAGTTTAATTCTTATTTTTTAAAGTTATAATAACTTATCACTTTTATTTAAAGATCAAACTACTCTAGTCACCTCGAGCTCAGTCCTACTAAGGCACATCCATCCTAGTTCAAGAATTTTGTGAGTTCGTTTGCTAAAGGTCGGTGGTTTCCTTAGGGCATTGCGGTTTCCTCCACTATTTTCAAATTGATCACCTCAATATAAAAGGCAGAACTGTGACGCTGTTGTTTTTGCAAGTTTTTTATTTTAAAAGTTTGAAAATATTTGTTTACCTTCGCGAAAACGTCAAGTGAGGTTGAACTTAGGTGTTTCATCATTGGTATGAAGGTTTTGCCATCAGCCAAATTTGCCAACACTTTCATCAGGACATCGGTGCTTGTATTAAACTCGGCTATCTGTGTCTTTATATAACTGAAAGCATAAAAAATATTAATAAAGAAACATCTAATTACAATAATCAAACGAAAGAATATGGCTTATTATGTAAAACATTTGTAATGTTCTTGTGACGATGTAGCTAGCTAGACAGGAGGCGTTTACCCTTTCGAAACACCCGGTCTCGGTGGAAATGTTTTTTAATATGGACGAGTTTGTTAGTGATTGACTTCTTCATATAAAAGTAAAAGAAACCAAACTTTGAATTGTTAAACGATAGTACAGAGCTACTAGCGCTGTTCCATTGTTTTAAACCGACTCCGAAAACGCAAATGTTTTTTAAAATTAAAGAAATATGCATTTTGAAGTCACTTTGCATTGTGACATATCGGAACAGCCAATATTAAAATATGTCACACACAAACCATTCACATTTACGATTTCCGAGGAAACAACGGGTAAATTAATTTGAATAAGCTGTTTTAATCATGTTAATTTTGGAATGATCAACATAAACCCTTGTTTTACCGTACATTGGAATCGTGAAATCTGTGACCGCTAGGTCAACATTATTAATAATGTTTTCCAAAGCGTAAAACTTAAATTTAAATCAATCACGATTAATCAAAGTAAATAAGTTATTTTTATACTTTCTCTGAAAATATGGATTCATCAAATTCCTTCTACGTAACCATTTTTCATGATTTGTCTCCGTTACCAAACCTTCTCCAAGAAACCTGAAATTATCAAAATAAAAACTGATTATATTAGTAAAACCTTATTTTATTACATTACACGTCATTTTTAATTTTATAACAAGTTGTTATTATATATTATTGGCATTTATTACATAACACGGCGACCTTTTAAGTTTATTACGCCTCTTGACGCGTGTATCCAGGCGTTACAAGGACTAAATGGTATACTAAGAAAAGGCTTTGAATAGTGGCACTGCGTTGTCGAAGTTATTAAGAAGTAAACCTTAAAACCAAAGGCGTCTCACCGCTATGGGTTCGACCTCGGAACACCGCAAGTTAGAAAGTTTTTTTTCCCTTGTCGTTGGTCTATATGACTTCTGGGCTCAGTACCAGCATAATGGACAGAGTGGTCTGCACTGTTTGTCTGCGACTCTGCGGGAAGTGTGATAAATCAGGTCGCATTGAGTACACACTAGTTCAAAGATAGTCAGTAATGGCACAAAACTCCAGCACCAGAGTAATCCTTTAGATGAAATGAATGGCTGAAATATTGCTGATACGACGTAACACAGCATAGGCGTAGGAGGGTTTTAATTATTATGGGGGGGGGGGGCTTCTCTGACATTGGCCTCCTGCCCCCTTCCCCACCCCCAACCCCCCTCCCCCGCTCCTACGCCTATGACACAGCATTCGGTCATTATACCAACATCTAAATAGTAAATGAAACTAAAACTAAGGAAAATAAAAGACTTACATATGTCATCCATAGGTAAGTTAACAACCATATTTGACTTTTTAAAATGCAATCCCTAGCAATGTATTTTAATTTTTATATCCAACTGTTGGCAAGCGATTAATCATACAAATCGACTCGCTGACCTAGATAATGCAAAATTTACACATTTAAATTATAAAATTTTATTTTTCATAACTTATATTTATCACACGTCGTTGAAATTCATTATATTTATTTCGTAAATGCTTTTGACAAGTATTTTTACCTAAAGATCACACACACACACACACACACACACACACACACACACACACACACACATCGTAGTGTTGAAATAACTGAGTCAGCTGTTTTTAAATCTTTTGTGACGTCAGAGCTATTGAACTACGATGTTTTAATGCACTACCTTTAAGGCACGATTTCGCTAGATAATGCTGTTGAAGTCACGATTTAGGTCAATCAAATCAAAACAAAAATAAAAATCACTTTAATGCAAGAAGCTTGTACCGTGGGCTGAGCAATGACAGACATTTTTCTTTTGAATGTTAAATGCCCACAACGACCAAACCTAGTTCATTTAAGGGTGTGGACGGACCCGCCAACCCAAACTCTGACCAAACCTATGTTATATTTTATTTTTATACTATCGGGTTAATTCAGTACTCTGACACGTGTAAATCATCATAATCACTGACTCCAGTTTTATAATCATTCTTTAACTAAGATTTTCCTGAATTTGCCAGATTTTTATTTCTTAATAGTTTTGTCAATTCCCCAGATTTCCAGGGATTTAAGGTGTCATTTCGTAAATCCTTTCAAGCTTAAGGCATTTGTAATTTGGTTTTTGTCAAGGATGTTAAATTTTTAGCTAAATTTAGCAAATTTAAATTAAGAAAAATCATAGTTAAAAATGACTGTGAAACTTTGGCTAGTAACAATTTTATTCTTAAAAAAATGTTTCAACTTTGATAAAATACCTTTTTCCAAATACGGAAAAGAATGTATCTCGGAAACTTTTCGGTTTGGGATGATGCCCGGAAACTAGTACCTCCTACAATGTATAAGAACAAATACCGTATATATAGTATTAACAAACATAGTATGTTAACATCTTAAGATCGTTACAACTAAATGTGACTTCCTTAATTAATAGAACATTTCCTTTAACACTATATGCACTCAGTGAACAGGGTTGCAGGGTGACAATCTGTTACTCAATTTACCACTAGCGGTAATAAAATTAATGGGATGATCATGCAGGGACTTCAAAAAGTACCCGAACCACAACTTCTTCGAAGTCGGGAGTTTTAACTTGAATTCTGCCTATTTCCTTTGTTGTATGTTCGTTGTAAATCACCAAGTGCATTTAGATCAATATAGATTCTTGTCTCTCAATTCGAATTACTTATAATTTCAGACAGGGCTCCGTGTCGGTAAGCCCTTTTTTGACTGAAAATGGGTCCTATATTACCCTTGAAAACTTTCATAATTTGAATACATTTGTATTTTGTCACATGCCAGTATACTTTACATTTTTCTTATCAGATTTTCCGCTTAATTGTTTGAAGTCATTATTATTTTCAGCATTCAAAGAACCCAGGATCTATATCAAAAAAAGGGGTGGGACAGCCCTTTAAAAAATTACTCGTAATTTTTTTGACTATATTTGGAAATATATTCTGGCTTTTATTATAATGAAAGTCCATCAACACAGCATATTATTATAATATTATTTAAATCATACGAAGTAGGTCCAGTTTTACTGTGGACGCTTCGTCTTAACTAATAGAGATTCTAACATTAATTAGACATAAATAAGGATTCTGCTCAAGGTAATGACCGACGAGAAAAATTTAAAACATGTACTTCTATCCTAAAATCTGAACTGCGATCGTGGCATTCCAAGCATAACTGCGTTGTTAAAACACGCCCACTGAATGAATATTCATATTCACCACGTAAACAAGCGAAAATCCGGTCATTCGGTGCAAAAGGCTTTAATAATTTTGATGGTTTTCCGATTGAAAATTAATCGACCGGATAAATATTCGACAAAATGCATATTGATTATAAGTATAACATCAACATGTGTTTATCTAGTGAATGAAATTGATATCTGGAATATAGACTATATGATTGTAAGTGTAGTGGGCGAGATGTTGACGTCACAATGCAGTGTGGGTGTTTATTTACGTTCATGATAACCCACGAACCATACGATTCATCAACACTGTTTCGTAACTTTTAGAATTGAAGTATATAAAATTAGTAAACAGTTTAGGACTAGTCAAAGAATATAGTCAACTGGGTTTAGACAGAAGTGAAGTTATAGTGAAGTTTTTACAAACTATGATATCGTATTCAATTCCTACAGTGAAATCAACTATGTCTTCATCAGAACACTGTAACAGGAAACGGACTTACCAGACGATGAACCAATATCCGGGCAACATATCAACATTTGTACCAGCTGTGTTTTCACCATTATTTCAGTTAATGACAAGGACACTGGCACAGAGTGGCCAAACAGGTACCAAACGAAGGAAAATATTAGCAGATAAATGGGTCCATGGACTACAGTTAAACGGGTTCAAAGAGGAAGAAGTAAAAGTTAGTGTTGAAAACAATCAAGTCGTTCTTCATGCCAAAAAGGGTACTACCGGCCTTGAAATCAAACGAAGGATATTTCTACCAGAATATGTTAACAAAGACACTGTTAAAAGTTGTTTCAAGGAAAATGGCATGTTTGTTATCGAGGCCGAATACATAAAGAAGGCTACTAGCAATGATACTACAAGTCGATTGGAAACAGACGGCAGGATTGCCTCTTCTTCGCTTAGTGAAAAAAGTCCCAATAAGGACCAGATAATTGCAGAACCTGTGCTTTTAAGGGATACATCAGTTTTAATGCAGGAAAAATCCAGTATCAATGTTAAAAATTATCCAAAGGACAGTGGTCTAGAAAATCCAGGCCTCAACCTTCAGAAAGATAAGGAAACACGAAAACTACAAAACCAAGAAAGTGTTCAGTCACGGAATGGAAACTATTCATGTATTCATAAAGGCAATACATTGAAAATTGATGACTGTGAAGGACAAGATAAGAATGATGTTTTTCATTTGAAAATTATAAAAGAAAAAACGGATTTTGACTCCGTTAGTGTGAAACAAGAAGAAAAACAATATTCTGTTACATTAGATGTTAGTTTATTCAAAGAGGAAAATATGGAAGTTCTGTTTAAAAACGGTTTAATTGTAGTTGAGGCAGAGAAACGTTTTTCAACGCACGATGAAATGTGTCAATCAGAAACTTTGTATAGACATTTTGATCTACCAAGTAATGTCAGCCCTGATAAGATAGTGTGTAACTTAAATGATAAAGGTATAATGACAATCAGTGTTCCTTTATTATGAATCTTGATCAGGAATTTGTCCCAAAAATGGTGTGCTCTAACCACAAGGGGTGTATCATGGGAGAAAGGAATCAAGAAAGGGATTTTAAAATTATGTAATATTATCATAACAATTTTACACAATATGCATAATTATTTATTGTTTTACAATTTATGTATTTATTATTTTACATTTAATGCATATATAAATGGCAATAATTTTTATGGCAACTTTTAAATGGCATTGAAATATTTTATATAAATTATTGTTTTAATTAACAAGCATATTTTGTTATATTTCTGTCATATAGCACTTTTTTAATTTAATCATAAAATACTTTGAAAAAATTGTACATTTTATATGATATTGTTATATACCACTTTTTGAATGTATTTTATGATTAAATTCAAAAAATGCTATATGACATTTCCATTTCCCACCCAAAATCAAGATTTACATAGTTATCGAAAATCTCAAAATATATATTCCGTAAGTTCATACTTAGCCAACATTTTGAAATTTTGTACTTATAGGACAGATTTTAAATGTTTGCTGAGTTGGAATTGGTGTTAGTTGTTAGATTGGCAAAATCAACAGTTCTTAATTACATGTGAGAGTAAAGTCTGTTTCAGAAAATAAATAACATATTTTCTCTTCTTTTTAGGGCTCTCTGTGGCCGAGTGGTTTAAAACACGTGCTTGTGAATCACAACGCCCTCACCGCCTCGCCTAGATTTCTAATAAGGTTCGGGGCAAACCACTGCGGTAGCTCAGTTGGTAGAGTGCTCGCTCCGTAAGTGGAAGGTCGTGGGTTCGAACCCCGGCCGGGTCTGACCCCAAGACTTGAAAGTGGGTAGTGACTGTTCTTTCGCCAAGCACTCGGCATTACGAAATGAAAGTCACGGTTCTTTCGGATGGGAACTTAAAATAAACGAGGTCCCGTGTCACGGTGGGCTTGGCACGCTAAAGAACCCTGCTGTACAATGCTATAAGCGCAACGCACAGGCAAAATTTCTGCACCTTCGCCTATAGCTGGCGACGTCTCGATATAAGTGAAATATTCTTGACTGGGACGTTAAACACCATTACTCATACTCACTCAAATCCTAGTGCGAGAATGTTAGTCGGTTCTCTTGCAGAAGGTGGGTGGTTTTTTTCCCAGCCACACTGGGCTCAGTTAATCGAAGCTTGCTTAGTTTAATCAATGATTAACGCAAATTAAAAACATCAATAATAATCAACCTATCATTATGACCTTGATAGTTTTATAACAATATGTATTAGTTTGATGGTATTTTATTCATTCACAATACATCTGAAATTATACACAATTTAAATTTTGACTCATTGATTAAACTAATCAAGCTTCGAACAACTGCAGGGATCTGGTGTACTTCGTCACCCTAGAACTCACCGACTCGATATAAGTGTAAATCTTGACCGAAACCGCAGTACAACACCATTATTACACCCACCTTTCCAATGTATTAATTTTTTATTTATTTATCGTCTTGTTGTTTTATTTATCTGATTCTTTTTTCTTTTGTGTTTGACACTATTACCAAAATTATGGCTTTATTACCCCTCTAAAATATTACAATTGGCATTTGTCAATTTTTTGAATTTTTATTAAATAAAGAATTAAAAAAAATTAGCACATAACAATTGCTATTTTAATACATGTACTTTATTTCACAAAAATATAGAAACAAATTGTCAATGATACCATTAAAAAAAATAAATATACAGGAATATTAATTCCACGATTGATTGGGCACATCCTAAGACGAGAACAGGGAAACATCACGGAGCATGCTCTGGACTGGGATCCACACAGGGAAAGAGGAAGAGTTGGCGCCCAGTAACAACGTGGCGAAGAACATTAGATAATGATCTGAGGTTGATCCAAGTGTCATGGGGAGAGGCCAAACGAGCTGCACATGACGGGGACAGATGGAAAGCTATTGTCGAGGCCCTATGCCCCTCCAGGGGTGCAGAAGATTAAGTCAAGTAAGTCAAGTCAATTCCACTCAAGTCTATAAATAATTAAATCAACCCTACCTTTACAGCATCCGGTTCCGCAGTCACAACTAAAGTCAAATGAAAAATACTGAATCTGAATGTAGATCCATATTTTTCAAAGCTACAAAAAATATTGATAAATAAGAATTATTATCAAAGGGACGTATTTAATTTCAATTCTGAGATCTAATATATACAAAGCCCATATTAGGACAAAATTGCAACTAAAATTGTAAAAATGTTAAAAGTCCCTACGTAATTTAGACGATTTTTCAAAAGCACTTGGCCTCATCTCTGCCATTGGAAACGTGTTTGATTTGCCACAGGTAGATCGGACCCGTGTGACCAAGTAGTCTATATCTAAAACGCGCTATGAATCACGGCAGCACTTATCGCCCGAGTTCGAATTCGAACTCTGCTAGATCTACTAGATCCTATAGTGTGAGAAAATTATTCATCTCGCTTTCCGGGGGTACATGTAGATGGTTTTGTCTGAGCACCCCTGTTTACTCCGGTGGGGGCGAAAAACAACATTACCCCCACATTCCACCCACTCACTTCAGTAGAAATTGTGCTGCTATCCGCGTTGATTAATGATTGAACCCAACTTTTGCTTGACATCCACGCCATATGGAGAGTTGACTGGGGTCTTAGGGTTAGTTGAGTGCGCACACACACACACCGTGGCACACACACACACACACACACACACACCGTGACACACACACGCGTGGAAAGAAAACTTTAAAAAAGAGTAGAAGATGTTTAAAGGCCGGACGTGATTAAGACGATTTTTCTCAAGCACTTGGCCTCATCTCTGCCATTGGAAACGTGTTTGATTTGCCACAGGTAGATCGAACCCGTGTGACCAAGTAGTCTAGATCTAAAACGCGCTTATGAATCACGGCAGCACTTATCGCCCGAGTTCGAATTCGAACTCTGCTAAATCTACTAGATCCTACAGTGTGATAAAGTTATTCATCTCGCTTTCCGGGGGTACATGTAGGTGTTTTTGTCTGAGCAACCCTGTTTACTCCACTATCCAAAAATGGTGGGGGCGAAAAACAACATTACCCCCACAGTCCACCCACTCACTTGAGTAGAAATTGTTCTGCTATCCGCGTTCATTAATGATTGAACCCAACTGTTGCTTGACATCCACGCCATATGGGGAGTTGACTGGGGTCTTAAGGGTTAGATGAGTGCACACACACACACACACACACACACACACACACACACCGTGGTACACACAAACACATACATACATACAGTAACACACCGTGGTACACACAAACACATACATACATACCGTGACACCGTGACACACACACGCGGGGAAAGAAAACTTTAAAAAAGAGTAGGGGATGTTAAAAGTCCGGACGTGATTAAGACGATTTTATCAAAGCACTTGGCTCCATCTCTACCATTGGAAACGTGTTTGATTTGACACAGGTAGATCCGACTTGTGTGACCAAGAAGTCTAAAAAGCGCGTATGAATCACGGCGCCACTTATCGCCCGAGTTCGAATTCAACTCTACTATAGCTAGATCCTAAAGTGTGCGAAAGGTTTTCATCTCGCTTTCCGAAGGTAGGTGATTTTGTCTGAGCACCCCTGTTTACCCCACTATCCCAAACTGACCGCCTTGTTATAAGTTATAAAATATGTTGGAGGTGTAAAACAACATTACCTCCACATTCCACCCACTCACATAAGTAGAAATTGCAAAGCGGGATGTGTTGTTATCCGCGTTGATTAACGATTGAAGGCAACTGTTGCTTGACACCCGCGATACATGTGGAGGGTTTACTGGGATCTTTAGGGTTATTTTGGTGCACACACACCGTCTCTCTCTCTCTCTCACACACACACTCACACATGCATCACGCACCCACATATACACCGTGACACACACACACACACGGGGAAAGAAAACTTTAAAAAAGGAGGGGTCGTAAAGATTACCCTATATGCGTTTTAGGAAGCGTCTCCTATCCCATCTGTGTGGGTATGTCATTGTGGGGTGTATGTGATGAGTGGTGTACGTGTCATTGTGTGCGTGTGTGCGTGTGTGTGTGCGTGTGCGTATAACTCCTTACTTGTCGTGTATGTATTCAAAGAAGCAGGAACCAGAATCCAAAGACTTTGCTAGCGTAAATAAATTTCCAAACCAAAAACTGAAATAAAAGAAACGAGTAAAATTATGTTATAAACAGAGGTCATTTATCAGACCGAAAAAAGAACATAGCCATTTTGTCAATGTTACTGTCGGACTAAGACACATACCTGTCTCGCTTCGGTCCAGGTATATGATCAAACTTTTTATGTACATGATACAAATATATACCATATACACAAACAATTATCACAGGTATACAAGCTATAACAAAAAGTTTATATGTCAGTAAAATTGCCAGTAATTGAAGCAAATTCTCAAACACATATAGCACAGCCATGGTCTCCTCATGACACTGACAAAAAAACCAGTTATCTACCCCTGATTTTTTGTACCTATTTATAAATGTGATTTAGTAACACGGGGAAATGGTTCCAATTATTCACCTTTATCCGTTTACGTTAAAACGGTTTTACAGGGATCGATCTCAAAACCTTTGACCCCGTGCTCCATTAATTGTAGATTATTGTTCGCTTGAATGTTGTTTTACGTCACATCAATTATTTTTCGGCTACTTGAGACGAGTGACATTTTTTCTTTATTAATCTTGGTGATTAATTTAAACACGAGTTAATATTATATATATATATATATATATATATATATATATATTATATATATATATATATATTATGTGTGTGTGTGTGTGTGTGTGTGTGTGTGTGTGTGTGTTTCCGATCTGCTTAACTTGTGTAAGTATAATGTAAAGGACAGACAGACGTACGACTGTGCTGTTGCCTTTGGGCATGGTTGGGTTGACTCCTGAGGGTAGAAGGAAAAGAGACCGCCCTAAAGCATCTTGGCGGCGGATGGTTGAAGCAGAACGGTGCAGGCTGGAACACCTAGAATGCGACACATCGTAACCGACATGGAGGAATGACGCCCAAGCTTTCTGTGCCTCCTGGCACTGAGAGAATTAATTTAAGTTAAGTAAGTAAATTTAGGCAACTCGTAGATAAAAATCGAAGACAATTCAGTCCATTATACGGGCACCACACCAACCAGTCAAAGCCCCACGACAAGGAAAACTCCCTTTTCACTTGCAGTCAACCGGGGTCAAACCCAGTCTGTAATTAAATAGGAAAAGAAAGATAACTCTTGATGTTTCAGTTACATTCCATACTTGGCTATCTTATTATTGAACAAACCACCTTTGCAAACACATACTTATGGCACGCCAATTTATGCAAAAATCAGCAAACCCTAGGATAGTTCAGCTAACTATAAGATAGCTCAGCTATTTATAGGATAGCTGGCTGGTAGCTATCCTATAGATACCAGACCGTAACTCTAGATGTGGGTTATAAATCAGCTATCTATGGGATAGCTGTCTGTTATCCCATAGATAGCTGGCAGCTATCCTATAGATACCTGCTGTTATTCCATAGATACCTGAATAAAAAAAACCCAATGCCTCCTGATATTCTGAGATTGAAATTTGTATATTATTGAAAGCCGATGTTTTAATGAATTAAAAACTTCAAACATCATTTTGCACCAGCTATCGGGAGTTGTAACTTTCTGTTATCCCATAGATAGTTGATAGCCTATCACACTCGGGACAGATCTTAGCATTGGAAGTATATTACTGTATCAAAAGATACCAACACCAATATGATACCCGATAAATGTTTGTATCGTCGGACTGGTACTTATTTAATCACAATACTCAGTATCCGATGGATGTCGCTCAAGTACAGTAAAACCTTAACTACACCACATAAATTACAAGCAGTGCTTCCCAGCTATTGTCAAACAACATTGACCTGCCCGCTTGACCTTTAACTCATGACTGAGTGCAGTTAGGTATAGAGATCACAGGTACGTGCTAATTTCGTCTTCATGATAACACTGTCTTATCGAGTGTCTTTTATATATGTGTAGTCCGACTAATTAGACCACTAAACCCCCATTTTAATTTTTGACTTGTTGGAGGTTTGTGGTCTGACAGCTTCCATTATTGAATTCTTGAAATTTCTGGCGAAAACGGCAGAACGAAAACACGCGTCGATAACTTCCAGTATTTCCTTACCTCGCTCTAACTGACAACATGGAACACTTCTTAAAACATTATTCTACCGATTTATGCTTAACTTTTAATTAAAATCCATCCATATCGGTAGAAATACAAGGGTTTCTGATGTCTCTTCAGCTATCTGTAACTTTCGCATCGTGAAGACATTACTAATCTGCATTGACCAATCAGATCGCGTGTTGCATTTGGATGGTGAAACTCGCAGTTCTATCATGGTGATGTTTATTTACATGAGTAATTCACGTTATTAATGGTGTTTCTACACGTATAATACATTGTATATAATTTAAGTTATTTCATTTTTATAAATATCATGTGAAGACATGTGTACTAAATCCAGTGAAGATTTTCCATCATTTTTTTCGTTTATATCTAAATGAATTTTTTCTCAAATTGGGTAATTTACTATCATATCTGGAACTTGCATGCTCTCCTGAAATGCTGTCAAGTTTTGACCTATATTTTGTAGATCGTAAAGTTATAATTTTTTTAACAAGTTGTAATATATAAAGTTCAACACAAGAGTACTTGTTAGCAAGTCCATTAAATTAATTTTCTTGTATTCATCCCGACCACACTGTAAATTTGTCATAGGGTTTAATTTTTAACTGTATTTTGCACGAACAAACATATATACATAGATATGCTAAAACAAATTCAAAATTACTGGAATAATATTTCCAGATACTAGAAAAAGATGAGAGGGGTCAAGAATACAAATTTTTATTTTAAAAATATACAGAGAAGATGCTACTCCATTTGAAAGTCTACATATAAATCTGACAATTATATCTCTAAATATTTTGCATACATTTTAATGTTAACTTTTGTAAAGTATTTAAACGTCATGTAAAACGCCATTAATAACGTGAATTATTCATGTAAATAAACATCGTCATGTGCTTTTTAAAGATAGAACTGCGAGTTTCACCATCCAAATGCAACACGCTATCTGATTGGTCAATGCAGATTAGTAATGTCTTCACGATGCGAAAGTTACAGAGAGCTGAAGAGACATCAGAAAACCTTGTATTTCTACCGATATCGGTGGATTTTAATCAAAAGTAAAGCATGGATCGGTAGAATAATGTTTTAAGAAGTGTTCCATGTGTCAGCAAGAGTGAGGTAAGGAAATACTGGAAGTTATCGACGCGTGTTTTCGTTTCTGCCGTTTTTGCCAGAAATTTCAAGAATTCAATAATGGAAGCTGTCAGACCACAAACCTCCAACAAGTCAAAAATTAAAATGGGGGTTTAGTGGTCTGATTAGTCGGACTAGTATATGTGTAGCCATGCTGGCTGAGCTAGTCGTGGTATCGTTGTGTTATGATAGAGTAATTTACTGCCAGACTTTCTGGTCCGGATCTTTTAGCCACGTGGTAGAACGCTCGCTTTTCACTTGCGAAGGTCGGGTTCGATCCTTAGCCGGGGCACTTGGTGAGGAAATGGATTTTTTCCTGGTGTTTCATCCCTCCTGTTACATTGACGCCCAACAAAAAACCCACGGAGGGGTTATGTGTGAGATTTCCGAGGCGGGGAATATCAAGATTACAGGGGAGAAATGTAGCTGGGCTGAGGTTGCGTTGTATATAGTCGATATGAATGAGTGATTTACTGCCAGACTTTCTGGTCCGGATATTTTAGCCACGTGATAGAACGCTCGCTTTTCACCCGAGAGGGCCTGGTTCGATCTTCAGCCGTGGCACTCGGTGAGGAAATGGATTTTTTATGTTTCCTCTCTCCTATTACATATGATTATCATTAACATACAGGGCCGTAACTAGGATTGATTTGTGGGCGAGGCAAGCCGGACGCCAAAAGTGCGTCGAGCTAAGGGGGTCCGGGGGCATCCCCCCGGAAAATTTTGTCACAAAATTCTGCCATTTCTTTCAATTTAAATGCAAAATTTGCTTCGAAAAATGTACAACATTTTGATTACGTCGTTGGCCCTTATATATTTAGTGACTCACTGGATTAACAATCCCCAAGGAAACGGAAATGGTAATCTTTCAGAAAAGATTATGGTTCATATTGAATAATTCTGTAAAGCAGACAGACAGTCGGATGCAGCAAAAACTATACATAACTTGTTCTTTATGCTGTATATTCTAATGTACTACATAAATTTAAAATTTAACATTAATTCAAAGTTAAATCTGAATTTATTACATGTCATAATTGAATTTGGAAAAATCCTGGACGAGGCACGAGGCACATGCCTCGTCTGCTTCTGTAGTAGTTACGGCCCTGACATATCATTAAATTAAAAAAAAACAGTCAGATATGCAATAATAAGGAATTTCCCTTTCTGCTAATACCTAATTTTATTCATCTTAAAAAGCGAATCACCACTTTCAACATAAACTGAGAACACGATGTGATATCAACTACAGACAGAAAGCATGGAAATGAAAACCATTGTTTGTTAATGAGAAAGTAATTTATTACTCACGACGTACAATTACTCGGATGGTTTGCTGAAGATTATCTTACGGTCGAATCAGCAACTCTTCAGGACAATATGTAATCAGCCTGTGCGTTTACACAAGTTCATGTTTATTGTTTGTATTGTACTAGGGGTGAGTGCTGGTATGATACAGAAAAACACTAAGGCCACTGCACTAAGGATGAGTGCAGATATACGAAAGGCCAACGTACTAGGGGTGAGTGCAGGTATGTCGCAGAGAAATACTAAAGGCCACTGTACTAGGGGATGTCACTGAAAAATACTAAAGGCCACTGTGCTAGGGGTGAGTGCTGGGATGTCACTGAAAAATACTAGAGGCCACTGTGCTAGGGGTGAGTGCTGGGATGTCACTGAAAAAATACTAAAGGCCACTGTGCTAGGGGTGAGTGCTGGTATGTCGCAGAAAAACTCTAAAGGCCACTCGGTCTATGTATTGGTATCGAGCCGACCATTAGACTATATGTCTACAAATAAACACTCGGCATTTAGCTTCCAGGTCGAAACTCATTATTACGGCACGCAATATGAAAAAAGCCATTGTTGCGATTGTCATTATCTCAGAGACTTTTGTCATGTCGTAATTTTTTTAATGATTCAGAAAAAATAAAAAATAAATACATGTAAATAAATAAATTACGACTTGGTTCTGTATAAAATACAGACAGAATTACCATTATCTTTTAAATCTTTGTTTTCAGTGCAATCTTAAATCATGAGTTGAAAATCAAGTTAATTATTACTGCGATATAAATAAGGTAATTTATGTCATTGACGTCATACAGAAAACCATCTACCTAACCGAAATAACTGGAGGAAATTGGTCTTTCACAATCTTGTTAAATGTTATTTTAGTATGGTCATTAATTTAAAAATAGTGATTTAAAATAGACAAGAAATCAAAAATGGCTGTATAGTTATAGAACAACGGAGGATAGATTGAAAAAAATTCAAATACTGAAGAATCAATCATTTTAGAGGTACCTATTTGCGTTATTTTCGTAATCACGAATTTATGACATTTGTTTGAGAACCAAATGAAAGGGTATTCATACAAGGAGTTTGTAACAATTCCTAATGAAGTCTGGTAATGAAGTCCTGACTTCATTAGGTTTTGACAATTTCGACGCCTAATAAAGTCGAAAGATTGAAGCTCCAGACAAGAAGTCTATTGTGTATTACAAAATAAATTTATTCTCAAAACTGAACGACTGTATTTAACTTCTCGTCTGGAGCCCCAATATAAGAACTTCTTTAGGCGCTGGACTTTATTAGGAGTTGCTACAAAGGTTTGATCATTCAGAACCCTATGACTCGGATTCGAACTCATAACAGTTTATTGTTCATCAGCTTTATAAGTACTTGGCATCCATCAGCGTTATCAGAAATGCCACGTGCTACTTTTAAATGCATTATTTTATAAAAATTCAAAAGTAGCACGTTACAGGAATAATCTATGTAAATCAATGACAGACACCTATAAATCACATATTATACCAGTTTTAATTTTACAGCACTAGACGGCCGTTTCGGAATACAATGCAAACAAGATAATAAAACATACAAAGACATATTGTTACCATTGATTATAAAACTAAGGCAGATGACATACAGTGTTAATGTCCAGTGGTGTGGTTATACTAGTAGTTATATTGTGGGGTCATCAGTCTTTTCCTTTATTTTACAACAGCAATGGGGTTCGCCCCTGTACCACGTGATCAATACCTCTTACCGTCATCTGACGCAATTCAATATCCATTGGAAATACTTATTCAGCACAAACATTAGGGAGTATCGCGTGATACAGCGTTGAATCCCATTCACAAATAAGCACATTCAAAAAATAAAGATAAACCTTGAATGATATAATAATCCCTACTTCAAGAAGCAGAATTCTAACACTGATCGTATAAGACAAGGCACAATGCACAGTCAGGTCAGAGGAGGAATTAACTTCATGTCATGTTACTAGTTATGCAGTGATTTTGATACCTTTTCGCAACTACCTTCTGACTTTTATCAACAATTTGCAACTTTTTATCGCGGAGAATTTTTTGGAATACAATATAAAAAAACTACATTATGACATGTTTGTTCTGAGATCCTTATTTCAAAGATGTTGTATTGGAATAATATTTAAAATTTTATTGGGTGGAGAGGGTTTAATAATCCATGTAAACAGTTTGGTTGTGTATTCCATTGTATTGTGGTTTTGGGAATTATAAATTGTCATATTGGAAAATTATAGTAATTGTCCCAAGGAGAAACTACATTCATTCGGTAGTAATTTGACGCATACATGACACAAAATCACTGTTATGAAAAATAATAAGCGATGCTCCAATATCCTCCACATGTTTTATCATTTTTTTTTCAATGTAAACCCAATACAGTGTCAGAAATTTACTTCCTCGTATGAAAAGTTTTTCTTTAATCACATACTTTAAGGGTTCTTAAAACATTCAAGAGAAAAGCCATACAAAAATTATTTGCTTCTTTCTGATTATCAGAATTCCAAGAGTAAAAACATGGTCTCAAGAGTCTAAAAGAAACCCTGCTATGTTTGAACATTACGTTGCTGCTTTTGAATTATATAATTCGAGATTATTACGCTGCTTTCATGTCGATTTCATTCTCTTTTAGCTGACCTACTTAATTCTAATGTTTATTATAATAATCTTGAATCTTTATGGCTTCCTATCATGATTGAATAATATAATTACATATAATTACAAATAAAATTATAAAATTTCCTATTTTAGAATACAAATATGGTTTCACATAATTTAATTAGATTTCAATAATTTAAATGGAAATCTGAAATCTGCCTTTTTAAGGATTTGTGGGACCCCTATATGTAGTAACTACCACAAATGTAGTAACGGTCACAAATGTAATAAAATTGTGTCACATATGTAGCAAGAACCACAAATGTAGGAACGACCGTTACCACAAATGTAGTAACAATTTTTGTTACCACAAATGTAGTAAATGAAAACCGCTATATGTAGTAACGAAAATTTCGAAATCTGAACGTTAGAAACCAACATTTAAGGTGCGTTCTAACCCGATAGAAGCGACTGTTGTTCCAATAGAATTGACTTTTAACGCGTTAGAAGTGACTTTTAACCCAATAGAAGAAAATTCTATCCCGATAGAAGTGGCTCTGATTCCGATATAAGTGACTTTATTAAATACCAAAGAAAAATGTATGTATAAATTGTTAATTTTGCTGTTTTTTTCTATTTACTTGAAAACAATTAGTGCCACATAAATCGGCACATTACAAAATGATTAGCATAACATGTAATACTAATTCAGATATAAATGTAATAAATAACTACTAGTATCTGATAATCCTTGTAAGGGTGTTACCCCTGTACCTATGTTATGTATTATGCGATGAGCGATAATGCCAATTGGCCTCTTATTTTCATTATACTTCGGTTTGTAAAGTACATGTAAAATTCAGTTTTTAAATTTAAGTTTCTGGGTTTTCTGTATTTTGGCAGATTTTAATAGGGTACATGTATTTATTATTATACTCCACGGCACTTAAGATGTAGGAAGTATAATGCTGTTGGTCGGTCCCTCCGTCCGTCCATCAGTCAATTATAGGTTTTCCGCATTGTTTCCTAAACACTTTCAGATACTAGAGTTTTTGAATGGGAGTCAACCACAATGAGTTGCAGATCAAGTTAACGTTTTGTTTTACTACGAATCCGATCCTTTGCAATTGTCTTTGATAATTTGATTGAAATACTAGTAACAGTTTTCTGCATTATTTTTTCGTAATAGCTTGCACATATTGAACTGATTTGGCATGTAGGTCTACCATAATGTGTTACAGATCAAGTTCACGTCGCTGAAATTTATGTTTTACGATGACTACACTTGATTTGGTTCATTATGTGGGAGCAACCTCACAAAGGTTTTTGTAATATTTGCTGATTTTTATTATCTCTCTCTCTCTCTCTCTCTCCTCTCTCTCTCTCTGTTGCATTTACAATACTTTGTGAATACCGTTATTTAAGTATATGAACTGCATTGTATAAGATGTGTTAGTCTGTAAAATAGAACGTCTGTAATCATATATAGTGTATCTTGTTCTTTCGCTAAGCGCTCGGCATTACGAATGAAAGTCACGGTTTTTTCGGATGGGAACTTAAAAAAAACGAGGCCTCGTGTCACGGTGGGCTTGGCACGCTAAAGAACTCTGCTGTATAATGCCATCAGCGCAACGCACATGCAAAATTTCTGCACCTTCGCCTATAGCTGGCGACGTCTCGATATAAGTGAAATATTTTTGACTGGAACGTTAAACACCATTACTCAACTCTCAACTCTTGTACCCTGCTTAGTGTTTAAGTGCACTTCTCATGATCACAGGCTAGTTGCGTACCCAATTCGCTAGAAACAGATCATAGTGTGGTACTTCTTTAAGGTTTTCTCTTTTGTCTGCGGTTAAAATTAAACGGAAGTGTTAAAAAAAATTCAGATTGTTTTATTTTGTTACTAAATTCTTAATTTAATTTTCATTGCTATGGGTGGGTGTCCAGTTGCCTGCTGAATATTGCACAATTTGACCAACTAGATGAACAATGCACCCCCCCCCCCCCCAAAAAAAAAAAAAAAAAAAAAAAAAAAAACCTGACATAATAAGTAATTTGGCGTTTTCTAAGTTTTAAGTGATGGTTCTCATACTTTAGCCAATATCAGATTTTTTTATTTTTTATATACAAATTTCAATGTCGAGCCGACGTCATGTAATTGGCAGGAGTATCGATCCGTTAATTAAATTAATGTTCCACTTATATCAAGGCTTCACCAGCTATATGCGAAGTGGCAGAAAGTTTTACCCATTGAGTGCAATGGAATGCGCTAGGGTTCTTTAACGCGTCACACCTGGTTTTAGGGTCCTTTCCAAATTACCCTAATGGCTTTCATTTTAAAATACCATTTTAAGTCTTGGTCAGATCCTGCCGGGTTGCGAACCCACGAACCTTCCTGGAAGTGGAATGATAAACAAACCATAACAAATAAATAGAACTCAACCCGTCAAAGATGGGGGTGTTACCAAAATAAAAATATCTTCGGAGCGGCGACTAATAAATGTACTGGGGACGTCAAATTCATCTCGGGACTTCCTTGTAGTAGCCTTATCAGAGCTGAAAATGACTGTTAACATGAACATGAACCGTGACATTCCACATCGTTATGAGTAGCTTAGAACTGAAAAATCGACTTGCATTTGACTCTGGCTAAACATGGTTGAAACCGAGGCATAATATGGGTTTGGGGTTTCATACCTTAAATTACATGGCAGAGAAACCACAGTGCTTGTCATGAATTAACACTAGCCTAGATATTACCCATTTTGAAAAAAAAATATATTTTATCATTTTTTAAATTTTACTACATTTGTGGTAAAATTAATTTGTTACATTTGTGGTAAAATTTTGTTGCTACATTTGTGGTAAAATTTTGCTACATTTGTGACCAACATTTACTACATATGTGACAAACCTTACTACATTTGTGGTTCATTACTACATATGTGACACAATTTTATTACATTTGTGACCGTTACTACATTTGTGGTAGTTACTACATATAGGGGTCCCACAGGATTGTCTAATGTAAAGCAAACCTCAGATACCCGGTTTAGGTCCACTTACGACAGGCTGAAAATACTAATGCAACAATGTACTTGGCACTTAGCATACCAAGTAAAACCCCACCATAACAATTGAACTCCACAAGACGACTTCAAACCGAATTAGAATACATTGTATAAGTGAAGATACGATGCAGTTGAGAGATTTCCCCAGATAATTGGATGGGCGAAGAAGGCTTATTATCTGTAGAAGACCACCGACCTTTGACAAGTGAACTGACAAACGGATACTAGCGAGAACCGAACATGAAAACCTCAATGATATCGAGCTACAATGACTTAACTAGTTCTTACAAATGTTTTTATTTATTTGTTTTTTTCCTTATTAACAACTGGTGCAACAAAGTTCGTTTGCATTTGTCCGTAAGTTTAGATCGCAGGTTTATATAGCTTTTTAATCTCATGTGAGTTTGCCGATTTATTTCAGTGTTTTGTTTTATAAATTCCGCGCTTGATTTTATATAATTTCTTTTTTTAAATAAAAGCATTGAGACGTGACTTATATTTTTATCTTTTTAAATAGGAATTGCTACCAGTTTCATTTCCGATGCAAATACTATGCAAACACCGTTGAAACAACGTTGAAATCCAGTTTCAATTATGAAACGTTCAAAGAAATAACACGATTTCAATAAATCTTGGACGCATTCGTGTTCACAATAATAATAATAATAATAATAAGTAATATCATAAGGCAGTATAAATGCAGACTGTAAATCTACACACGATCACTTAAATTGATTCAGAGTGTTTGCTCATAGAATTCTTAAATCAAAATTGCGTAATATTCTGGATGTTTAAGAGCAAACACTTCAGTTGTTATATCATCGATATAAAGTATATGGATTTATGTAATGCTTAATATCCAAAAAATAAAATCTTATCCCAATACATGTACAATTTTTATAGATTGGAGTTGACTATGACATTTATCATCGTCTCTAATTATCTCTGATGTAGTACCATATCATATAATATTACATAATGTATAATGTCTCTTTTTGACATTTTTATTTTATTCTTCAACTGCAATTTTCTATATTTCAAACATGTATATATTACAGTTTTACACTAAGCTAACGAAATGGTGCCAAATCGGCAGCTCATCTCGGGATCGGTCCCTCGTTCCCCATATCTCGATAGCTTTTTGGCATCTGCTTTCTGAATCTTACTTGAGTCTAAAATATTTGCGATTATGTTGGTTCCAGTTTCATTTCCAGTTGAAATACAATACAGACTCCCCCGTTGAAATCCGAGTCGGATTATGAAATGTTTTAGCGAACAACCATAATTCAAAAAATCTTAAATTCATAAAAAATATCAGTATTATGATAAAGAATTTAAATTTCCCAATTAGTCCAAGATTACCCTTGATATATTTGACGTCCCATAGTTCCATGTTCCTTTCATTCAATTTGATTACACACGTGGCGCTAGCCAAAGTGCCCGGCCTTACTTCCCTGATAGAAGCTATGTGTTTAACCTAATTTGTCAGTTTTTACTTGTTTCTGTATTGTGATTAGGACATGGATTAGTATGCTTGTTTTGATTAAGAAAATATTTAAATATTGAATGGTTTAAGAGCAAGAAAACACTTCACTTGTTACATCGTCGATATAAATATATGGTTATATAGGTTTATGTAATGCTTAATATAAACAAATGTTAACCCATTAAACTTACAACTTGTATAGATTGGAGTTGACGCCGACATTTATCACCGTCTCTAATCTTCTCTAATGTAGTACCATGCCATACAAAATTACATAATTCATAATGTCTCTTTTTGGCATTTATATTTAATTTCTTCATTTCAATCATTGTACACGATCTATTTTACTTTGGTAATGGTAAGGACATTATATATATATTTTAGATTTATAAATTGATCAGTATATTTTTATGTTGATTTGTTGATTATAAAACAGGGTCGTTGTAAACGTTTTTTCAAGTTTTTAATTTCTTTTTTCAGACTAGTTCGTGATGGAAAACTCGATCTTTGAAACCCCGTCATAACAATTGAACTCCACAAGACTACTTCAACCCGAATTAGAATGTAAGTGAAGAGAAGTAATTATGTTTACGCTGAAGTCAAGGGTTTTTCCCCAAGATAATTGGATGCACGAAGAAGGCATAGTATCGGTGGAAAACCATCGAACTAAGAACCGAACATGAAAACCTAAATGATATCAAGCTGCAAGGTTCTAACGACGTCATATCAAAGTTTTTATTTATTTGTTTCTTTTTCTTTTTATCAACTATTGGAACAAAGTTAGTCCGTAAGTTTTAATCGCGAGTTGATATAGATTTTTGATTATATATGAATATGCCGATTTATTTCAGTGTTTTAATTTATAAACTTCGCTTGATTTCATAAAAAAATTATAATAGCATTGAAACGTGACATATTTTTTATCTTTTCAAATAGGAATTGTGTCATTTTCATTCGGCGGGTATGACTAGCAAAACAGGAGCTGTTTACCCTTCCGGAGCACCCAGTCTCACTTCCCTAATAAAAACTGCGTGTTTAACCTAATAAGCGAGTTTCAAAGTTTTTACTTTGCTTCTGGGTTGTGATTAGGACAAGGATTAGTATGTTTTTTTTTATTTTAAAAAAATAATATTTTGAATGGTTTAAGAGCAAGAAAGCATTTCACTTGTTACATCATCGATATAAACTACATGTACATGTACATGTATATGAATTTATGTAACGCTTAGTATTTAAACAATATGATCCCAATAAATTTACAATTGTTATAGATTGTTGACTCTGACCTTTATCACCGTCTTTAACTATCTCTAATGTAGTACCATATCATACAATATTACTTAATGTATAATGTCTCTTTTTAGCATTTTTATTTTATTCTTTAATTGCAAATTTCTGTATTTCAAACATGTATACATTTTAGTTTTTCACTAAGCGAACGAAGTGGTCCTGAATCTGCAGCTCATCTTTGGATCGATCCCTATCTCGATAGCTTTCCAGCATCTGCTATCTGAGACTATAACCATGTTAAGTAGATGTTAGTGTCAGTATCATTTCCAGTGTAAATACAATAAGAATTCACCGTTGAAATCCGATTCGAATCATAAACTGCTTGAACGAACGTAAAATAAAAAAAAACAGTATTATGATAAGGAAATCAAAATTTCTTAATTTCTCCAGGATTGCCTTGGATATATTTGACGTCTCGTAGTTCTATGTTCCTCTCAATCAATTTTGATTACGCGGCGGGTGTAGCAAGGAGATGCTAACTCTTTCGGAGCACCCTGCCACAATTCCCTGTTAGAAGTTCACGTGTTTAACCTAATTTGTCATTTTTAAAAGTTTTTACTTTGATTGTGATTCGGACATAGATTAGTATGTTTGTTTTTATGAATAACATTTTGATTGTTTAAGAGCAAGAACCACTTGAGTTGTTACATCATCGATATAAACTATATGGATTTATGTGATGATTAATATCCAAAAATGAAATGTTAACCCATTAAATTTACAATTTTTATAGATTGGAGTTGACTCTGACATTTATCACCGTTTATAACTATCTCTAATGTAGTACCATATCATGCAATATTACATAATGTATAATGTCTCTTTTTGAATTTTTATTGATATCTTTGCTTCAGACATGTACAAACGATCTACTAACATTAGTAATGGTAAGGCTATTTTCGATTTAGTAATTGGTCGGTCCATTTTGATGTACAATTGTTGATAATAAAACACGGTCGTCGCCATTGTCGTTGCAAACGGTTTTTTCAAGTTTTCATATCTTTTTATCTTTTTTTCTTTTATTTTTTGTTTAAAAGTGTTCGTGATGGAAAACTCTGGAAATCTTTACATATATATATGAATATCATAAAATAAATTACAAAATTGCTGAAAAGGTTGGACGATTAAGCTTGACCTTGGGTCAATGTCACGTATCTAAGCTCTGATTTAAGACTCATAACTATTAGAATTTGTTCTTCGAAAATAAGTTTTAAGTTTTGTTAAAAATTTAAATTATAGACGATTAACTTAAAAGAGAAACTTATAAAACTTGTTCAACAAACATTGCAGCAAATGCATTACGAATGGCTTGTGGTATTTACTGTTAATTAGGATAATGCCATATTGTAAATAAATACTTTATATCGCAAAAATTATATTAATTTTTAAGACATTCCAAGAATTTATTACTCTGAATTTTGACAAGAATATTTCTTCTAACCACAGATTTGTTATTTGTCATCATGCAATTTTCTTAAATATCTTCCATTCATGATCATAATCTTCAAAAATAGGTTAAAAATTTATATTATGGACGATTAACTTATATTATTATTAAAACTTGTTCAACAAACATTGCAGCAATTGCATTACGAATGGCTTGCGGTATTTACTGTTAATTAGGATAATGCCATATTGTAAATGAATACTTTTTATCGTAAAAATTTTATTAATATTTAAGACATTCTTAGAATGAAGGTGTTATTTTAAAGATCACTGCAAGCTTATGACGATTTTTAACAATTTTTTGTCAAAAATGCTTATTCTTGGTTTTTAAAAAGAGTGCAAAAATCTACTGAATTTTAGATTAAGTAATATCTTAGTTCAGATATGAATGTAAAACTGGAGCCTAGCCTATTTTGAAAATTCAAACAATAACAATAAGTTGATGAGCAAACATGATTTTTGGCTCTCTATTTTGACAAGAATATTTATTCTAACCACAGATTTGTTATTGTAATTATGCAATTTTCTTAAATATCTCCTATTCATGATCATAACCAATTGTCTGGATGCAACTTTTAATCAAAGTTACGTTTCGTTTTTAGAATTACAGCTAGATTAATAAATATTGATTGTGTAGTTATATAGTCTAGAATGAACAACCTAGGAGTCTGAAAGTTGGAAAAGTTACAAAACAATCAAAGTGATATGTCGGTTTTACCGTGAATGACGATATAAATATATTTGTAGACTACAATGGACAATTTACGGAGTCAGAACTTTGGACCTGTATCAAAATTAGATTGATTTCCTAAATCAGAAGTCTGTAAAATTATATGTAAGAGTACACGGATGCCAGAAATAATAAAAGTACACAAAGGAGAAAAAAGTTGCGTCTTTGTCGAATTTTACCCCTTCTTTTGACCTTTCGTTGTATGTTCCTTTCATTCTCAATTTTGATTTTAGGCTTAAAAAATTCTGTGCTTCAGGATTCATCCTCCAAAAAATTTAGGGTCGGTAGGTAAAAAAAACAACTCATTTTTAAGATTTTTTTTAAAAAAAACTTTAATGGTAATAAGATAAAAGTATTTAAATGTTCTGAATGCCTGTTGAAAAGATTTATTCATAAGTTACATGCATAAAGATTAAATGAATACTGTATTAAATACATGCCATATGTCCCCATCGTCCGGGACGTCCCGGATTTAGAATCTTTTTAAAACCTGTCCCGCCTTAAGACACAAAATCTCGGAATTTTTACCTTGTCCCACCATTTTCAAGAAACTTCATAGTCTTGTAAAATACTATCATATTTCATGGTTATATCTCTATATAAAAAGACCGTTTTTGCAATATATATGTATCTAAAGTAAACATTTGATTTACTAAATTTACCCTTAAACACAAAATTACAAACTTTCAAAGCTGTTCTTATACAATTTACAGATTTGTATTTGCCGTATGTTTTGTAAACAAACACACGACATCATAGAGTGTTTTCAATGTATTTGTTCAGAGTAAGTTAATTTTGTCATATTATTAATTAAAATTTAAATACATAAAATTTGCATTTTTATGAAATGTCTGAAAATGTAAAAGTTGATTCTCCTATAGTTATAACTTTTAAATTTAAATTTATAATTCTTTCCCTTAGCATGGTGTTTATTGTTGTTACACTTTATTCTATTTCTGATAAAAAATGTCTTCCGACTTTAATAATATGTCCCGCATTTTTACATAAAATCGCGGATTGTTTTGTCTAATGTCCCGGGTTTCATTTTTTTTAGTTATGACATGTATACGTTATGTGATTAAATTACTGTTCATTATTTATTTTCATAATGTGTATGACAAAATTCCTAACAGAGTCCTTAAAACCCATCGTTTTAACATCTTTCTGATAGATAGCACGTTATGCAAGTGTTGTCCGTTCAAGAAAACGAAAAAAACATAAGCGTCGGCAGTGCCAAGACAGGGTCGATCGGGAAACCTGAAACACAATTTTCAGGCCTTAGCTAGCTAAACAGGAGGTAGTTAGAGCCTCACTTTATTTTCGAAATGTTTACTTTTCGACTTTTAGGATTTCGATCTGCCATAATGTGATTTACTATATGCTTGATTCATAAGTGTCATAGCATGTCTTCACTCAAGATCCCAGAACTGATAAAGGTTAGTCACTATTCTGTCTCGAAAACCTCTTTGTTAAAACTAGGTTCTGATGCTTGCTTTTAATGACCTCAAGATTACCACACTTTTTGTAATTGCCGCGTTTAGGCAGTAAAACTCCACATAAAGATTATTTAATGTTTTTTCGCAAAGGTCCTTTCATTCATAAAATTGGCATTAGTTTTGGTGCATGCGTTCAATAACCCGAAGATTACTAAATTATGCTTACGTTTTTACAGTTATTGCATTTAGGCAGTAAAGCTCAACATTTCTCAATAATAAAGAGTCTTATCTCTATTTACTAGAATAATTAAATTCTATAATGCGAACTGTTTCAAATATCCTATTGATCAATTTGAATCAGAATCATTTGAAGAAGATTCATTTATTACATCTGATCACATATATGTAGATTGGTGCATGTCATTGTCCTCTGAGTATTAATTTAATCGAATGGATATTCACAGGATTTGCAATTGATATGAAAGTCCGAAAATCCGTCCCTCTGGAATTTCCAAAACGACAGATTCCAGACGTAGCGGATTTTTTACGATCAATATTCACACTGGCTAAGGTTTAGACATATAAAACACAAAAATAATTTGTTTTGATTCATTCAAATGCCTTTGAAAAAGTCGGGAATTGTCTTTTGAGTGGTCTCAATACGTGCTTGTCTGCCCATCAAACACGAATATACTGGTCTGTGTCCAAATTGCAATAAATTTCCGAGAGGTGTCAATACGTTTTTATTTGTTAAAGTACGGAATTATATTCAGTGGACTTGTATTGTGCCTTTTTATTATTGTTTCATGTGCCTGGGTAGCTAGCTAGCTAAACAGGAGGTGCTTACTCTTCCGGAGCACCCGGCCTAACTTCCATGGTGGAACCTGACCTGTCAGTTGCAAAGTTTTTACTTTGCTTCTGGATTGTGATTCGGACATGGATAAGTATGGTTTTTTTATTGTGACCATCAACCACACAATCTAATTCATTATTATCCCCCCGCCAACAGTGGTGAGGGGGGATATAGTAATGCCGCTTTGTGTGTGTGTGTCCCAATTGGTTTCCATGCAGTTAAAAGAGAACCGTACATCCGATTGAGCTGAAACTTAGTCAGTTGATTTGTTATGGTGGTAAGTGGTGTGGGATTGCTCGACAGCAAATTCGTGCATCCAAAATGGCCGCAGTTACTAAAAATGGACTTTTTCGCCCAATTCATGGTTTCCGTGCATTTAAAAGAGAACCGTACATCAGATTGAGCTGAAACTTGGTCAGTTGATTTGTTATGGTGGTGAGTGGTGTGGCATTGTTCGACGGTGTGATCATGCATCCAAGATGGCCGTCGTTACTAAAAATAGACTTTTCACCAAATTGATTGTTTCCGGGCATTTGAAAGAAAACCGTACATTCGATTGAGCTGGAACTTGGTCAATTGATTTGTTATGGTGGTGAGTGGTGTGGGAATGCTTAACAGCGTAATCATGCATCCAAGATGGCCACTGTTACTAAAAATAGATGTTTTCACCTGATTTAACGTGTCCGTGCATTTGAAAGAAATCCGTACATCTAATTGAGCTAAAATTTGGTCAGTTGATTTGTTATGATCGTGAGTGGTGTGGGATTGCTCGACAGGGAAATCGTTCATTCAAGATGGCCGCCGTTAATAAAAATAGCCTTTTTCACCTGATACATGATAACATGAAAACCGTACATCCCACTGAGCTGAAAATTGGTCATTTGATTTGTTATGGCGGTGAGTGGTGTGGGATTGCTCGACAGCAATTTTTTAGTTTACTAACTATAGTGTATCTAAAATGGCCATGGTTACTATAAATAGCAAAAACCTATAAATAGCCATTACAGCCTTGTTTATGTACTGATTTTTGTTGGAATCTTAAATATAGAAAAAAGAACTCGGGGTATTAAACATATTTAACAGGTTTTTCTGAAATGTATTTAGTTTCACTTGGTATTGAATTCACTGATGTTCACCACTGCGGGGGGATAGTGTTCTCTGAACACCTTGTTAATTATTTACTCTTCAGAATAAAAATTGATGGATCAAAACTATAATCTTTTAATTATGTAATTCATAATTGGCTTCACGTCCTTGGTGGAAGTTTGCGTCTTTAACATGGTTTGCAAGTTTTTACTTTACTTTAAGATTGTGATTTAGACAAAGATTAGTATGGTTCTCTCATCATAAAGATTAACATCTTTGTTTTTATTTTGTTAATGTATTGGGACCTATATTTTGTGTAAAGTCACATCGAGACGTTACAAGCTATAGGTGAAGTGACAGAAATTTTGACCTTTGGAGTTTGCTTACCACGGTCTACAGGGGGTTCTTTAACGTACCACGCCTGTCATGACACGGTCATCTGATTTTAAGGTCTCTGTCGAAGGACCCCTTGACTTTCAATTCTAAACGCTGAGTGCTTGGCGAAAGAACATTCGCTACCTATTTTTAACTATTGGTCAGACCCTGACGGGGTTCGAATCCACGACCTCCTACATACGGAGAAAACACTCTACCAATTGAGCTACCGTGTTGATATCAGTAAAAGAAATTGCTGATACAACATAACCCGACATTCAACCAAGCAACCAATCGACCTATTTTGATCTATAATGATGATATAGAAATAGACAACTTAAAAACAAGACAATAAACTTTTATTAATAATCAAAACATTCATCCAATCCTTAATCTTCTACGTGGGATAGATCCTGCTGGCAGGCAAAAGAACACTACAAAAACTTAAGCTTATCAAAAGCCAATCCGCTGTGGACAAACTATTTGGAAATTGAATATATTTTTAATCTGCATGAATAGCTTCTGCGTTTATGGCATCTTGAATATCAGTATCTGAAAACCATTGTTCAAGGCTTTTCTGTCATTTTTAATACAACTGCTTTATTTTGAATCTACACTTCTGTCATCATATAAATGTTGAAAAGACAAGGTGAACGGGTGATCGTTTTGCTTAACGAGGTACTTTGTCATCAAGACATACTTCATTTTCAAAATTTAAATCTCCAAAGTTTTGTTTTGGGAATGCATATAGCGATTTTCCGTTACGACCTCATTTGGAATGAAATCATTTTGCTATTTCTACCTTATGTCATTTTCGTCTTTTTCTTGCCTCTAGTAATAACCTCATACATGTATTTTGAAGAAGAAAAAAAATTAGTCCACAGCCTGGTCTTCTTTGGAAATAAATTCTGCTTGCCAAACACTTGATATCACTTTGAATTCCAAATCCCTCAAATTCCAACATTCTGAAAATTGAGTCACTTTCAGTTCCAACGCATGACTGGGTTATATGTTTATGGTCTTATAACAATCATTATCTAAAAACTGTTTTTAAGGAGCTTTTGTCATTTTTTGAAAATAAATGGTTCATTTTGAAACTGTTTTGTCCAATGAGGTTCCACCATATTAAAAACGTAAACGTTAATCTGAACAGTAACTTAATCTAAAACTTAAAAGTTTAACAGTTTGGAATCTTAACTCTATACCAGTTTTGTTAATATAATGTCATCAAATTCATAACATTCATATTTTTACCCATTTATTATATTTATCACGACACTCTTACCACTCTGTACTTTTAAAAAAACAAATTCCATATTATTGCAAACTGGAGTTACACTTCCACAATATTACCTTATCAAAATCTATTCCAACATGCTTTTATTCATTTCCATATCCATGTTTCAAAATTCTCTTCAACTGTCATATTCTGAAAACCAAAGCGATCCTCCTAAAACACCATTTCCAAAAAAAACAGCTTTCCAAGCTACAAGCATTGACAGCCACGCCCTTTAACAACTGAAGTACCTGCTGTTGTGGACAAACTGATTATGTTTCACACATTGGCGGGTTGACAAATCCAAAAACATTACATTCTATCATAACTGATATAGTCACATATACTGCATAGACACATAGAAAGAAATAGCCTAATTTTCTTGTTAATAGCCATCCAGTATAACGTATAGTTCCTAACTGAAATATAAAACCAAATGAATGGTATAAACATAAAGATTACAAATATGTTATAAACACATGTTATTAGTCTGAATTATTGTCCGTACATAATGATAATAATGATGGGCCTTTCCTGACGAATTGATAAAACAAAACCGAATCGAACCAAAATTATTCCAGAAATTCACATTAATTGTTCTTCTTGTGGAAAAGAAGGAATATGAAATTTTGCACATTTTATAAACTGCATAATAATAACAAATTATGTTACTCATATTTTTGTCAAAATACATTTTTTCACTGTTGAGATATAATTGTGAATTGCGAAAAACTACTATTAAGCTTTTGAAACATATTTAATTTTTTATATACTTTTATTCATAATCAAGACATTTATCTCGGTTTTAATTTTCTATGTAGAATAACTCCTGTTGGCCAAAAGATTACAAGAAAGCTGTAAATTTATCACTTAAAATTGAAAAGCCAACTTTGACAAATTTATGAAAATTAAATTTCCTTTTTTTCACGAGGTTCATGAACAGCATCCACGTATGGAAAATCGGTATCCAAAAGCATTTTTGTCACGATTTTTCTGTCATTTTTAGAAAACATCTGCTTTACTTCTCGGGGCTTTTGTATCATAATTTGAAACAAATGCATTCTAGCGAATTAAAAATCGCTTTAAAGTTATTCCAGAAAATGGCAGAAATGAAATTTATGAAAACAAATAAAGAATTCGAAATTTTGAACATTTTACATACTGTATAATATTCGCGAATTATGTTACTCATAAATTTGTCACTGTCACTGTTTTGCGCTTTATTTTTCGAAAAAAAGAAAAAGACCTTTAAGTTTTTAAAACATATACTTACCAAGACTAAAACAGTTAAAAATAGCAAGACTATTGAAAATACCATACCATGACTATTGATGTGAACCTATATAAGAAATAAAAGAAGAATTATTACTATTGAAAGCTTAACCAACATAAACTTTTATAGAGTGGTCTATAGCGATCGCTTATAGACCAATACACCAACAATCGGTCAATTCGATTTTCTTTTAGGTTTCTAGGTTTTTTTCCATCTCCGAATTTATCGTCTTGATATAACTGTCTGAATCCTACTGTGGGGCGTAAGACACTATTACTCTACTCAACCTTACAAACTAAGAAACTTCAGATCTTGTATTTGTTGTTAATTTACATAAAGTAGGAAAAGTGCACATAAAAAATATCTTGAAAGATATGTTTTTGGTTTGTTTCAACAAAAAATTAATATTGCTGTTCATTATGGAAAGATGATAGAATAAGACGCTTTGTAATATAGTTTACACACTTCATATTTTATACAAATTTAATCAGTAAATTAAGACTACACTATGGCGTAGGCATGAACACTGTTTGTGGGTGTCATAAATGGCAAAACAATGTGAAGCGCAAATTCTTTCATTTTTAAAAATGACAGAAAAGATGTAAAAATTCACAATTAGAATTGACTTTGATATCCAAAACAAATAACAATCCATGTCCGAACCAAAATCTCAAAGCAAAGTATATACAAAACATATCAATCCATATGTCAAAACAAAAATCCCAAAGCAAATTAAAAACCTTGATATGTTATATGATTCTTGATCTCCATTCTTCATTTAGCAACGTATATATAAACATCAGAATTACATAGAATGAAACTCAAATTTTCAAAAATTACAAAAAAGTACTTACAGTTGTGCCGGCATAAGCAACACCGGTCTTTAAAAACCATGGCAAAGAAAGACCTAGTAGAATATCAAACACGTTACTTCCTAAAGAGTTTGAAACAGCCATATCACCCATTCCTTAAGAAAAATAAAACAAAGTAATAGTTAATAGTTCCATCAATATATTACTCATTTATTTTCACGATTCATGATTAAACATGTCCTTCATAATATCCATTGCCCGTTTCCTAAATATTTTGTATCTAAATACGGGTAAATACTGACTTAAAACGATAACCATGGTATACAATCATAAAAATATGAAAGTATAGTTTTAATTTCGTCTTTACCTGTATTCTTCAACTATTTTAGAAATTACTTGTATTGTACCATGGTCTTGGTTGCAAAGTTGCAAGTGCATGTTTTAATCCCTCTTCTATTAATGTAAGCAGCGGTATGAAAACCGAATAATGACAAAGTTTTTGTTTTAATTAACATTAATATACGTCGTTGACCATGTGATTGCAATGTTTTTAATATTTGGGTGAATGGAACAAATAAATCGAGATAAAGCATTAATGTGTACATACTGTTACACGCTATTATTACCTATCGTATGTTTCGGAATCACCCCATGTTTTAAGTAATCTGTCATCAGATAATGAACGAATTACACTTGTGTCAGACAAAACGAAACAAACAGTTATCATGTAGCTCACAGTTTGTAAGTAATCGGCTTGATGTAATTCAAATGTTATGTCCTATGTACGTACCTTCTCTTGCAACTAATACACTAGCCATTGCATCAGGGATGCTAGTTCCAGCGGCCAAAAAGGTGATACCCATAACACTATCTGGTATATTGAATGTAAAGCCGATATATGTTACCTACAAGGAATGACACAGCAATCATAAACATAAGTGAAATGGTATTTAATTGCACACATAAACATTTATCCATGTTATCAAAATTCAAAATATAACTCAATGCTCTTTCTCATTTAAAGTCTCTTTTGTAATAATATTGTTTGATATGCGAAAGAAAATTATTTTTATTGTATTTCAATAAAGTGTTGTTGTTGGACACCAAAATATATGTTAGCTCTCACACATGGTGGCTTAATGGTATTATTTCGTCTTTTTGTAATTTCACTAGACGTTATTACTAGACGAGAGAATGAGACGAAAATGACATTTCAAAGTAGAAATAGCGAAATTGCGGTCGTAACTGGAATTAACTATATGCATTCTCAAAACTTTAAATGTTGAAAATTGAATGTTATTCTTGATGACAAAAACGTCGTATGCGCAAAACGATAATCCGCACACTTTGTCTTTTCAACATTGAAATCAACATAATGACATTTACTGTGTACAGAGATGTTCTTCAATAATCGCAGATGCGCATACCACTTCCTGGTACGACGAGACTCAAGTGATGAAAAATACTAATCATTATTCATGTTTAATGGATTTCTATGTTTTTGTATTTTATATTTTGTTTTCATATACATATTTTGTATATTTTCCAATTTTACTATTTGTATTAACGACGTGTATAAAACGTAAAACGTTTACTCACCATCCATACCATTATATAGGAGAATATGGCTATCCATACAATAGACAAATAAAAGTGCCCATAAACCACTTCTCCCACCTGAAATTTAAAAATTAAATTGTTGTTGAAATTAATATGCTTGGCAACATAGTTAATGAACCAAAGACGTGATAAGACATGAAAAATATATAACGGAACCAACGATTACTACTAATTTGCACTGCCATAAGATAAAAAACAACAAAATGTTATCAAATGATATGATACAGTAGTTTCTAACGACCAAAACACAAAGTGACTCTTAAAGACGCACTCAAATATAATAGATAGATTTGTCCGAATATATTTCATTTCAGCTTTGGAATTTAATCATTTTTGTAAAGTTAAAAAAAAGTGCCAATCCATGTACAAATCACAATCCCAAAGCAAAGGAAAAATTTTGAAACTAGCACATGAAGTTAAGCGACTGAATTTTAACCAGGGAAGACATGGCAGGTGCCCCGGAAGGGTAAGAACCTCATGTGTAGCTAGATACATCCGCCACGTGTGTAATCAAAATTGTGTTAAAGGAACATGGAACTATGAGACGTCAAAAATATCCAACTACCCAACATGCGCATAATAAATGGCTAAAGGTGTGAAACTCTTTTGTTATATAGATTTGCATTGCACCAGTTTTAATTTCACAGCACTAGACCGCCGTTTAGGACTATAATTCCTCATCGGCATTGCTTGGACCAAAATTATGAAACCAAATTATTTCCAGATGTTACAATGCATAGCTATATTGCATTAAAATATATATGTAATTTAATACCTACTTTGGTTTTCTGCAATCAGGGACCGTATAGTATAAAATAGTATGTAGAGGGTACATCAAACCCCATTTCAAAAAGTTCAAATAACCATCATCTGAAACAAAATCAAGTCATATATTATAACCTTATCAAGTTAAACAATGAAGCGCAAATTTAGTTAACCGCTGTTTGAACAAATAGGGAAAGAAAAGAGTCAGGAATGGAAACATGAGGAGAGGCAGCCACAATGGCAAGTAATAGGGATGGCTGGAGAGGAAAGATATTTGGTCCAATTCTCCACCAGGAAAGATGGACATCAAACTTATCAACAATACTGCGATGACGGTCACAAAACTTTTTGAGGGCCTTGATAAGCCTAGGCTTGCAATATCTCCGATTAAACAATTCATTTGCAAGAAGCCTGCTTCGTTGTACAAAGTCACCGTAGTGGGAACAAGCTCTACCATAGCGTATTAGTTGGGAAACAAATACACCATAAACAGGAGATGCAGGTATATTGCTGCATAGAAAAGGAAAGTTGACAATAGAAAAGTTTCAAGTGTAGCCTTTCATAGGCGTCATAATTCAGGTATAAGTCTAAATATAAAGCAGCACTTGAGTATTTTTCCTTTAGAAGTTAAAATGTAAAAGCAGACAGACAGACCAAAAGCATTTAAGTGATTTTGTTTGTTTTAAATTACTTCCAAATAAAGATAGTTTCCCAATCTTGATCTTAACCTAATTAGACAAATAGAATTCCCCCCAAAAACAGTAATAAACAAGTTAATCTATCAAAATAGATTTAATTTATCCAAATTAAAAAGGCAGAAGGTAGTTTTAAAAAGTCGTAACAAATCACTTACTCTTCTTTAAACTACTGACTATAAACGCTAGATATTTAAAGACGATGGATATATTGCAAAAAACATGCTGAAAGTGTACATACAGTGACGTTATATCACAGACAATTAGTAATAAAATACAAGGACATATATACCGTATGATACATACCAATACTAGGTAATTTTCTCCAGAAATCCCAATCTTCACCCTCCATTGTTAAAGTAAACCTAACAAAGAAATAAATTTACAATTTTAGTCACATTCCCATAGTAAAAACTTTGAAGACTGGCAAATCCTAACTCAAGAACTTTCACCAGGAAAGGTAGATCGGGTGCTCTGGAAGGGTAAGCGCTCACCTTACACTAAGCACTAATGATGATAATTGTCGTCTGATACTGTGAAACTAAATTGGTATTTTATGTAATACATTATGTGATAAGCAACAGAGCTCCAGATAAGAGAAGTATCTGTGTAAATACCCTTTAACGTTTTTTATAATACTTGTAAGGGTATCATAACCCTTTGAAAAACCTCATCACCCTTTACAATTCTTATAACAATAGAGCCTGCTATGGGTGTTGATCTCATGACCCAAGTACCTGTGAAATGCCATTGTCACAATGAAGATTATGTTACTGTATTATTGTTAGAAGTTAAACTTATTTGAATAAATGGCTTTAAAAATTGCCCATACTCTTTAGATTTTAGAGGATAACCTTTAGAAAAAAAGTAATGGGTAACGACCCTTCATGCCAAATTCTTATCTGGAGCTCTGAGTAAGGTAACGTAACAGCGAGTAAATGTAACAGTTTTTCTGTTAAGTTCATACAAAAGATATTCTTTCTGGCCATTCTGTCAATATTAATTCCATAAACAACATATGGGTAGATTGTCATGTGCATGGTTAATTTTCAAATATTTATTATTCTATCTTCAACAATTTAGACCTAAGGCTTTTACATGACGGCAAGACGTTTGATCAGGAAACTTTAAAGGAACTAGAACAGATAAATAGATAAATTTGACTAAGTAATCAACGCAAAAGGGCAATGATAATGTATAACCAGATAGAGCTAATATATTGGATACAAACATATCAGCCTTGTCCAAATTACAATCCCAAAGTGAAAACTTTGATGACTAGAGAATTACGTTTAACTTAAAAACTTCCACCAGGGAAAGTAGGCGGGTGCACCAGAAGGGTAAACACTCAGCACGCGTATATATTATATTTGAAAATTAAAGGAAATGAACTTTGGATCGTCAAATACATCTAAGGTAATTTCGATACAGGGACCAAGTGAGAATATGTATCACAGTTTTAAAGCAATAGTTAAAATAATTTGGGATCCCTTTTTCCGATCACACAATCATATTTCAGAATATTGAGTACTGCAGTCTGAAATACATTAAGTACTGTTTTATTGATTTATGTTCTATTTTCGGACACTCGATACAGACTGATTATACACACAATGTTGTCTATCTTTACTCAATTCACGATTTATTGTCACGAAGCTTGCGTATAATGCGGGGATGTATCTAAATCTGGATATTGAAAATCATTATGTCATTCATTGGGGACACAGACAGAGATAGTATTCGTGATTTGATAACAAAATGTTCCGGATTAATAAGCGATTTAAAAAAAAATAAAAATACAATGTAGTTATTTTTTCTGTATGCATCAAACGCAGACATTTAGTCCATGGATGTAAGGTTATATAATAATGTGTTTAATTAAAATATTAACATTATGTACTAAACCTATGGAATTTTTCTATTCAATTTAAAGTTTTTTGTTTATTAAAATTAAGCTTTGATGCGTTTTTAGTTTTATCTAACATTAAACTAGTTTTTCCGTCTGATTTGATGAAATACAAGTTTTATCGAACACGCGTGATACAGAACTTGTATCACCGTGGTGATACAACACGGTGATACAACATTGACGGTAAAGTACACGTGCACTTCTCATTGTGACGTCATTGGGGAATCGCCGATTTGTCAAATGTAAACAATGACGTCATTACTTCAAAACATTTCGTAACATAGTTCAGTGGTTTTCTGTGGTAAAATGTATTTTTTTCACATAAAGTATTGTTTTTTTATTATTTTAATTACCTAATAGGAAATGTTAGATAAAAATATCATATACACAGTGTGTATGCACAACCCTTCGTATCAGTCTCGTCCTTTTTTCGTAGCTGTATCACTACTCGTTGCGCAAGCGCGACTCGTAGTGATACGACTACAAATAAAGGACTCGACCTGATACTGAGGGTTGTACATACACACTGTGTATATAATATGTATATACTTGCAAGAGCAAGATTTTCCTCAACTGTTTTTAATATTCAATAATTTACCTATTTCAATTTTAAGAAAATAAAATTTATGCATTTTGACGCATCTGCGATTTAGATCAGATAGATATAAAATAAAAAGTCTTAATATTAGCCATAGTTTATGACCCTTTATCCTGGTTTTTTGACAAAATCAGCCCAGAGAAATTAACAAACATTTCAGATTAGCTAATTCACGTTTTTGTTATACAGTAAAAATTTTTATTTTACCATAAGTAATTACTTAATATGATTTTCCAAATGTGTAATAATCATATAATTTAATTATTTATCTTTGGTTTTGGTTTTTCGACCTTTCATTTTGTTATACCAATTGCTAGAAAATGATGGTATTTATCTTCCGGAGCACCTGGCCTCTCTTCCCTGGTGGAAGGTCACTTGTTTAACCTAAATTGTCAGTTTCAAAGTTTTTACTTTGCTTTGAAATTATGATTTGAAAATGGGCCTATATGTTTGTTTTTGATTCTAAGAAATCGGACATAAAAAACAAGACTTAAAATTTATTATAGATAATGCATTGTACTCACCAACCTCTGATACAACGTGTATATGATATAACACTTGATTTCTGTGCCATCTTTCTGAATTGCTGACGTTTTTGATAAGCTGTATCTAGAAGCATTTTCTTTCTCTGTAAAAGTTGAAAATATACAGTGAATATGATATAAAGTATAAAAATAAGAACTAAAAAAAGAAATGTTAAATTATTTCTCAAACTACCTATGATGTACTTGTTTTCGTCTGCCTATAATCACTATCAGGCTTTATTTTAACTTTTCTTCATTTCAAACTTGGACATATTATTCAGAAGCGAGAGAGATTGACAAGAGGTAGGGCAAGGTCGAAAATAGGTATAAAAGGAAGAATTTCGAATGCAGTTTTCCTATAGCATATTTTGTAAAACCAAAAGGCCCCATTTGCTCATCAAAGTTTTTGACGAGAACATTACTAAATTCAAAGTTTCTGCATAAAACTTACATTCACGCACCAATATTCAGAAAGAGCGCACTAGAATGCTTTCAATTATTCATTAGGTAGAAAAGTCGTAATGCTTGGTGCCCCGATATCACAAACTGGTATAATATGTAATTGGAATCATTTCAAGCAACAATTATACTTACATATGATATAATGAGGAAAGCTGCAGCCCTGAATCTAGATTTTGGCTTAAAATTCTTCATCATCATTAGACGGAAAATAAAATCAGTAAAGTGTGGTCTGAAAGAGAATTATCACACATTTTAGGGAAATGAAAAAAGCTAATGCACACAAAATTACGAAACAGAATTTAAACGAAATACCTTAACTCTTGAGTCTATAACATATAAAATTTAAAAAAAACGGTGTCAATTGACAAACTAATTGAAACTGAAGATTCCTGAAATTGTTGACGAACTTGAACCATACCAAAATAGCTTACCATCTTGTTTCATTGGGGATAGTAATTTATTTCATGACAACTTCAAACTCCATTTCACAACAAGCGACTAGACAGTCGGGTAGTTCTCCATTACAAACAGAAAGAATTATAAAATTGTTGAAGCGTTTCTTAACAACAGGTAACTCACAAATGCTTTAAGAATTGGTACGACACCATTGTCTGCATGGCACCAATTGAAACATAAAACTCAATAGGGTGAAAGATATGTGCATATAGACTTCATTTTGGAGTTAGTTATAGCCCCAATCAACGAAACATATTTTAGTAGCCTGAATAATAACGTCTTAAAACAGATTTACACGGAAGAAGTTAAACTGCTTGGAAAAGCAGTTGGAATTGAGACCCTATTTGAGACAAAAGCTATATCTACTAGCTATTGTTAAACAAATCACCATGGTGGTCGCCTGGTGAAAGTCAGTGTCTTTCACACACCTAATAACTTTGGGGTGCTGTTTGAGATAATAAAATTGTTTGTTGATTATTTTATATTTTAGGTTGACGGTTAAATGAGTTTAATGTTATGTGTCAATAGGCCATGCCAAATAAATATGTCCTCCGACATAGTAATATTTATAATTAAGGTAGCGCATTTTATATAACGATTTAGATGAAAAAACCTACTTGATTTGTGTACTTTTGGCATATTCATCTGGCTGAAATGGTTTATTTGCCGAGTAATCAGTTTGGACAAACACATCATCATCATCGTCATTGAAGACCTCTATAAAAATCAAACAAAATCTGAATCTTCTGATCAACTGCACTCGATACAAAATGGTATTCTGGGTTAATACATTTTTGTTTTGAGATTTAATAGAAACTAACTATTATTTTACATCTTTTTTATTTCATTCATAGAATAATATGGAATTAGATAAGGGTTAAAAAAAGTTCACCGACGAACAAATATTTTAAAGTTTTAAAATCAAATTTAAAAACAATACAAATACATAACGCAAAAATAATAGGGTAAAACCCCATGCATTATTCCACAATACATACGATATATTATAAATTACACACGTGGCAGGTGTAGCTAGATAACAGAAGGCGCGTACCCTTCTACCTTGTAGAAGTTCACGTGTTTAACATTTTTCCAGTTTCAATGTTTTTACTTTGGTTTAGAATTTTAGAATTTTAGAATTGTGATTTGGACATGGATTGATATTTTGTTTTTACATTGAAATAGTAAACTGCAAACAGTTGAAAGGATACAATAGACAAACAACATATATCTGATTTTTCGGCAATAGTATTTCAATTCTATTTTACAACTTTGAATAAAACGTCCCTTCTTCAGATATATTTTTGCAGGAGACAATGACATTGGCTTAATATGTGTTTGGTTTTTGTTATGTTGATTGCTATTTTGTTATGTTTATTGTTTGTTTTTCTTATACCAGAGTGCATGCTATCCTGTTGAATATTGCCATAGTTTATAATGAATAGTCCCGAGTTTGTTATTTAATACATACCGTAGTCTCCTTGGAACATTTTCTTAGCACCATTCATTTGTAGCATGGCGGAAGACGATAATTTTTCTAACTGGTTTGTGACAAATACTTGTAGAGTTGTATTAAATCTGAAAAAGTATAAAAATGAAATGATGTCTGTATTCACAATTATTCTGAATATATTTAACGTTTAATGTTTTTACATTGCTTTCGTTCTCAATTTTGAATTTACTCATGGTAGGTGTACTTTCTCGACAAGAATTGCTTACTGCTCCTGAGCATTTAAAAATATTATATTTGCTCTTTTATATACGTAACCATCAAATTTGTCACAGATTACAATAACTAATGATGAATATTTTCTCATGCCTTGACCTCAAACATTCGTCAAACTAATTTTAATAAGTGGATCTATATCCAATTATCAATTTAATTATTTAATTTTGTATGGTTCGTTATGTTCATTCATTTGAAATATGTCAGTGTGATAAAAAAGATCCACTGTTATCAAATAAATATCGACATTATTTAACCATTAAACTGTCTAGAAATAGCGTTTATAGTGCTATAACTTCCATTGCCGTGCAAAGCAAACCGAATAACGCGCGCTAGCGCGTTATGACTAATTTGCTTTGCACGGCAATGGAAGTTATACCACTATAAACGCCATTTCTAGACAGTTCAATGGTAATATTTACATTACGCATTTTTTGAAAATCTTATTTTTGTTTTTGAATCCTGATATAAATTTAAAACACTGTCGTGTACGACATGCAATTCCAATTACTGGAACAGCCTATCAATGACGTCACGAACATAGGTGTCAGCAAGAAATGAGTGACGTCACATTAGCAACTGTAATTACAGTCCTATAACTTCATTTGGTCTAAAACAGAGTTTAATACAATAAACACCATAAATGTAAATATTTGTTTTTACAACCCAAGGAAAGATTGTACAGATAGAAACTGTTGTTAACCATGCTATGGTCATCAATTCTACTACAAATATGTTATATATTCCTTATTACATTGTTTTGTCGGTTTGTGTCAAGGATTACACTTACATTAATTCCTTTCAGCACAATTTCTCCGTTTCCAATAGTAACTATTAGTTTGTCATTAGTTTTACTTTATTACGCAATTTATATTCCTGTATCGTCATTAGTCTACAAATCCTTTCTAGACATAACAGAATCGTGAATTTATGTTGATAACAATAATCTAATTGAACATTGCCTTGAAATTGTGTAGAAGGAACTTAACAGTAGTAATAATGGACCATAAATAATAATTAGTATTTGACCATAGAAGTTGTTATCTCTCACCCTTCCAAGGCTATTGTAGTAACAACAGAAAGGAATTCCAGAGGAATAACGAATATTTTTATGGAAGTGTACTATTTTTTATTAGTTTAAAGGTACAAAAAATCTGCTAACAATAAATCTGTGATGAAAGTAGATCTACTGTGATCAAAAAATATCGAAACTATTTGTTTTTACAACCCCAAAAGAGATTGTACGATTGAAACTGTTGTTAATCATTTTGTGATCACCAATTCATTCTACTACAAGAATATGTTATATGTTCCTTATTACATTGTTTTGTTGGCTTGTGTCAAGGGTTACACTTACATTAATACCTTGCAGCAGAATTTATCTCCGTTTCCAATAGTAACTATTAGTTTGTCATTAGTTTTACTTTATTACGCAATTTATATTCCTGTATCGTCGTTAGTCTACAAATCCTTTCTAGACATAACAGAATCGTGAATTTATGTTGATAACAATAATCTAATTGAACATTGCCTTGAAATTGTGTAGAAGGAACTTAACGTAGTAATAATGAACCATAAATAATAATTAGTATTTGACCATAGAAGTAGTTATCGCTCAACGTGTTAAGGTCATTGAAGTAATAACAAGATGGAATTCCAAAAGAATTCCCAACAGAAATATGGATTATGTTTTTTATGAAAGTGCATTATCTTTCTTTAGTTTCAAACCATTCTGCTATTACTATTCTGTTGCTTCCTAAAACGTTCTTTCTGTGGAAGCAACCCAAATATGGCACTTTATAAGGATTATGCGTGTTTGATTTAATACAATGGCAATAAAATGACATTCTTTCCTTTTGTCATTGCAAATATTAGATAACTTTAAAAAATATGTTCTCCTTTTTCAACATTTTGTGTCAATCAGTCGTGTACTACACGATAATCTGTTCATATTGTCTGAATATCGTTCACGGAGTTCTATTCCGTTTTACACTAAGTATCACAAAATTATTATTTTAATTATTGTTAGGCTTTGAAATAATGTCTAAATTTATGTTTTTTTTACTGAAAATGCCTTGAATTTTCATCAGCACGGTTCTGAAATAGTCCTTGATAAATACTCGAGTGAGAAATTACATCAATATACATAAAAATAATTTTTTTTCTGAGAGCCATTTCCTGTCACTTGTTGTCTCAATCTATTTTAAATCAAATATTCCTGTCTCGTTTGTCTGTAACAAAATAAACACTGTTGTTAAGATCTCAATCGGTTCACTAAATCATTAGTTTCTATCAGTCACAGCAACGTATGTATTCATTGTATCGATTTTCTTCTTTTTGTAATACTAATTGATGCATGTTTAGCAACATTCAAGTAATGCATTGTAAAACAAGCACAAATGATCTCGTAGGATTAAATGTGCATCAAAGCCTTTACATATTGATTTCATTGTCTATTGTATTTCCTTTATTTTATCCGAACAAGAACCTGTACTTGCGATTTTTAAGTCCAAATGTCACAGGTATCAAATAAAAAAATACATACTCATCTATGTCCAAATCGCAATCCCAAAAGCGAAGTAAAAACTTCGAAACTGGCAAATTAAGTAAAACACTTGAAATCACCACCAAGGAAGAGAGGCTGGGAACTCCGGAAATGTAAGCACCTCCTCTTATTTAGCTAGCTAACCCGCCACGATTGAAATAACTTAATTTGCCAGTTTGAAAGCTTTAAGCTTGCTTTTGAGGTTGTGATTTGAACATGGATTGGTATGTTTGTATTACTGTTACGTACCTCATAACCACTATATAACCAGCATAAAGCACTAACATAATCAAAGACTCATACCACGTGACTGTTCCATCCGCAACGACCTGAAAAATATACATAACTTAGAATGGATATGGAGCATTAACATAAAATTTATTGTCATATGAACAATGCCTTTGTCATACAATTTTGAATAAGTAAATGTGATATAACAACTAAGAACGACACTTAGATTGTTCATTTAATAATTGCGTCCTAACTATAGTACGACCATTCGAAAAACATGGAAAGTAAATTTTCATTATCCTTATAAATAAGACACATTTATTTCTAATTTTCTTCAATTGCAGATGACAAATAGAATCATGGCTATGAATGTTATTAATTTTCTTAATCATTACTTCTTAGTTCTTAAGCATGCTAAGTTATTAGTTGTTTAACAACCTTGGTAAATGAGAAACACAACGATGTCCTACAGGACTTCTATGACAAAAACCGTTTGTCTAGCGCTCGAAAATTTTGCTACAACGCTTATTGTCATACTAATTTGACGTTCACATGATCTTTTCCTCTATATTTTCTTTATAAGCTTCTCACTGTTATCGCTTAACCCAAATCACGCCAAAAACATACTGAATAAATGGTGGCAATTCATTTACCGTATGTTTATATAAACTTACTAGTATTAGTACAATGACTGATAGTGAATAATAAAACGAATCTCTACATAATGGCCACCAGGATAAAGAAACAACCTATTTAAAAAAGAAAAGAACATATTAGTGGCTTTTTAAATGAAAAATAAATGCATAAATACGGTTTTCAAATCAAACTTTCAGGTCCACGATCAAATCACAATCCAAAAATATATTTCTTAAGGAATCACTAAATGTAAAATAGTTGGTTAACATGGATGCTTTACAAATAATTTACCACAGTACTGAACACTGTTCTGCCATTAATTGCAATTCCTATCTATCTCAGATTTAGGGCATTATTATAAATGGTATCATAATGTGTTTATTTTGATTTCTTAATTGTTTTTGTTCGTCGTTTCTTGTCATAGAACTTAAGACTGAATGCTATTGGTTGATACTTGTACTTTTTTGAGGTGTCGTTACTAGTAGTCTGTGTGGGTTGAGTGGTGCGTGTGTCTCGTTGAAGTAATTTAACAACCTTGGAATCGGTCCTGTTGTATCGGTCGTGTCTGCGTGTATGAGGCAATGTCGTTTTATGAATCATTATTGTTAACTAAGTTCACATTAGTACATTTGATAAACATTTACCAAATCCCAAATGGCTTAATTAAAGAATATTTTACATAACACTTGTTCTTGTTGGGACATTTGCTATTGAATCAAATATCCATAAATAGTTGCGAGTTTTTACAATAAGTATTCTCAATAGATATTTATATTTATATTGTATTACATCGCCATGTCACAATAATACATCATCAAAGACAAAAATGGCGGCCCAGGTTTAAATCACAAAATAAATAACAAACTGAAAACGCCGGTTCATGTTTCAATCACTAAATAAAAACTAGCAAAATTAGGTGGAAATACGACTTAAACCACTGAAGTAAGATTTGGTGCTACGGAATTATCAGCTAATCCATCACATGTATTCAAAATTGAAAATTGAAAAGTTACATGAAACCATGGGAACCATGGTACCTTAAATATATCCTGGATAATTTTAGATACAGAGACCTTAAACTATACTTATTAAAAGTATTAAAAATAAAATTTAATAGGAAAACAATAGGTCACAACTTCAGGTCATGGAATTCATGATTTCAAAAACAGAAGAAAAAACCAACTTGTCATTATTTTTGTTCTTATTGATTGACACAGATTTCCGACACCAAATAATTTATTCTGAAATCAACGTCCTTGTCTGAAAAATCTGTAGACAATATATGGAAGTGAATCAGACATGAAGAGTCATACGGATGATTGTCACGTACAGCATTTGATTACATTAGACTCAAAGGTTCTATAAAGTATACGTTATCTTAAAGAAATCAAGTACAAGGAAATACTCGATTGAGATTGAATTTTACAGAAATGCTATGTTACAAATTGACCGATTGATTTTGTTGTTGCAAGCCGAGAAGAAAAGACTAATTGAATTAGCTGAAAATAGGACAATGTCAATGCAATGAGAAATTCAATTTCCTATAAAGATTAAAACAAATAGAAATGTAACAACAGTGATTTATTTACTCAAAATTGCAATGATTATTGAAGTAACTGATAGATCTTGATGGCTGAATACGTCTCATTAATTCTTTTTGGTCAATCTAAAGAACGCTATATTTAGACAGTAGAAGTTTATGTGTTGGTATTAATTCCCTAAATGCTGTTAATGTTTACAGAAATATAACGGTAATTATTTTGATAAAAGAGTTTTATTAAAAAGGATATAAGATAAAAGAAGACTAGTTGTTGTCATTTTTGTGTCTTGGGAAAACCAAAACCTATGTATTTTGATGACACACACGTGACGGGTGTAGCTAGCTAAACAGGAGGTGCTTACCCTTCCGGAGCACCCGGCCTCACTTCCCTGGTGGAAGTTCACGTGTCTAACCTAACTTGTCAGTTCCAAAGTTTTTGCTTTGCTTCTGGATTGTGGTTCGGAAATGGATAAGTATGTTTGTTTTTGATGATTACTACGATTTCACGTCGGGTGTGTGGGTAAAGAAGGTGTATTTTCACTATAAAAAACTAATATGATATTTATAAGAAATACAATAACGCTTGATAAAGGCTCAAGTCTCGTTATATCCTAAGACAAACAAATCCGTTACAAAACATAATGTAATGTTTTCAGTGTTTTAAACCTAACTAAAGAGATGGCATTACATAATATTTAATCCTTTATCTCATGTTATTGTAGACTTTGTAACTACAAATCATTTTGTTTTTAAATTCACAGACTACACTTCATACCTAATGGCTAATGGCGATATCTAGTTTTGAAAAATAAAGCATTTTAATGACAAACAATTCCTTGTAAAACGATAAAGTGTGTGTTGTTTATTTACGCTTTGCCATTTATTCCATAAGCACTTTCTCTGGAAGAGTTAAACCGATAACGTTAAAAGCATTGACGAAAATAGTAACAAATTATATTATAGGGTTATTGGACTGATATTGTGAAATATTGTCCCGAATTGACTCGACATTTGCACGAGCTTGCGAGTGCAAATTTCGAGTCAACGAGGGATAAAGCGTGACAAAGCGTGCAATATGAAAAATTGATTCAGGAAACCTCGGACTGGAATAAAGTTTGCGTGCAAATATCGATATTTATTGCACGCGAACACCTCGGTATTTATCATTTAATTTCTATGTGATGCATATATTGCTATATAAGAAAAACCAGTATTGTATGACAATCATGAATATATTTGACGTGGTGTTTCAGACATTTTCATTAAAAGCTTCTTTTAATTTTATAGCTTCATATTCCATCTCTTTTTCAATATTCATTGCAGTTTCAGAAAAGACAATTAACTTTGCAACAGTAGTTATTGGATACATACTGAAAAGTTTTTATGTAAATTATTGGATATGCTATTAAGCAACTACTAATATAACGTATATCATTAAAATTGATTATTAAGATCAGGCGCTTTAAGACAGAATTTTTCTTGACCAACTTAAAGGGTGTTCACATATATAAAATTCAAATAAGAGCAGACAGTCTGGTTTTGTAAGGAATGATATTCTCTTGTCTAGCATATTGTATCGGTATATTCACTCAGAACTTTATCTACAGTATTGGCTTGTACATTTAACACTTAATAACTAAATACGTTTGTTAATCAAAGTCTAAAACTACCAGACAGCGGGTCCAATTTCATGCTATATAAATGGTCTGCTGGACTCTGTAAAATAATTCCTCGATCATCAAATCGAATGGCTTGAAATGAAGAATCTCTGATAATTCTCCCGAGCATAATTCATATAACCTTTTGATAGCATGAAAGGAAGAATATCTTTCATAACAGAAAACATTAAAGTTCGCGGCACCTAATGTCGTTACAAATTTTCTTTCTTTAAATACCTTGATTTCCCACGTCATTTTCATCACTATCGTCAATCAATTACAACGGAACGTGTTACATTTTACATTTAATTCATCTTAAAACTATTTTTTTATTCTTGCAGCAGCACATGCTTTTCACATAAAAGGGGCGAGCAAGGAATATGAAAATTACAAATCAACCACGAACATAACGGCCCATGTTCAAATTTCAATCCAAATAGAAAAGTGAAAACTGGCAAACCAAGTAGATCTCATGAACATTTTAAAGAAGCGAGACCAGGTACTTGTCTCCTGTTAGGCTAGCTAAACCGGAAATGTGTGAAGTCAAAATTGAGAATGAAATGAGCATGGAACTCAGAGATGTCAAATATATGCAAGATAATTTTGGATACAGCAGTGTGTTTAATAAGCAGAATGGTATGAATCTCTCCAATAGTAATATATTGTATTTTTTAATCATTGTGAATGGTATAATGTGTCCAACTAATTTCAGGAATTTTTTTTATCAATGGTTCTTGGAATTTGATTATTTTTTCTTTTTTTCACACTTCCCTTCATTAATTTGTATGGGTTCGTGATCTTGATTCTATCACCTGATGTCAATTGCACGATTTTTTTATTTCAAACTCGCTTCTTTTTAACAAATGAAAACAATAGGAACTGATGATAAATATTCTTATCTGAAGGGTTACACGCACTACAAAAAGACGTAGCGGATTTAGACTAGACAACCCTTATATAACGTTAATAACTGGTAGTTGACTGGTAATCAAAAGCTGAAATAACATTTTATTTACTCCAACATCCTTCTTAAGGAAGGGTCTCATGGACTGAATATCAAATACGCTTTTACTAAGTAAATTTGTCGTAAAATTAAAATCTATCCTCGAAAAAAAATCCATAAACAAATCATTCTAACTTGGTCACATTACACAGACATCATGATATTTCCTATGCTAATAATAATATCTCTTGCCTACAAAATAATCAACAAAATGGAACTGTGGGACGTCAAATATATAACTTAAACAGTTGCGGGAATGTTATATTTTTAAAAAAATCTTTCTTTGAAAAAACAATCCATAAAACAAATCGTTCTGACTTGGTCACACTACAGAGACATCATGATATTTCCTATGCGAATAATATCTCTTGCCTACAAAATAATCAACAGAATGGAACCTATGGGCGTCAAATATATAACTTAAACAGTTGCGGGAATGTTATATAGATATCTATCTAAAATGCCAATGAATCCTCACATAAAAATGCTTTTATGAATGAAAAGCATAAAAACAATTCCCATGTTGGAGTTTTAAAAACAATTGTGACAATTTATTTGCCAAATGTTGATTAAAAATATAAAAGGAAGCGTTGGTAAATTTATTTGCAAATTTGAAACAATAAACTTCATATCAATCTTCTATCTGCATATTATATTCCACATAAACTTACGACGAACTTATTTCGTCAGGAAAAAGAATAGAGAATGTTTTCTCAGTTTCTTTAAAGTTATTACCAACATACGATGATAAATTAAAATGTTTGTTTGCATATGAAACGCTTAAGCCACAAAACACAAATAAAAAAGAATTCTATGTCTTACAAGGATAAATTTTTAACAATTTCATGAAAACTCTGTTCATGGTCGTGTCGGTGGAATTTTTCTTAGTTGAGCTGCATCGGTAATATAAGTGGGATAAAACTTTTCGGATTAAGTTGATTAGTTGTATTGTGTGCTAATATTTGATTCTAAAGAATTTTTATGTCATGTGTTTTTTTAATATTTTATAATTAATAAATATTTAAAACTGATTACTTTCCAATTGCGCAAATGTTACATAGATATTCATCTATACAAAATAGCAATAACTGCCAATGAAACCTCACATAATTAATGCTTTTATGAGAAAAAAATCTCACGATGAATATTTTAAAATTGAACATTTATTGTGACATTTCATTGGTAAAATATTGATTTAAAATCTAAAACACGCGTGGGTTAAATTAATTTGCAATTTTTAAACAATTTACTTCAAATTATTCTGCTATCTTCAAGCTGTGTGCCACATAAACTATCGACAACCTTATATTGTCAAGAATACAGAATAGAGAATTTTGAAAAATAAAAAGGACGCAAGACGCGTGGGTTTAATTTATTGACAACCACGTATTTAAAACAATTAACTTCTTACCAATTTGCTATCTACATATTATGTGCCACATAAACTATCGACAACCTTATATTAAAGAGAATGTTTTCTGAGTTTTTATATGGTTATTACCATCATACAAAGATAAATTGAAAACTTTAATAATTTCAGTTTTGGTTTTGTATTCTTTGTAAAGTAGACAAAATCTACAACTTATATGGTATGAGAGGGTTAGGGCTGCTGTTATGTTTCTTTTTTCATAACTAATTAAATGACTTTACTAGCACTGTACAATTCGCTGTATTTATGCTACGTTTGATTTTCAAATATGGAAAAAGATCAGAAAAATAAAAAAATTTTGAAAAAAGTGAAATTATTATATAATGGGTTCTCTGCAGTCATATTTACATACTTTATGCGACGGATGTAACGTTTATTATAAGGAGATATTGAGTATACTAACAGAAAACCTTTTCTCTGCATTTTCAAACATTGATTATATCATTTTTCACAAAATTGCTGAATATTCGCACTTTAGTGAAGTTACTTGATTTTTCAATTTTTGGAAAGAAAAGGCAAACGGCCAAAATGCATTGATGGGAACATCTTTAGAATTACTTTTTAAACCTTTTCAATTTTGCGAATGGGGTATTGTCTGAATATGTTAAAACAACTTTCACGATTTAGACTCTTTTATCAAGTTAAAATTTGAAATTTCTCAAAAACTAAGGTATACTCCCTCATGCAAAGTATTTCTTTAGCTTAATTTGGTAAAATATATTTTGGTCCTTTGGGTAGCTTTTCAACATCTTCAAAATAATTTTGGTTTCATAATTTTGATCCAAGCATTACTGATGAGGAATTGTATTCCGAAACGGCCGTCTAGTGCTGGTAAATTAAAAGTGGTATAATATGTAATTATTAACCTACTGGAATGAAAAGAGGCAACATTCTTGTTAAAGAATAAACTCTCTCTGTGGAATTTCTTTTACACTTTTGTTGATATGGTTAATTGTATACGTACTGGTTTAATGGGTAGCTATGGCTTTAGCTTAAATGTGTTATTCAGATATTGAATATTAAATATGTAAGGTTTCATCTCAAAGGATTATTTCTAATCTTATAGATGAGGACTGTTGGCTACTGTTGTTTTGTAATTATTGACTATTATTATACAAAGAAAACGACTTACCTCTCCTGCCAATAATGCACATAGTCCAATTACAAATAAAATGTTGAATACTGCTGATCCAACTATTGTTCCTACTCCCACGTCACCTTTTGTGATGAAGACACCTACAATTGATAATGTATTATTATTTAGCTGAAGCGTTTATCTTTATAGGAAATTATTACCAAACGCATGCTGTTGTCACAAATTATCTTTAATTTTTTAAACAAAAGTAAAGTTATTTAAAGTTAAAAAAATATCTTAAACTTTGACATTTAAAAGACATTATAATTATATATCGCATAATGTTATTAAATTGCTGAAAACTTGAATGCTCAAAGACATCCACAGACCTTCGACAAGCCAACTTTCCACACTAGGATAAATCCCGAATAGGAGTCGAAAGACTGTAAGAGACTGTCATCCGTAAGTGCGTACTTTAGAACATTTGGCAAACTAAGCGCTCGTTCAAACGTAACATGCGCTACATACAGTACAGGTTTGTCGAAAGTTGAACACTTTAGTGCCGGCTGCTCGGCAGTTACATCTCGGTCCCTCGTTACCTATACTCGGCATCTGTTCGGCACTTGCTGTCCACAGCTCGGCAACTTTTCGGCCGCTCGGCTCCTCGTCTCATCGGCACCTTTTCGGCCACTCGACCCCTCGTTAGCTATGTCATGTGCTGATTTTGAATTTTTATTAAACTAAGGCATTCAAAATCAGCACATGATCCAGCTAGAAAACATCGGTTCCGTAAACATGGCTGCAGTCACACGCACATCGTTGTATTTTAGAGAGAAAATCGTGAAATTATCTAACTCTGGAGTTATTCAAATAGAGATTAGTGGGACAAATTAGCAGATGGGATAATATTCGTATATCAACGGTGTCAGTGAACAGAGAAAAGGTGTTGAAAGTCGTGTATTATATTGAAGCCAGATATCGGATGATGATGACAACGGATTAACAGATAAGGATTATGACAACTAATGTTTACCTGTTTACATGCATTTAATGAGTTAAATAAATAACAACTGCGATGGCAGTAAGCCGTGTTTTGTTTTTAAAATCCAGCTTCATAATGGATTATAAAAGATTTAAGAAATTCTTAAAATAATCTGGTATTCCATCGTCTATTCAATTTATTTATTCATTTATTTGTTATTTATTTATTTTTTTTTCCAGTTATTCATTTTTTTGTAAATAAATAAAATAATTGATTTATTTATTATTTACTAATGGAATATAAAAGATAAGGGGAATTCTGAAAAAAACAGGTACCCCATCGTTCTTTTTATGAATAAATGAATGAATTAATTAATTAATTAGTTCGCGTTCATTCATTCACACATTTATTTATTTATTTATATTTATTTAACATTTTAAATTTGCATTTAAAGTCCTGGTCATTACTGAATGAGCTGCCGAGCTGTGGACAACTTAAAGTGCCGAGGGACCGAATGAGTTGCCGAGCTGTGGACAGTTTTAGTTGCCGAGGGGCCGAGAGTTGACAGCTTTTCGGCCACTAACTGTCTACAGCTCGGCCACTCGGCAGCCGAGTCTCGGCTCCTTTTCGTCACCTTAGTGTTAAACTTTCGATAGGCCTGCACTGTATTAGAACTGTAGCAATACAGCTAGCTAGTATTCTCTTGATGGTTCGTGCCAAGTATATTGTGACATCAAAGTACTTAAATACAAACAAACATACAGGTCCATGTTAAAATCAGAATAATGTTTCCCTTACCAATGATGGCTGTGAATAATTCTGGTGCTGAACTCCCCGCGGCCATGAAAGTGGCACCAGCAACATCTTCACTAAATCCTAGTTTCTAAAAAATAAAAAGACCACGCAACATATAATTAGATTCTTTTTCTCCGAATTATAAAAAATCTAATAAGTCCGTCAATGAGACTTGAAAATATTTATTCAGGAACTAGTATGTTTCTGATTGATGATATGAACAGCAAATATTTTATAAGTTTTTCTAAATGCTACCACAATTGCCAACACTAATTTTTATTTTACTTGTTGAAAAATAGATTTTACTCGCAACAAGGAATAATGGGAAATTTATGTAATTATTTTCTTTATAACGTAGAAAATGTTGTGAATAATGGACATTTCTGCTCTTGAAAGGTTTTGAAATTGAGAAGTACGTAGCCCCTGCAGATCGAATGTTCTAGGAACTTGATCTAAATCAAGATAGCAAGGAGAGCTTATTTATGTTACTGAAATTGTGATCTTCTAAGATTAATTTTTAAATACTGTAAATTTAGAAAATTACAGTCATATGGTCGTATAGTGTCACAATTATTTGTTATAATGACACGGACTCCTTTGAAAGGTAGATACATTATACTTACTTGACATATTTTATCAAGAGAAGCTACAAAATAATCATCACAGACAATGGCCAAGGCTATAAACATATAAATAACCAGTATAAAGTGTAACACTATGGCTCCGTGGGCTCTTTGTTCAACTGTGAAGGCATCTGGTGGAAATTCGTGATATGCTGCAAAATAAAGTTAAAATCACATTAAACAGATATACGTGTCTATAATAATAATAATAATAATTATTATTATTATTTATTATTATTATTATTATTATTATATAGTTAAGCCTCGATTTATTGACACCATTTCTTTGGTCAAATTTAGAATCATAAAGGGGTTTGGAGAAATCGAATGTACACACACAAATTCACAGTTGCAATATTTACACCCTTTTATATATTTTAATATTAGTATGTTATATTTTCTGCGGTAAAGATGAAAGATAAAACCAAAGCTCTAAACGTCATTTGTGTTTATTGGTCGACTGCAAGGAATTGGTGAGTGGAATATATGAAAATATTTATCAGAAAAAATAATTATTTATAAAATAAATGAAAAATTGAAAAAAGAAAAAGAAAACGACAATAACAGGAGATTTCAAGAATTTAAACGTTTTATAGACATCTTGTGTTTATGTGTCTTAAAAGGAATACATTAAGCGATTGTTGTCAAGGATTGTACCATGTTTATAATTTTGTTTACTAATTACAATTCGATGAAATAAGAATTTTTCTCTAGCAGTAACTGCACTCGAAGCTGTAGAAAGTCTGTGGTTTGAGTTGTAATTAGTTATTTCTTTCCAAATCTTTAGAAAAATAACCAAATCTCATTAACTGCTTTAATTTATTCATTCTGACACACAGAACGCCATGTTATTCACACAAAGGTAATTTATTTCTTCTCCCATTAAAATAGACTTTGGTGTTCCCAAAGGAATACAAATAATTGTAGCAAACACAACATCCCGAAAATGCATTCTATACCAATTGAATCACAAACAATTCACATGGTAAGGATGTGGGCTGTCTTAACTTAATGCTTTATTTTTAGAATGTGCATCGTTATTAGAATCGCTTGATAATGGCTAATCTAATCGTAAAGAATCCAATCTTGAATATATTCACACAGTTTAATCTGTTACTTTTCCTTTTTAAGATCTCTAAAAGCTGAAATAGTAATTCTGTCAGAAAGGTGTTGTAAATGATTGCGCACATCAAATTTATTCGGTACGGAAGAGGGATAATCGGGGGAATTGGATTATACGATTGTTTTAAGGCACACTACATGAAGGCAGGATTTTTTTTAGATTTGGATGCACCTTTTTTTTTGTCTTCAGCGTGCTAGTGTAACAGCGAGTCGACCATTGGTTTGGCATTTGATTTGTCACATTGTAAACCCGTATATGTATAATGTTCATTCTAACCATGACTATCAGATTTCAGAGAAAGTTTAAGGAATATTAAACGATTATAAAAGAAATTACGTGTTAATGATAGATCTTATTTACTTGAGGGAGAAGAAGAGTTGACGACAATGGTTTATATAGAAATGCATCTTGAATGTGTTACTGTGTTTTAGTGTATCACCTAATGATCTTGTTTTCTCTTAAGTTCACTTCATTAGTAATTCATTTATTAACGTTAACGAAGTTTAAAAACAAACCAATCTTTATAACGGATACAATTTATTTCTTCTCACACACAATTCTCATGCTAAGGACGTGGGCTTTCTTGAATCAATGTTTTATTTATAGAATGTACATCGCTTTTAGAATCTCTTGATAATGGCTAATCTAATCGTAAAGAAACCAATCTTGAATATTCACACAGTTTAAGCTGTTACGTTTCCTTTTTAAGATCTTTTAAAGTTGAAATAGTATTTCTGCCAGAAAAGCGTTGTAGATGGTGCGCAAATCAAACTCATTGGGTACGGAAGAGGGCTAATTGGTGGAATTGGATTATACGTTTGTTATCAAAGCGCTGTACATGGAGACAGGATTTTTTTAGTTTTGGATGCACTTTTTTGTCCTCAGCTTATTTTTGTAACAGCGACTCGACTACTGGTTTGGCATTTGATTTGTCACATTGTAAACCGTATACTAAGGACGTGGGCTTTCTTGAATCTATGTTTTATTTATAGAATATGCATCTTTATCAGAATAGTAAGCTAATAGCTAATCGTAATCCCAAAAGACCAATTGAATATATTCAGTCAGAAAAGTGTAGTATTTGATGGTGCAAATAAAATTTATAAGGTATGGAAGATGTGCAACGATTGTTATCAAGGCACTGTACATAAAGGCAGTATTGTTTTAGTTTTGGATGCACTAATGATGGAAGAAGAAGAAGAAGAAGAAGAAGAAGAAGGAGAGTACAAGAATTCAATGGTTTATATAGACATGCATCTTGAATGTGTTATTGTGTTTTGGTCTATCAACTAATGATCTTGATTTTTCTCCAGTACACTTCATTAGTAATTTATTTATAAACAATTACAAAGAAAAAAAGTTAATCTCATTGACTGATACAGTTTATTCCTTCTGACACACAAACATACCATGTTACCCACACAAACACGAATCTTTTCTCTCATGAAAATAGACTTTGGTGTTCTCAAAGGAATAAACACAACCGTAGCAAAACAACATTATAAAAAGCATTCAATGCTAATTGAATCTACAACAATTCACACGCCAAGGACGCGGGTTTTTATGAATCAATATTTTATTCATAGACTATGTTTCTTTATCTAAATCGCCAGATAATTGCTAATCGTAATCCCAAAAGAATCTAATCTTCAATATATTGACACATATTAATCTGTTAGTTTCCTGTTTAAGATCTTTGAAGTCGAAATAGTATTTCTGCCAGAAAAGTGTTTTAGATGATGTAAAATGTTTTAACTACACTATTGTAGGTTATTTCAATTGCAATATTTAATATGTGTTTTACCTGATTTATATTTGGATAAGAAGTGCAAAAATCGGCCAATTGAACAAAAAATAAATTCCGCTTTCCATTAAGTTAGAAACTTAAAACAAAGACTGAGAATACAAAAAAAAATTGTATCGAAAAATATTCTTAACAACAACCATTGCAACAACAATCCTAGACAACAAAAATTTATAATAAAAACTGAAAAACAAGTCCAGAAAAGAAACTAGTACATTTGGACCATTTATGTTACATTTATTATAAACCTCCCAAATGTATTCTTGCGTTGGATTCAATGAATAACAAGATAATGTCCATCGGTGTGGTTATATTACTATATGTTATTAACAATACCAAAAAAATAACCATAAAAGAATGGACAATTAAAATTAGCAATACGCCTTATATTATGATTTTACCAACCAATGAAGAAACAGTCATGCGTTATCCTTAACACTTAAAAACAAGCGATAACAGTAAGTGGCAATTGTCTCTGATTAGTGCTTTACTGACATTGTAGATACATTAGCCTTAGGTGAGGTTTCTTATTTTGCGTGTGTTTTGTAAAATCCGTTCTGAACATGTCACACCGGTTTATGACATTTTGTCATTAGATGCAACGCCATAATTTCTCACTATGCTATTGGTTGTCTTATTTTCTGTTTTGTTGCCTTCAGATCCTTAATTATCTAAGTCAAGTGCAAGTGTTCAGCTACAGGGTTTTTTCATTTTTTTAAATTTTGTATCGGAATTTTATACATGAATGGCAATCAATGGCTGATTAGTTATCATTATCGCTATCGAAGATCAATTAACAAACTTGCGTTGCGTAATACGGTGAAAGGTTATTTGAGTTATAACGCTTTAATTAACAGGTTTGCTATTTTAGCGGAAACAAGCATTTAATTAGCGAAACATGAAAAATACTAACGCCGTATACTGCTTAGTAAGAGCAATGGAAATAACCGAAAGCTTCAAAGCTTTTCCAATTCTTTGGGATTTTGGTTTGGACATGGATTGGTATGTTCGATTTTGATTGTTATCCGTTAACGTACAAAATTGAAAAATACTTATCGACAATATGCTATAAAGTATCTAGAGCTGCTGCGATCGCTCAGTGGGTAGAATGTTTGTTCCGTCTTAAGGAGATCTGAGTTCGCACCCTGCCTGTGTCTGACCAGGCTTAAACATATACAATGAATATTCTTTATCAAATCATTCTACATTTAGACATGAAAGCCAGTCTTGTATCCTTTTGGAAAAATTTTAAAAATCATGTTTTTTCGTAACTTCAAACATCACTTTCGACATTCATATGCGGTAAGTACGCAACCCCACTATATCTCAGGCTTAAATCTGATTTAAACAATTTTCAATATAATGTTCTATAGGGTGTATGATTTTCTCAACAACACCAGTAAAAGTAGACAAAGGCCATCAATTTATCCTCTTGGATGTCCTTATTTAGATATTTCGAAATGGTTTATGTCATAACATATAACGTATAATATGATAAACTGGAATTTGAAACTCGTATTTATAGGAACATTATTGGTTAAATTAATTCCCAAGATACTATAGAATATCATTTACTCTCGTAAGCTATCAAGTTTGAAGAACGTTCACATTAACAAACATCAAAATGTTGGAAGAAACGTAAATGAATGAGATAATGTTTTGATAAGGCCAGATGTGTACAGATATTACGTGGAAGCAACACAGCATTGGTGCAACAGGGTAAGTAGAAAGCTAGTGTCATATAATAATATTTTAGTATTTTATTCAGAAAATTCAAAAAAGTTATAATTTGACACCAGTAAAACATGAAGCAACCCTACTCTGTTTTTTTTTTAACTTTTATCCCGTCTTTTGATAGTAACAAACCTTTGCATTAGTTATTCAACACGATTTATATAACAAAATACATACGCTAACCATCTGTTAAAGCTATGAGCAACAGGAATTTGGTGACGTACATTCGTAAAGACGGAACCTAGGGTGGTGCTTGATTTGAGCTTGTAGGGTGATCGTATCAGTTTAATTCTGATGTAATAAGCTACCAGACCTAGTATAACGTGGGCTTAAATATAATTTCAAATAGTCTTTAAAATCTTCAATATAATGTTTTATAGGGTATATTTTTCTCAATAATATCAGTAAAAGTAGACAAAAGCCATCAATCTATCCCCTTGGATGTCCTTAATAAGGTATTCCGAAATGGTTTATGTCATAACATATAACGTATAATATGATTAACTGGAATTTGAAACTCGTATTTATAGGAACATTATTGGTTAAATTAATTCCCAAGATACTATAGAATATCATTTACTCTCGTAAGCTATCAAGTTTGAAGAACGTTCACATTAACAAGCATCAAAATGTTGGAAGAAACGTAAATGAATGAGATAATGTTTTGATAAGGCCAGATGTGTACAGATATCACGTGGAAGCAAAACAACATTAGTGCAACAGGGTAAGTCGAAAGCTAGTGTCATATAATAATATTTTAGTATTTTATTCAGAAAATACAAAAAAGTTATAATTTGACACCAGTAAGACATGAATCAACCTTACTTTGTTTTCTTTTTTACTTTTATCCCGTCTTTTGATAGTAACAAACCTTTGCATTAGTTATTCAACACGATTTATATGACACAATACATAGCTTACCATCTGTTAAAGCCATGAGCAACAGGAATCTGGTGACGTACATTCGTAAAGACGAAACCAAGGGTGGTGCTTGATTTTGAGCTTGTAGGGTGATCGTATCAGATTAATTCTGATGTAATAAGCTACCAGACCTAGTATAACGTGGGCTTAAATATAATTTCAAATAGTCTTTAAAATCTTCAATATAATGTTTTATAGGGTATATTTTTCTCAATAACATCAGTAAAAGTAGACAAAAGCCATCAATCTATCCCCTTGGATGTCCTTAATAAGGTATTCCGAAATGGTTTATGTCATAACATATAACGTATAATATGATTAACTGGAATTTGAAACTCGTATTTATAGGAACATTATTGGTTAAATTAATTCCCAAGATACTATAGAATATCATTTACTCTCGTAAGTTATCACGTTTGAAGAACGTTCACATTAACAAACATCAAAATGTTGGAAGAAACGTAAATGAATGAGATAATGTTTTGATAAGGCCAGATGTGTACAGATATTACGTGGAAGCAACACAACATTGGTGCAACAGGGTAAGTCGAAAGCTAGTGTCATATAATAATATTTTAGTATTTTATTCAGAAAATTCAAAAAAGTTATAATTTGACACTAGTAAAACATGAAGCGACCCTACTTTGTTTTGTTTTTTTTTTTTAATTTTATCCCATCTTTTGATAGTAACAAACCTTTGCATTAGTTATTCAACACGATTTATATTACAAAATACATACGCTTACCATCTGTTAAAGCCATGAGCAACAGGAATCTGGTGACGTACATTCGTAAAGACGAAACCAAGGGTGGTGCTTGATTTTGAGCTTGTAGGGTGATTAACTGGTATTTGAAACTCGTATTTATAGGAATATTATTGGTTAAATTAATTCCCAAGATACTATAGAATAACATTTACTCTCGTAAGCTATTAAGTTTAAAGAACGTTCACATTAACAAGCATCAAAATTGAGGAGAAAAACGTAAATGAATGACATGTTGTTTTGATAAGGACAGATGTGTACAGATATTACGTGGAAGCAAAACAACATTAGTACAACAGGATAGGTCGATAGCCAATGTCATAATATAAATTTTTGTATATTGCACTCAGAAAATTCAATTAAAAAAAAAAAATGATACCAGTAAAACATTTAACTCACCTGGTGACGTACAGGCGTGTTTGATTGAAGATGTTCATCTAATCAGTATATATGTTAAATAACAACTTACCTGGTGACGTATGGGCGTGTTCTGGTTCTATAATGTTAGTGTTGTGATCGATAATGAGTACCGTCATTTGATTTGAGATGTTCATCTTATTAATATATATATGTTATATATAACAACTTACCTGGTGACGTACTGGCGTGTTCTGGGTATAATGATAGTGTTGTGACCGGTAATGAGTACTGTCATTTGATTGAAGATGTTCATCTAATCAGTATATATGTTAAATAAAAACTTACCTGGTGACGTACGGGCGTGTTCTGGTTCTATAATGGTAGTGTTGTGACAGAGTACCGTCATTTGATTGGAGATGTTCATCTAATCAACATATATATGTTATATAACAACTTACCTGGTGACGTACGGGCGTGTTCTGGTTCTATAATGGTAGCGTTGTGACAGAGTACCGTCATTTGATTAGAGATGTTCATCTAATCAACATATATATGTTATATAACAACTTACCTGGTGATGTACAGGTGTGGTCTGGTTCTATAATGGTGATATTATGTCCGATAATGCTGGCGTTAGTGTAATTAGACGTAATAACATCCACAATGGACGTGGTAAAGGACTCCATAGCTGAGGTGACCACTACGGAGGACGATGAAGAGGTTGATACATAACTCCTTGTAGATTTCTCATCGCTGGATCTGTTCACACTTCCGGTCGTTATTAACATGATATGATTGTCAGATCCTGGTTCATGTGGTTATAGTATCCTAAAACAAAGAAACAAAACTATTAATTTTCAATTTGTCAGAAGCTTCACCCATGGAGCCAGTCATAACTGGATTGGATATACCCCGTTCACGTTATCATGGCTGTCCAAATCACTGTATAACCCGTAGCACGCTCGCGTAAGCACTTGTTTTTAACCAATTATATTGGAGGATTAGAAATCTGAAATACTTCAAACCTCTACTGTTAATATGTAACATGTAACCAGGACTAAAGTTAACTTTGACTTTAAATACACCTCCGCAAAATGTTGTTTGGTTATATAATATTATCTATGCTTACAAAATTATACTTAGATGGGCAAATCATGAAAATACATGCTGTCACTAGCTTCCACAAGTCAAAAATGTGTTTTACATAAAGCACTGAATAAGTCGTTCACGATCTTAAAGCTCGTGTGTAATTCTGCACTACGTTAGCAGGCTATTGTCAGCAAGTAACAATTCACACATCGTATTTATGGCAACCACTCCTATATTACTGAAACATAGAATTGTTATAAACATTGTCATCAGATGGCGAACTAGTAATAAAGCGTTTATCACAACCAAACATCAATAACATTACCAAACGTGTTAACAACAACCACAACAAACCCAGTATTGGTAGAAAACGCGTACAGTAGAATCTGCCTTCAATGCCATCCCTATATAGAGACCACCTGCTTTAAAAGGCCAGTAAAATTTATCCCTATCTATATATGTTAACGGAACCGCCATATAAGACCTATCTGCCAATAAAGATCACTAGATATACTATTGGGTAGCCGTTACAGACAATTTTGATTGTATTAGATTTTTAATTCCGGAAATAGCAAATCGCGTTGTTCACATCAGGGAATATACCATTAAATCAATCGTTTGTATGACCATCATTTCTGTTATTTAGAATAATGATATTTAATACTTAAAAACACCTTGTTATTTTCATTGGTAATGAAGATTGACGTTTATTTTCCTAGTATTCACAAACAACATGCTTTAATAAGGAATATGCTGAGCTATGTATTACTGGGGTTGGAATCAATTTTTAACAGACGCAAATTCTCCATATCAAACGTCTACTCTTATTTTACTTATAATGGCATAAATATACATGGGATATATATAGATTTTATCATTAATAAATAACGATACATGTAGACTGATAACATAGATTCAAGACCGTAATTTCAATATTTATTCTGGGAACACATGTATTCATTTCGTCAACAAAATGGAGAAAACTTTCATTTTTATGTATTAACTGGGTATTCTAGCACTACCCGTGCATATAAGTTGATCACCATATTTGACTATTCCTATCAATGAAAGGTAAAACGGACAGATCAACATTGTTTACTTATATTTTCACTGCAATCGTTGGTATAAGTAGTTTTCACCTTTTAGAGGAAAAACGCATGTTGAATTTTAAGATTATCATGTTTCTAAGTCGATACTCTTTCGTGGAATAAACCAGATATCGTCATATTGATAGTTCAATGTATTACGTCAGTTACAGGTTTACGAACTTTATATATAAACCCACATAACACAAATAACAAAATTGATTTTTTTTATTTTAAATTATTTTAAAGTTGAAAAATTAGATATGATCTTTGGCAGTTTTATGGCTGTTTTAAACCCACACAATTCAACATTAGCCCACGTGGGTAGAAAAAATTACGAAATTGAAGAAAGGTTTATTCAAATAACATCACTGCCATTAGACACCTTAAATAAAGAATTTTATAACAGCTTGGAGTGAGTGGGTTGGGGTATTATATAGCATTTCAATACGTTTTGTTTTTTATGAATAAAAGTCGGTCAGTTCTGGGAAGTGCATACGAGCAATCGGAGAAAAAATCCTACCTTCGAAAAGCGAACTTTCTACCACTATAGTTTCTGCTCAAAATAGGATTCTTAAATAGATTGTGAGAATCTATTTGATATGATGACATTCTATATATAGAATTCCCTATAGCAGGGAACTATTGTATGAGAATAAAAAACACAGAAGAAAAACAACACGAATTTGGCAATAGCTAATGCAACAAAGAATATAATTCAACAAACATATCACTCTAGGAAACAAGTCAAGTTATTGCGAACACTTATTATGGAATGGAGTACAACATTATGCCCGCTAACGTATATATATATATTATATATATATATATATATATATATATATATAACAATTATTTCCATTCACCAAAACAATATTCCTAGAATTTTCGACGTCAATGTTTTCCATATCTTTCCGCAAAAACGTTAAAGTGGTATTGATCACGTGTTAGGCCGGGACTTTGGGCGGGTTACAGGGTAAAGTGACAAAATGATATCGAGCAGTTAGTCCGACTAATCAGCCCACTATACCCCCATTTTAATTTTTTGACTTTTTTGGGGTTTGTGGTCTGACAGCTTCCATTATAGAATTCTTGAAATTTCTGGTGAAAATGGCAGAAACGAAAACACGCGTCGATAACTTCCAGTATTTCCTTACCTCGATCTTGCTGACAACACGGAACACTTCCTAAAATATTATTCTACCGATCCATGCTTAACTTTTAATTAAAATCCATTGGTATCGGTAGAAATACACGGTTTTATGATGTCTCTTCAGCTCTCTGTCACTTTCGCATCGTGAAGACATTACTAATCTGCATTGACCAATCAGATCGCGCGTTGCATTTGGATGGTGAAACTCGCAGTTCTATCTTCAGAAAGCACATGGCGATGTTTATTTACATTAACGATTCGCGTTACTAATGGTGTTTTCACGCGTATAATAATTTATTTTAGTTAATATCATGCTAAAACATGTGCACTAAATGCAGTAAAGATTTCCCATGTTTTTCTCGCTTATATCTAAATTGGATATTTTTCTCAAATTGGTAATATACATGTACTATCATATCTGGGACTTGCGTGTTCTCTTGAATTGCTTTCAAGTTTTGTCCCATATTTTGTAGATCGTAAAATTATAATTTTTAAGCCAGTTGTAATATATAAAGTTCAACACAAGAGTGCGTTGATGGACGAATCAACGGCGTTTTAGCCCTGTCAAGATTCCTCTTACATCTAGGCTTTCAGTTCTTGGATGGTTAAGGAAACTGGAATGCCAGATGAAAAAAAAAACATCGGAAAGCGAACTGACAAACCTTCTCGCATTAGAACCTGTCCGAGTGGGATTGGAACATATAGGCAATAAATGCACTTTTTAGACCACTGTCTAAAATGAACTTTTTCTCTTTGATGCCCATACATTTGGTAAAATAAATGTAATGAATATAACTATGTCATTAACAAACATACCGATAGCTGTTCAAATCACAATCCCGAAAAACAAAGTAAAAACATTCAAAACTGATAGTCTGGTAGAGGATTTTGAAAAAACCGCTTATTTTTCGATGCAGGGAGGACAACGTGTTCAAAGGTGGCAAGTTATGTCATAACCTTCTTTGAACTTTACTTTGGTAGAATCGGCTTGTTGCCAAGCAAGATTTCACCCAGGGGCCATTGTGGGGGCAGCTAAAGGTCAATGGGTGCAAATTTCAAGTGAAAATGCCCATATTGACCTATACACAAATTCAAGGTGCTTACAGAAGTTTGTCCTTATACATTTTGTCTTCTAAATATGTAAGTGGTATCTTCAAATTAATAGAAAGTCATATCCAACTAATTTAGTCACTTATTTTTAAAGTTTTCCATGAAAAATAAGATTAGACGCTTGCACAAATTTGACCTTTACAAATATGATTAATTGTGGCAGATAAATATTAATATAAACACATTTGTGCATTTGAAACTGTTTAACAAAACTTTAGACTTTTGTTAAAATAATTTTACTGAATCATATTGCCCGTATTCTTTAAAGAAAAGAAATCAAAGTACTGGTGGTACTGGAAGATTTGATTAGCTATAATGACTGTATCTGTATAACACTATCAAGTGTGTTCTCTTTTTCTGGTGGAAATATTAGTGAACTGTTGAAACACGAACTATTCCCAGTGTCGCCTATATCTTATACATCAGGACCTTTGTTATCTGCAGCCGACGAGTCGGATCTTCAAAAATCCCCGAGGTAGAAGTTTGTACCGAGACATTACTACCAAGATAATAAATGGTCTAACTGTAGTTGTAGCACTGGGAAAACCGAAATATATCAATACATATGGCGAGTTAGAAAATGCACAAACTGTTTTTTTCCACGAGAAAGATAAATGTATTCATATTGATGTCATTTTGATAGATATGACAACTAATCCATAAAAGGTGAAACCATCTAGAGATAAAAGAGGATCAGATCCCCGTTCTGTTGGAAGAATTATTGATAATTCAAATGTCCCTCTGCCATCAAATTGGTAAGACTTTATAAGTCATCCAGAAAACAAATATGATCTCATATTAGTCCAAGACACTTCTTAGCTTAGCTAAGGGTATCAGGGGGTCTAACAGCATGTTTATTCATACAGAGGAAGGAGTGTTACCCTTCTTAAAGCTTTACACAAGGAAGCTGATACTGGAATTGTTCTCCATAGTGTTGATGCTTACATGGAAGGATATATAAAAGAACAGCTGTTGTCTGTCGTGATACTGATGACCTGATTCTTCTGTTGCATTTAAATGAGAAAGTATGATTCCAGACATGGATATCTGAAGTTTCTACCTGTTCATAGCATAAAATTATCTCCTTTGGAGAGGAATAAGCTTCCAGTATTACATACAATTACAGACTGTAATACTGTCAGTTAACTTTCTGGACATTCTAAAACACAGCATTTCGTGTTTCCAAGGAAAACGCAGGTCTTCTTCCCACTCTTGGAAGAGGGAACTTTTCTGAACTTGTGAGTGCAGATGCCTTCATTGTATGTACCTAGCGAGGATTTCTCATCTACGATGTAAACTGTTCCTCTCAGGGGAAAAGTACAATTGAATATTTGCTTCCAACATCATATGCAACTGACCTACATATTCAACGTGCACACTATTAAACTGCTGTTTGGCTGCATTTAGTTATACCGGCTATTTGTTCCGAATCTCCCGTCACCTATAGGACATGGATGGTACGAGTCTTACTTACTTGCTTACTGTAGGCCTTTAACTCCCAGTGGAGGTTAGACCATTGACAAAATCCCTCCAACTGGCTCTGTTCTGCGCATTTTTTTCAATGTCTGTCAATTTGCCCCCTCTGTTTCAATTCCAGAAACTTGTCTCAAGGTGCTTCTTTTACTCTTGTTTGTACCATTTCTGAGTTTTGTGATGTTGTTAGCAGGTGTCTTGATGGTGTGACCTATCCATTCCCAAGGTCGCTTTTGTATTTGTGTTTCAATAGGATCTTGTTTTGTGATCCACCATAAACTTTTCGTTACTAATTCTGTCTTGTCATCTGGCAACAGGACCACAACCAATACTAGTTTTTATACTTAAATCTGAGTTTTTTCTTAAGAGAAAACTTAAAAGCAAATGGATCACAAATTTAACTTTTTATTTACTTAAATCTAACTTTGAACTTTAACTTTTCTAAGACAAGTATTTTTCCTTGTTCCTGTACTTGATGTTGAGGATTATTCTCGGGCAGTGAAGTCAGTGCGAGTCTGAATGTGACTTAAAACCAGTTTTAATGGGAACATTATAAATTGGTTGATTGAATGGGGTTTTACGTCCTTATACGTATTTCAGACATATCAAGACGTCACCAACTATAGGTGAAGTGGTAGATATTTTGACCTTTGCAGTGCATTTAGGGCAATGTGCAGGGAATGTTCCTTAACATGTTACACTTGCCTTGGCACAGAGCATCGGTTTTTAAGATCTATTTCAAAGGATCTCGCGACTTTTGTTTCTAAATGCCGAGTGTTTGGCAAAAGAACAGTCACTACCTTATTTCAAGTCTTGGTCAGACTTGACTGGGGTTCCAACCCAGGACTCACCACATATAGAGTGAGCGCTATACCAACTGAGCTATCGTAGGGTTTTTTTTAATGAGAACATAACTTTTACCAAAACCATGTCATGCATTGCTGACATGTTAATATAAATCATGTTGCACTACAAGATGTACATGTAGGGCATACAATTTAAAGTGGGTGGCTGTATGCACTTGTTATTGGACCGTTGCATGATTGTGTGAATCCATTTAATGAAAATGCCACAGACAGTGATATTGATGAATGAAAAGAAATTGCTAGATGTGACCGATATATTCCAGAGATTCTCGTGACTTTCAGGAAAGTTTATGCCTTGCCGATTACAGTACTTGCAGTACTTTGATTTTAAACTTTTAATAAATTTCAAATTATCAGCTGCATTTAAACAATATATTTGTTTTAATCACATTTATTTACAAAAGAAATATATTTTAGCATTTTGATTCATGCTTTGGTGTTGAATGTATACTTTTTTTAATTCTGTCTTGAAGCTTGTGTCGGAATTTTGAAAAATAGCATTAAAATATTTAAATTTTAGCCTAAACACTCTTAATTAGCGTTCTAGTCAATGTTTAAATACATGAATTGCTATGATTACATGAGAACAGATTTATTTTATTTATTCAAATCTCAGAAAGTGTATATTTGGACAGTTATAAACTAATAAAGATTAATTTTTGGGGAAAAAAACCACTAATTGACCTTTGACCTTTTATCTACCAAACCAAGGGCCAGTCAGCCTGGCAACAGGTTGATTCTTGACCCCTAACATATGATGATATAAGACAGCTATGTTGCCAGCTTTGAACACTTATGTCCCCCTATTGTAAAATTTCAAATTTTTTCCACCAGACTATGACATATTAAATATAACATGTGAACTTCCAGAAGGATAGTGAGGTCGGATGTTCCGGAAGGATAAATACATTGACATTCTGTCTAGTTAGCTACATCTACCACGGGTGTGATTAAAACCCGAGATTAAACAGAATATGGAACTGATTTTATACTGAAATGAATGAATAATGTGGAACTAGAACTATTCTTTAATAAACGTTCATTACTTTTGAAATACTCAAGAATTTTTCTCCTTTGAAAGCTCAAAATGGCATTTAACGAATTCTTTTCAAATATGTATATTTTTAATGTCATCATTTTGGTTATTAATAACATACATAATAACATACATGCAATTTTATATAGACGAATCTAAACGCGCACATGTGTGTATTGAGCGAATTTGAAGTTTCATATTACTTTGTAGTGAAGACGTAATTGATTTATACGCCTTAAATAAAATTGAAAATTTTCCATGCTTTCAAATACTGTTTACACTTTGCGAACCATAGCCTACATACGTACCTATTGAAATTGAATTTAAGTTATTAAGGGATGTATTTGAGTAATAGTCAAAGATGCCATTAAATCACGTGAGATTTTGTGGATCTTAAAAAAAATATACATGCAAGGTTTGCTGGTTAATATGTTTTGGTTAATTGTTTGGTAAAACAATGTTTATTATTAATTTATTAATTCGCACGTCTCAGCATTTTTCTAATTTTCTAAACCTTCGTGATAGTTACGTGATTGATTTTTTACATTGCTTGGTAATGAAGGTATAATTGGATTTAATGTCTTCGATTTTTTTTTTTTTTTTTTTTTTTTTTTTAAATTTCCATGGTTTCAATTTTGTTCTAATACTTTTCGAACCATAGCCTTTATACATGATAATTTAAAGTCAAGTTATAGTTTCAGAGAATGTTTCTGAATACTATTCAAGAATGTAACTAAACTTCGTAACATTTTATGGATCATGAGATGTTCGTGACATATATATGCAAGGGTTGCTGATTAATTATTTGGTAAAATTATGCTTATGTTTAATTAATAAATGTGTGCATATTTATGGATCATTTGATGCAAGTCTTGTTATTGATGACGAAAAAATTCGAAAATACATTGTACTACAACCACAACATTGGATAAATATGTGTCCGTGCAAAGTCTGGAACTTTATTTATAAGCAGTAGTCCGAATATGTTTCCGGTTCCTTTTCTTGTCTATTTTATCATTTAGTTTTATTGCTTCGTGATTTTGGTTGTGTTGACTGTTGCCATGTTAATGTTTTTCCAGTTGCAAATTTACTTTCATTTTGAGCATCTTGATTTTACTCCTAACTATATACATAAAGTACATCATTTTACAACAAGGTTATAACATATCAAGGAAACGAAATTGATTGAATTTAATTTCTACATGTATAATTATTTGTTAGAATGGATAGAGCAGAATTGTAAAATTACACTCGCACAGTTTCACCATAAATCATGCATGTGCGTATCTATTCACTTGTAGCATGACAAAGGATGATTCTCAAAACGCCGAGCTATCCGCCTATAGGATTCAAAATTTAAAAGTATGTTATAGACGTATTTATAGTGAAAAAACCTAAAGCTACTATCATTTTGTAAAAGTTTATATGGTAAAAATCTTAGTAAAATATTGCATTATATGTTTAACACATATAATCTTTTAGCTTTGTCTCCGTATAACTCTATACAAACGTGGTACAAGTCAGTGAAAATCACCACGTTTTTGATAAATACATATAGAGCGCATGCCTCTCCATTAAAGATAATTTGAATACAAAAATACTTATTTTATTGTTAGATATGCAAAGTATGGTTAATGGAGAGATATGCGCTGACTGTGAATTTTGCAAAAATCAATGTTTAGAGATGTTACCCCAATATAACCTCATAGTATACCGTTATTACACTCGTACTTGATATTAATAAACTCTCCTTGTCAACAATTGCCTGCGTTGGGTGTAGTGGGTATATGTAGGGACTGTTATGTCTTATGCTGGGGTTCGAATACCCAAGGTGCAATTTTTATTTTACCTTAATTCATTTTAATAAAATGTATATTTTACGGCTTTAAACTATTTCTTTTACTTACTTTGTGTTAGATATTTAAATGCAATATTATTATTTCTGCCACAAATAACATAATAGAAATAAAGTCGTGCACATACATTGCTTTATACATACAATATATACAACGATATCACAGTCCAGTTTCAGCCACGGTCATTTCCCGTGTGCTTCCCGAACGATGAACACGTAGTAGTAAATAAAATGCCAAAACATAAATCGTTCGAAGTACAATCGTCGCACGAAGAAAGGCCTTAGATGAAAAGTCGGGGTAGGTTTCAATGTTATAAATGTCACTAGCTGGGCAAGACCGGAAGATTATGATCTGTGGTTCCTACAATTAGACTTGAAACCTGAATGTGTAGACTTACTTATTTTGAATTGAGGCAAATCCAATTCCATTTGCTTATTTTCAAAGAAAAAGTTCCTTACGAAACGTTCACTAATTAAGGCAATGAATAGACATTTTGTCAAATAAGGTATCCTCGCACCATCTGGTATTCGCAAATACTGTAATCATTTATCGGGACAAAATATAAAAGCTTCAGTGATTTTCAGTAATTAACTATGGCGCAGAATAACAATAGTGAAATAAGATAGACAGCGAACCAACTAGGAAAGTCAGCTTCTTCACAGTCATTATAGAAAAGGAAAAAAATGTTTTCATATGCAAATATATATTTACACAGAGATTTTATATTGGCCTCAAGTAGTGACGCCTATAGAGGCCGAAAAGGGTGTAACCTAGTTTCTGCGTATTTATTCCTATAGGCGGATAGCTCGGCGTTTTGGGAATCATCCTTACAATAAATGCTGAATCTAATACCTTTGGGGCTATTTTATTTAGATCTTTTCGCCATTATTATATCAGACATGAAATTTGATTACACTGACTACATGTAAATATCAATGAGTGAAAAAGTTCAGTTAATACTCTCTCTCTCTCTCTCTCTCTCTCTCTCTCTCTCTCTCTCTCTGAATCTGTTTTTCATTTATACATTATGGATACTTCATGTGCATAGGCCTATTCATCAGTCAATACCCCTCCCTCTTTCTATCTCTTACGGGTACTAAATGTAAATTAATCAGTTGAAAAAGCTAAATCTCTCTCTCTCACGGGCACTAAATGTAAATATTAATCAGTTGAAAAAGATCTCTCTCTCTCTCTCTCTCTCTCTCTCTCTCTCTCTCAAAATATATATTGAGGATGCTGATAATAAACTACATGTCTTCATTTCATAAAACTTAGGTAATTTCATATGAAATACAGATTTTTCAAAATTATTTTTTCATTAACAAATCTCTATTTGACACGAGAAGCATTTGACACGAGAAGAGTAGATTACTCTTAATGAACGGCTTGCTTAACTGAGAGTTCAATAGAAATAGTACGTTTGATCTACAAAAAATAAGCACTTCGGATGTCAGCTTTAGAAAGAAGTATTGCATTTAGGGATTATAAAGTAAAAAAGGGCTTTATATGAGTAACAGTTAGATTGAATCTAATTCTGGGATATATGCAAACGGTTTGCATTGATTGAAGGAATGCGAACAAATATTCAAGCCTAATATTAATAGCCTGCTCCGTAACCTGTTTTTTTCACTGTAAAACACAGTAAAACTCTAAAAATAGTCAATTCTTAGAGGACTATCCCAAATCACGACATCTATCTATTAAGGCCAACGTTTTTAAAGCCCCTTAGGTGCTTACCCTTCCGGAGCACCTGGCCTCACTTCCCTGGTGGAAGTTCACGTGTCTAACCTAACTTGTCAGTTCCAAAGTTTTTACTTTGCTTCTGGATTGTGATTCGGACATGGATTAGTATGTTTGTTTTTGATTGATATTTCAGCGCAAAAAAAACAAACTGTATAAAGTTCATTTGCCTTCGGTTCTTTATTTGGTTTTACTGTAATTGTGACAGAATGTTTATAAACCAGAAACAAAACGACCACGGGTTTCAAGTCTTGCAACCGACGTGGAGTAATGGTGTAATGTCTCAAATAAAATTCTTTACGTCGGTCATTTCTGAAATGGTGAAGAAAACCATAAATTCCAGAGAAAAACAACAACCAACATGGAGTTTGCTTCAAAGCTATGTAGTTCTTTTACAATCTCTAACTAGGTCTTAATTTCATAAGTACATCATAAGGCAGATTTGATGTTTCGATCCATCAGACATTTTTTCAAAATTTTCTCGTTTTAATTATCTAAAAGCTGTTTGAATTCAATACAAATTGAAACTTTTTGGAAAATTATCTGCCATTCTGTCTGTTAAGTTCAATTATCTATCTGTCAAACTGTCCTAAGATACGAGTTTTACTAACGAACCTGTCAAAATTCCCATTTTCATAAGAGAATTTAATTTCAAAACTATTTCATACCAGACCGATTTGTCAATTTTCCATTATTGGTTTCAATCTTCTTATACCTATTGCGAAATTTAATTGAATAAGGAATTACCACGCAGTAAGTTTTGTAAATTGAAACTTGGATACGTTTTCTATAAAATGATAGAGATAGTGTAACGTTCACATTCAAATAGGTCTTCGAGTGGACGAGTGGGTACGGCGTTAGCCGTCAAATCCAATCGTCTCATCGCTGTGATTCGTCTGTCTCCTGTATAACTGGTTGGTTCAGTGCTAGTAAATGGACTAACTGGCCTACAATTTTTATATGCTTAGTAGGCATCAGCGCCCACGTGTTTACGACAGATCAGAAACACTAAAAAACTCACATAATATCTGATTAAAATAAAGAAAAATATATCTTCTTGCGAATAGATGGAACACTGAAACAGACCAGAAAACAGTTTGACGAAACTCACAACATATACACGGACCTGTATTTTTACTTCAACCATTGACGGTAAGTAAATGGTCTCGTCTTAAGAAGCAGTACCGAATCGACGTTTAACAACCAACATATAAAAAATTAATCACAATGTCTGGAATTTTATGTCTTCTTGGAAGATAAATTCTTGTGATCTGACAATGATTGTAATTTGTGCAATAGATTAGTAAAGAGACAGACTGGGTATATTTAATAAAAGTAAATACTGACAGCTGAATAGGTTGGTAAAGAGACAAACTGTAGTAAATACCGACAGCTCACGGTTTTTAAAAGTAACAAAAGTGATCATTTTATTTTTCATGAAAATATCACAAGTATATGTGTTAGACAATGTATCATTAATAATACCCGTACCTTTATACACTGTTATTAATTTTGTCTGTATTTTTTGTGATTTGTTCGCTCTATAGACTGTATGTAGCTTGATAAAAATAAAGTTATTATTTTGAAAAAAATGTCGACGGAACAAGAAAGCCATGCTATAAAGGTCGTCAGCATAAGTATCGAGTATCAATTTGCCTGTCTGATGTAAATGTAATTAATTTAAATATGATGTTTTAGTGATTTTTGAAGTCATGTTATCGGCTTTAGTGTTTTTCCATGGTGTGTTGACAGGCATAGTATTGAACATTTTGATAAGAATATGTCGTAAAACAGGTTGCTACTTTAAAAAAGGTCTTTTTGGTAGGGGAAAGTAACGTTTATGAATTGAAATAAAGCAAACTGTAACTTGAAGCATGTTCTTGACGAATCATAGCAATATATTTACATTTTGTCTGTTTTCTGTCTTCTACACAAGGTTTCAGAGCAATTGCGTTCATATCGGCTATGAACTGCAGATCTACCTTGATGACGTCACGGGAATTCCATTCGGCGTATGAATACACAATATGAAATACACAAAACCGGAACTATTTATTGATTGTTTGCATAATTGTAATTATTAATTACCGAAATAATTATATTTAATAAAAAATTGAACAATTTAGTAGAAATTTTGTATGCAATTTGTTGTTTTTTCCACGCACTATTTTGTCCTAGACTTTCTGGCGCCAAACTGCACAGCTGATCAGTTGGATCTGCTGTTGTATCAGCTGTTCCGTTAATCGAAAATCGTTGTTGACAAAGCGCGGAATTAAAATTTTCTAAAATGATTTTGAACCAAGAAAAAGAAAAGAAAATAGTTTTAAACGTAAATATAACTAACGCGCGTTATGATTAGTTTGCCTTGCATATCAATTGCGTTCATATGGACTATGAACCGCATTTCTAAACAGTTCAATTGTTAAATAAACACGTATGGTGATCAGGCCGCGGTGGCCTAATGGATAAGACGTCAGTCTACAAATCCAGGGTCTCTCACCGCTGTGAGCTCGAGCTCCGCTCAAACCACATGTGGGAAAGTGAATTTTCCTTGCCGTTGGGTCTACTGGTTCACCTGGTATCAGTGTAATGTGACTTGGGGAGTGGTATGCTTGTCTATGGTGTACTGACTCTGTAGGCTAGCACGTTAAAGTCGCCCTGAGTGCGCTAGTACAAGACAGACCTTAAAAACAAACTTGCACCTCGCGTGCATACACGAAATTGTTAGATTTATACACAGAGATTAATAAAAATGGTTCTTGTTGCGAATAGCTGAAAAATTGCTGATGCGACGTTAAGTTAAATTCTTGATTATAAAACTCAAAACTTGGATATGATGAGAAAATAGTACCCAGTGCCCGCATATTTAAAAAACCTCACACAAACATTAAACTAATCCCTATTCGCCAAACAGTTGGCCAACAATTGTTTAAACGACTTAGTATCTCGTTTTAACGACTTGGTATCTTGTTTAAACGACTTAGTATCTCGTTTTAACGACTTGGTGTCTCGTTTAAACGACTTTGTAACGAATTAATATATTTTTTCTTTTTAACAAAATGGCACTAACAAGGTTTCGTAGGTATATGTACAAGTATTATCCATAAAGTAAAAAAATCCGGGGTTTGATAAAAAAAAAATATTAAAGAAATTTAAAACTGTAATGTTATGTAAATCAGAATATAACTGTCTGAAGCAATCGCGAAATGTATCTGCTAAAAATATTAAATAACAGTAGCATTTAATGATTTAGAATAGATTGACTAATGTAATGCTGTATAACCAGTTGCTGCAGTAAAGTGTCTACTACACGTTCTTAATTTTGAAAAAGCGCAAACATAAAGCTAAACAGTGGATCAACAATCAGGTATATGTACAAGTATTAACTATGAAGTTAAAAAAAACCACGGGGTTTTCAAAAACTATTGAATTACAGTAGCATTTATTGATCTGAAACAATATCTTGGATTAGATTGTCTAAATGTAATGTTGTATAACCATTTGCAGCTTAAACCTATTAGCACATTTAAGATAATATGCGGAAACGAACAAATGGTATTGCTGCTGCAAATAAAATACTACTTTGAAATGATAAGATGGCAATATCGTATTTAACATGGCAAGTTGATCAATTGGAATAAGTTAAAAAGTTCTATACCGCTAAACTGATTGCACGACAATTCATCGCCATTGAAATCGACCGGAATAATTTGAAAAGTTCTGACATGATCATGACTAATGATAGGTAAATATGAGGAAACGAACAAAATGGTATTGTTTTTATTTAGTTAATAAAATACTTAATGTATCTTATAAGGTGAAAACGTATTATCAAACACGAGAAGTGGATTATTTAAAGGAAAATTATTAGAGATTTCTGTATTCTGGTCTAGAGAACAAACAACGAACACTATTTAAAGTGATTGAACGAAATTCCATCACCCTCGAAATCAAATGGAATGATTTGAAAAGTTGTGAATTGATAATAACCATGCGGAAATCAACAATATGGTATTGCTATGAAACTGGAAAGGTGGCAACATTAGCAAAATTAGTCAGAAATTTCTATTCCGCTAAAATCGAACACTAGAATGTTTTCACGAAATTCCATCACCATCGATCGAAATCAACCGAAATGATTTGAGACGTTTTGACGTGATAATGATAATTGGTGAGTAAATATGCTAAAATAAACAAAACTGTATCATGGAACTGATCAGATAGTAATATTCTAATTATCATGGGAAGTTGATAAACGCAAATTAGTTATTTCTATATTCATCTGATTATGAGCACTAGAGTTGCACGACCATCAAAATAACCGAAGTTTGAGTAGATAAGGAGTAAGGATCGGTAAATACGCGGACAAACAAGAAAATGGTATCATTGTTGTAAATATGAAATAACATGGAACTGTTGAGATGGGAATGTCGTATTAAACATGGGAAGTTTAAAAATGGTAAAATAGTAACTATACCACTATCAACGAGCACCAGTGTTGCACGAGATTTTATCACGATCAAATGAACTGGAATGTATACGTACATGTATTATCCATCAAGTTAAAATTACCGGGGGTCTGATAAAAAAACAAATGAAAGAAATAAAAAACCGTAATGTTATGTAAATCAGATATACAACTGTCGAAAGCAATCGCGAAATGTATCTGCTAAAAGATATCGAATTGCAGTAGCATTTAAAGATCTGATACAATATCTTAAACAATGACTAAATGTAATGTTGTTAACCATTTACAGCTTAAACCTATTAGCACATTTAAGATAATATGCGGAAACGAACAAATGGTATTGCTGCTGCAAATAAAATACTACTTTGAAATGATAAGATGGCAATATCGTATTTAACATTGCAAGTTGATAAATGCGAATAAGTTAGAAGGTTCTATTCCGCTAGACTGATTGCACGACAATTCATCGCATCGAAGTCGACCGGAAGGTTCTGACATGATAATGACTAATGATCGGTAAATATGAGGAAACGAACAAAATGGTATTGTTTTTATTTAGTAAATAAAAACTAATGTATTAAGATGAAAACGTACTATCAAACACTAAGGATTATTTAAGGAAATCATTAGCAATTTCTGTATTCTGGTCTAGAACAAACAACAAACGCTAAAGTGTTGAACGAAATTCCATCACCCTCGAAATCAACTGGAATGATTTAAAAGTTGTGATTGATAATAACCAATGATAAGTAAATATGCGGAAATCAACAATATGGTATTGCTATGAAACTGGAAAGGTGGCAACATTACCAAATTAGTCAGAAATTTCTATTCCGCTAAAATCGAACACTAGAATGATTTCACGAAATTCCATCACCATCGATCGAAATCAACCGAAATGATTTGAGACGTTTTGACGTGATAATGATAATTGGTGAGTAAATATGCGGAAATAAACAAAATGGCATTGCCATCAAACTGGTAAGGTGGCAACACTAGGAAAATTCCACCACCATCGAATTTAACTGAAATGATTTGAGAGGTTTTGACATGATAATGATAATTGGTGAGTTAATATGCGGAAACGAATGAAACTGATCAGATAGCAATATCCTAAATATCATGAGAAGTTGATAAAGGCAAATTAGTTATTTCTATATTCATCTGATTATGAGCACTAGAGATGCACGACCTTTGACTGAATAAAGATAAATGATTGGTAAATATGCGGACAGACAAGAAAATGGTACCATTGTTGTAAATACGAAATAACATGGAACTGTTGAGATAGGAATATCATATTAAACATGAGAATTTAATAAAAGTAAAATAGTAACTATTCCACTATCAACGGGCACCAGTGTTGCACGAGATTTTATCACTATCGAAATAAACTGGAATGACTGGAAAAATTCTAACATCTTACATGATAAAGATTTATGATCGGTAAACATGCGGAAAGGATATTTCTTTTGTAAATAAAGTACAAGATGAGATGTCCTAATTAACAAGGGAAGTTGATAAAAGGGCACTAGCCCAACTGACAACGAACTTTGGAGTCATTGCACGAAATTCCGTCATCATCGAAATAAATCGAAATAATTTGAAAAGTTTTGGGGTTTAATCATTTAAACATACAGGAAGCATATGGAAATAAAATTTTCATAAATATATTTAACGACAAAGATTAAAGTTGGGCTAAAATCCTCAAAATGCTCTTTAGAAAAATATTTTTCATAGGTACTTTAACGTCTGTCGTTAAAGTTGGGTTTAAATATTTTATTCATAACGTTTTAAACGTTAGAAATGGTTGGTAATGGATAAATGATGTGTAATTAGAGATTCCGTGGATACAAGAAGGATTTAGTTGACATTTGGAAGCCAGACAGATTTTAATTTAAATCTCGTTTAAAGTATAATGTACGTCATTAATTTCCCTTTGCAGCAGCAATTTAAGTTTTTTCTTATGATTTATTTAACCACATTTGCGTGTTGAACGTATTTGACCTACAGTACAGGCCCATCGAAAGGTATACAGTCATCTATCTTTCGAATTAGAAATCAGCAGCTCCTCTCGCCTCTTGTTAGCTATAAATTGGAAATTATAATCTCTCTCTCTCTCTTGGTAATTTTATGGTCACTAACTATCTATAACTTGGCCACTCGACAGCCGAATGTTGACTCCTTTGCGTTATCGCAGTGTTAAACTTTTTAAAAATCTCTACTATAATACACTGTGTTCACAGAAATACTTTTTGTATGGAGGATAGTGGATTTTCAGTAAATTAAAATATATGAAGAACACCGAAATTCCAGAAAGTATTGAATTATAACATTGTTTCGGAAAGTTCTGATTTTTCTAAACTTACCATGTCATTATGGGGTGTGTCAGCATAAAATAGCCCTGGAATTCCAATAAAAAGTACCAAAAGTATATACAATCGAGGGATTCAAATAAAATGCAATAGCTGTATTTGATATTAAATTAGAAAAGCAATAGAAAATTTAAAAAAAAATGCATTATCAATATCATATCATTTTCTCTACAGGTCTTTTTTGCAATTTTTAAATATTGTATTTTTAAAGAACTACTTATATCTTGAAACACATTAAAACTTTTAATCATTACCATTTGCTTAGTCAAATTTTGGGGTTGAGAAAAGCTTTGAAAAACGTAGAAGAAATATATTTTGGATTTTAAAATGTAGCTTTGAGCCAGGTGGCAATGTTATCAAGATCGGTACCATGTGAATTGTTTCTCCCATTTTTTTTAACTATTTAATTCGTATTTTTGTAAGTCTCAATTCCATAATTTTGTTAAAACTGTTTCACAAAATTCAAATTACACTAAAACTGATACAATAAACGATACTCAGTAACTATTAAAACAATCAATGATTTTTTTATACTTCAAACTCTAGAGAGGTTATTCAGCAAAGAAAATGTTATTAAGAAATGACATTCTGTTCATGGTATTGCAAGATATAAATATCATTATGCTCATGGTATTGCAAGAAGGTAATGCAAGATAGTGTGGCGTGTGCTAAAATCAATAAAGAGCATTATTAAAATATGGAATTCAAATACAGTTAAAGTCCAAATAAAGAATGGAACAATCTAGAGGATTAGTGACGAATTCATTCGGAACATCCTCTGGATGTGAAATGATAAAGGCGACAACTTTCTCATTTTTAGCAGCGTATTACAGCACTTTTGAGGAAGTTGAGAAAAAAATTAAGGATTTTGCTCAAACTTTCTGAGTTTGTGGAGTCTAATGCGATCTAGCTATTAAACTTGATTAGAATTTTGGGAAAACTTCGGATCATACTTAATTTTGGGGTGAAACATGCAAAAAATGGACTTTTCAGAAAACAATTACGTTTAACGCACTCCTGTTCAATAACCGTTCATTGTACGAAAAAGTCGTCCATTGACCGAAAAAAGTTTAAGATCTGACGGAAAAGACGGTATTTCTATATTTTTTCTATCTTGCACATAAATCCACAATAACTGTTTAAAGTCGACCCTATCATCCAAAATAAATTTACCGTACCCTTTTGAATTCGTATCCATAATAAAGTAACCAATTCTTTACCAAATTATTGGTAGGTTTGGCACTTATCCGTAAGGTCTGTGTTAAACTTTTCAGTGGCAAGTTCTATGGATGAGCTCTACTAATAGAAATCCTCTAGATTGTTCCATTCTTTCCCGCGAAACCCCTAAAGGTGTCGCCACACTAGTAAAGAATGGAACAATCTAGAGGATTAGTGACGAATTCATTCGGAACATCCTCTGAAATGATAAAGGCGACAACTTTCCCCTTTTTTGCCGCATATATCAGCACTTATTAGAAAGTTGAGAAAAAAATTAAGGATTTTGCTCAAACTTTCTGAGTTTATGGAGTCTAATGCGATCTAGCTATCTAACTTGGTTAGATTTTTGGGAAAACTTCGGATCATACTTAATTTTTGGATCAAACATGCAAAAAATGGACTTTTCATCCCAAATTTCTGTTTAACCCACTCCTGCTCAATAACCGTTCATTGTACAAAAAAAGTCGTCCATTGACCGAAAAAAGTTTAAGATGTGACGGAAAAGACGGTATTTTTATATTTTTTCTATCTTGCACATAAAATCCACAATAACTGTTTAAAGTAGACCCTATCATCCAAAATAAATTTAACGTACCGTTTTAAATTCGTACCCATAATAAAGTAACCAAATCTTTACCAAATTATTGGTAGGTTTGACACTTATCCGTTAAGTCTGTGTTAAACTTTTGAGTGGCAAGTTCTGTGGATGAGCTCTACTAATAGAAATCATCTAGATTGTTCCATTCTTTCCCGCGAAACCCCTAAAGGTGTCGCCACACTAGTATACCACGTCATATAAACTACGGTACCGGGACCTATCAAACACTAACCTAACGGATTAGTGCCCAATCGGCAGCTCAATTTCGGCCCCTCTTTTGTTACAACTCTGCTATTTATTCTTTTTCGGTCTCTTGCTATCAAAATCTCGACCACTCTGAACCCGATCGCCAACTGTTTTTTTAATAAATAAGTGTTAAACTTTCAACAGGTCTGTAATGCACCTGTTTCTCAAAAACTACATTCAAATGTTGGAAGAATCCCAAAACCGTTTTTTTTTAAATTTCTCTATTGAATGATATTTTTGCGTGTTTCGGAATAATATGTATATTATTAAATATAAAATTGTGCTTTTCCATTTGACATGATCATCAATAATGTTCTCCATAAAGAAATGCATTTTGACGATAAAACTGAATTTAATAAGAAAATGTTTAATTCATCCCAGACATGTCGTGATCTGTCGTCGTGTATGAATCCGTACATAAAATCAGTTTACAAAGTATAGTACAGACCTGTCGAAAGTTTAATATCGAGGTTGCGAAAAGGAGTCGAAGCTCGGTTATCAAGTGGCAGGGATAAGGATAGCGTATTGCAGAGGTAACAACTGTCCAAAAGTAGCCGAGCTCAGCGGACGAAATGAACAACCTGTTTGGCTCTGATCTGTCAATTTAGCATTAAACCTTCGACAGGTCTGTGCGACTGATCTATGAAAGAATTATAATCATTGGGTTTTATAAATAATCTCCAGAGCAGACTACGATATCGTTATTCATCGAAAAAATATACATTTTGAAGACATATATTTTATGGTATCATGAGATTGACTTTGCATGATGAAATGTAAACACCATTTTTAAAAGCAACTAAAAAAGAGTAAATATCAAGAAAATAACATCAGAATACGATATCGTTATTATTTAAAATATTCATTTTGAGGACCTTTACATTGTAATAGTTTATGCCGTCATAAAATTGACTTTTGCATGAAACGTAAAAGCCACGCCAAATCAACGAAAAAGGTGAATTTTTCAATTAAAAAACAGGCTTAAATATCGATATTTATTGAAAATATTCATTTTGAAGTCATATAAGTGGTAATATTTATGGTGCCATGAGTCACAATATGTGTAAAACAGCATGCTAAATCAACTACAAAAAGAGTAAATATTTTTAAAAAAAAACCCAGAAAACGATATCGTTATTTATTGAAAATATTAATTTTGAATACATATAAATCGTCAGATTTTACGGTGTCATAAGACACAATATGTGTAAAACAGCACACTGAATCCACTAGAAAATTGTTTCACAATGTCATACGATATTCAAGAATAAAATGTTTGGAAAACTAGGTTAAGGCCAAACCTCAGTAATTGGATTCAAAAAGCTTACCATGTCTGGTTCAATTTGGGTTTTGTAAATGTCAGTTACTAGACCTTTAATTCGGTCAAACGTGTAGGGCCCATTAAACAAATGTGTTTGTTACAAGAATGGTTTGTATAAATATTGTGGATTTTCTAACCATTAAAGAATACAAAAACCATGACAAAAAGTACATGTATACATAATATGTCGATATACAATACACGGTAATAGCAACTTTCAGAGACGTGTGTGCAACCATAAAAAATTATTATACCTTTTGTGAATTTCTCGAATTTTGATAGGTTAATAACAGTTTGAGTAAATTAAATGCCACCATCAGATTTCAGAAAATCGTACGTCACACGTGCCATTACCTTAGCGGTTGGCATTACGAAAAATGTCACATGCGTATGCGGTTCGAACGCATTCGTCTTCTAAGTCAGTTCAACGCATTTCTAAATTAATGTCGACTATGATCAATGTTACAAACATCTTGATAAGTAGATTATGAAAAGTTGACATGATCATCGATAATATTTTTCATAAAGAAATGCATTTTGACGATAAGATTGAATTTAATAAGAAAATGTTTAATTTACTCCAGACATGTCGTGATGTGTCGTTGCGTATGAATCCGTACATAAAATCAGTACAGTGCAGGCCTGTCGAAAGTTTAATACAGAGATAACGAAAAGAAGTCAAAGCTCGGATATCAAGTTGCAGATAAGGATTGTCTTTGGCTGAAAGCTCAAGAGAGATATATAGCAGCTGTCAAAAAGCAACAAGTACAGTACATGCCTGTCGAAAGTTTAACACACGGGTAACGAAAAGGGGTCGCAACTCGGTGACAAGTGGCCAAGATAATGGTAGCCTATGACTGAAACCTTTAAAAATAGATAAAAACTGTCGAAAAGCAGCCGAACTCAGCGGACGGAATGAGCTACAGTATAGACTTGTCAAAAGTTTAACGCTCAGCGGACGGAATGAGCTACAGTACAGGCCTGTCAAAAGTTTAACACCGAGGAACGAAAAAGGGTCACAGCTCGCCTGTAAGTGACAGAGACAAGAATAGTCAGTGTCTGTAAGCTTTAGAGATAGATAACAATTGTTGAAAAGCAACCGAGCTCCGCGGACGGAATGAGCTACAGTACAGGCCTGTCAAAAGTTTAACACCGAGGAACGAAAAGGATTCGAAGCTCGGCTGCCAGTGACAGAGACAAGGGTAGCCAGTGTCTGTAAGCTTCAGAGATAGATAACAATTGTTGAAAAGCAACCGAGCTCAGCGGACGGAATGAGCTACAGTACAGGCCTGTCAAAAGTTTAACACCGAGGAACGAAAAGGATTCGAAGCTCGGCTGCCAGTGACAGAGACAAGGGTAGCCAGTGTCTGTAAGCTTTAGAGATAGATAACAATTGTTGAAAAGCAACCGAGCTCAGCGGACGAAATGAGCTACAGTACAGGCCTGTCGAACGTTACAAACTGACCAATCGGCAGCTCATCCCAGCCCCTCGTTATATCTCGACAGTTTTTCGTTAGCTGCTATCTTTCGTTCGACAGCTTTTCAGCCCACTAACTGTCTATATCTAGGTCACTCGACAGCCCAACTTAGACTTCTTGTCGTCAGCATAGTATTAAACTTTCGACAGGTCTGTACTATAGCTGATCTAGGACAAGATTATAATGATTTGGTTTATAATCTCACGACCAGACTAGACATATAGTAATGTATCGAAGAAATATTCATTTTGAAGACATAGAAGTGGTCATATTTTATGGTATCATAAGATTGACTTTGCATGATGAAACGTTAACACCATAATAAATTAACTAGAAAAGAGTAAATATTCAAGAAAAACAGACTAAGATATCGTTATGTATTGAAAATGTTCATTTTGAACACATATAAAGAGTAATGATTTATGGTATGATAAAATTGACTTTGCATGATGAAACGTTAACACCATGCTAAATTAACTAGAAAGGAGTAAACATTCAAGAAAAAGAGACTAAGATATCGTTATGTATTGAAAATGTTCATTTTGAACACATATAAAGAGTAATGATTTATGGTATGATAAGATTGACTTTGCATGATGAAACGTTAACACCATGCTAAATTAACTAGAAAAGAGTAAACATTAAAGAAAAAGAGACTAAGATATCGTTATGTATTGAAAATGTTCATTTTGAACACATATAAAGAGTAATGATTTATGGTATGATAAGATTGACTTTGCATGATGAAACGTTAACACCATGCTAAATTAACTAGAAAAGAGTAAACATTCAAGAAAAAGAGACTAAGATATCGTTATTTCTTGAAAATGTTCATTTGAACACATATAAAGAGTAATGATTTATGGTATGATAAGATTGACGTTAACACCATGCTAAATTAACTAGAAAAGAGTAAACATTCAAGAAAAAGAGACTAAGATATCGTTATTTCTTGAAAATGTTCATTTTGAACACTTATAAAGGGTAATGATTTATGGTATCATAAGATTGACTTTGCATGATGAAACGTTAACACCATAATAAATTAACTAGAAAAGAGTAAACATTCAAGAAAAACAGACTACGATATCGTTATTTATTGAAAATATTCATTTTGAACACATATAAAGGGCAATGATTTATGATGCCATAAGATTGACTTTTGAAAGAAACGTAAAATGCATGCTAAATCAACTAAAAAAGTGAAATTTTTCAATTAAAAAACAGGCTTAAATATCGATATTTATTGAAAATATAAGTGGGCATATTTATGGTGCCATGAGTCACAATATGTGTAAAACAGCATGCTAAATCAACTACAAAAAGAGTAAATATATTTTAAAAAAAACCCAGAAAACGATATCATTATTTATTGAAAATATTCATTTTGAATACATATAAATGTAGTCCGACTAATCAGCCCACTAAACCCCCATTTTAATTTTTGACTTGTTGGAGGTTTGTCAAAAATTAAAATGGGAGTTAAGTGGGCTGAATAGTCGGACTAATATAAATGGTAATACTTTACGGTGTTATAAGGCACAATATGTGTAAAACAGCATACTGAATCCACTACAAAAATATTCACAATGTCATTTGATATTCAGGAAAAAAAATGTTCGGAAAACTAGGCTAAGGCCAAACCTCAGTAATTGGATTCAAAAAGCTTACCATATCTGGTTCAATTTGAGTTTTGTAAATGTCAGTTACTAGACCTTTAATTCGATCAAACGTGTAGGGCCCATTAAACAAATGTGTTTGTTACAAGAATGGTTTGTATAAATATTGTTGATTTCCTAACCATTAAAGAATACAAAATCATGTCAAAAATATACATAATGTGTTGATTAACAATCAACGGTTAAAGCAAATTCAAGAGAAGTGTGTGCAACTCTAAAATAAAATAGCAGCCACTTATCTGAAATTTTAGCTAAATAATATATGCAGATTAGAAGTGCAAAATACAAACTGTATTAAAATGAACAAAATAAAAAAACACATAATAAATTTCAAGACCATTCATTATAAAACGCACTGCTTTGAACTGCTTATTGCAACATAATTACAACATAGTAATTAAAACCTGTTATGGTGTGACTCAAGAATAGCAATACTTGTGGTATTAAGTACATATTGTTTACTCAAGAATTACATGATGTACTCAGATATATTAAGTGATGTTACTAAAAATGACATAATAGTATTCAGGAGTTGAGTAATGGTGCTTTACTTCCCAGTCAAGATTTCTTCACTTATATTGAGGCGGTTAGTTCAGGGATTGTGGAGGAAACTGAGTTCCCGAAGAAAACCACACTTGATCACGCTGTGATCTGCCCTAATGAAATTCGAATCTAGACAATAAGGGACCCTGTGATTCGAAATTCGACGATTCAGACTACAGGACCATCAAACTCCAAAACTGCCTTAGCACTGCCTCTGTCATGTGGAACTTTTGAAAAAGTAGCACATAAAAGCTATATAAACATTAAATAAAAACCAGGTGTGGCATATTTTTCTAGTGTTATTATACAACACATAAAGGATTTAGAATATTAATCATTGTAATATGGTTGACCTTGTGTCGACGTTTCAAATACTTTGTTAACAATACCAGTTGCTGTGTAATCTAATAATGTTTATGACTGTAATTCGAGTAATAATTGAAATATAACGAGAAAGGTAGTAATGGTAATTTACTTTGGTGTTTTTCATCCAGGCTGATAATGACAAATGATATATTGACATTTGCAATTACTTTTTTTCTAACATATGAAACCTTTTGGACAAAAACAGGAGCAAATATTATTTTCCATTTGTACAAATGAGGGTATATGAACTATTAATGGTTGCAGGATAACCACTAGTTTATTGGGTATGATTATTCGGTTGCCATAGCAACGTCTCTATGGCAACACTTTGTTTCAATCAGTTTACTCAACAACATAATCAAAAATACTTCAACATACGAATTCTTATAAATCATTTACTATTTTGTCACATTTTAATAAGAGAAATATTTTACGAAATGTTTGTGATTACTGATGTTCGATTTCCAAGCCGTCGGCAACATGAAGCATGGTTACATGTTACTGAACTCTTGCCAATTGGAGATGTCCTTGTAAATTGTTATTTACTTAAGAGCATTAGAAGGATGCGTGTTCTAAAATCTCTTTAATGATGTGCATAGGAGCCTTGGTCTAAATTGTTAGCTTTGTATAGATTACGGTTCCGCTTGGGTAGATTTCAATCATACCTGGACATATCCTAGTGTGGGAAAGCTTTTTTATTCAGTTCGCTCGCAGAAGATCAAAGACTTTCCCAGTTATTCTGGGTTCATTAATCATTTAAGACCAAACAACCTGGATATAGGTGAAATATTTTATTTAAGCGTAAAACACCATTACTCCACTCCAAATCGACCTGAGATCGCTATATAGTCTCTCTCTGGAGTAATCATAACTCTTCTTCTTCTCTCTCTCTCTCTCTCTCTCTCTCTGGAAAAATCATAACCCCCTCTCTCAATCATAACCTCTCTCTCTCTCTCTCTCTCTCTCTCTCTCTCTCTGGAATAATCAGTAATGATTGATCAAAGAGGATTGGTAGTATGAATAAAACATGAGTGTTACAACATTATCGACATTTTCCTCATATGTCCCCAAAGTTCATGTACATACAAGTTCATTTACATGTTGCCTGACAAAATGGAATAAACCATCAATCGTATTCCGCTGAGCCAACTATGATTGATCATATGGGTTTTTTTCACCATCAATCATACCACTCATGAGAAGAGATTTTATATACTACATTAAATATCTTTTGTTTTAGGTTGTTTTGGAACGAACATGCCAGAATGAGATTACTCTGATATATAGACAAGCTGTGGCTAACACGTGTGTGGATTCAGTGACCACTGATTGGACCAAGGCGCCGGCTTACGTATCGTAGCGTCTTTCCGTCTGGTTTTACTCGGTGCAAATCCTAGTGCGAAAAAGTTTTCCAGTTGATTTGCCAGAGGTTGGTGGTTTCTCCGGGTACTTCGGTTTCTTTATGCATCAATCGTAAGCCACTGGGCACACTTAAATTGATTAAACGGGTTTTTTTTACCATCAATCATATCACTCATGAGAACTGATTTTATTCACTACATTAAATACCTGATTTATTAAAGTTGGGACGCAATTATCAGAATGATATATCTCGAATACTTAGACAACTCAGGGCTAGTTAACACGAGTGTGGCATCGATGGTTTAGGAACAGATGTAACGTATCAACAGACAACTAAAAACAAATAACAGCAAAACGATCCGAGAACAGATAAAAACGATCAATAGATCATGGTAACAGTCGAGACAATTCAGAACAAATCCCACTAAAGCGATTTAAGAACAGATACACAAGAAAAACAGAAAATAGCAACGGCCGAAACTGCTTAAACAGATCACAACAAAAAGATTTGGAAACAGATGCAACATAATGTCAACAACAACACAACTCATGATCAGAACAAATCACACTGGGAACAGATACAAAGAATCACTGACAGATAATGACAAAATAGTATCTAGAAACTTTTTAGAAACCTTATTAACCAAGTTATTCAAATATCATTAGATCCTTTTTCCCTCTCCATACAATGATGGAAATATCCGTTGGCGTTGTAATTGAATTATGTTTTATAAATCTCTGTTTTGATTTCCTGTAAATAATTATCAGATAACTAAATAAATATCAATACTATAAATAACAAGACATACAATTAACAATTAGATAATTACATTTACTGAAACTTTTATCTAATATTGAATTATTTACATTGGATGTCGTATTTTATCGATACGTTAATCAACCGAACACACTAATCCATCTAGTAAATAAAGTACTATCCGACTGCTATTTACGGAGCCCGTAAGATGATCACATGTGTAAAAAAGTTATTTTGAATATTCGAAATAGCATTCCGTAAATCCACAATATTGGCAATAATTTCGTATATCCAATTTGCGAATAAGAATTTCATATTTTTGAAACAGCATTTCGTACATCCGAATTAGCTGTTTCGTAATTTAGGAATATTCAATTCGTTCATTTAGTCTTCTTCTTCCAACTTCAGTTCAAAACCACTTAAGTGTTATCACAGTTTAATGAACATGTATGAGAGTGAGGTCTTTGTACATGTACACTGTTAACACAAGCTAAAACATTTTGTATATCCGGAATAGTTATTTCGAGTGTTAATTCGTTTTATTCGAATATGCTTTTCGTATTTTCAAAGTACTTATTCGAAAATACGAAATACTGTTTCGAAATTACGAAATAACATTTTTTTTTACATATGTCACCTTACGGACTCCGTAGTTATTAATGATTAAATATATATGTTCTGTCATTACATCTCACAAACTATTTGCACAGCAGTGTTTGCCAACATTCATCTTTATTCTAAAATAACGCATATAATTTGTGTTTAAAATGTTCTTTCTGGTAATTTTTTTTAATGGTAAATTGAAATGCACCTACTTTTTAATGGTTTTATGTCAAATATGTTGAAATTTAATTACAAAAGAATCCAATTGTTCTCTTTAAAAGGTTTTGGTTGGCATAATAGGCTGTATGTTTGGAGATATTCAGGGGATATAAGGGGGTGGAAATGTAATCCGCCATCACTCAAACTCGCAGTTTATAATGGTTTATAGCTAAAAGACTAAAATGAAATCTGTATCGTTTACCTAGTTTACTGGGTGCAAGGGAAAATTTGTGATTTTAACCAGAAATACAATGCTACAATTCGTCAGTAATTAAAATAGGTAAAAACCCTGTTGAACAGTATTGTTAACAAAATGGGATTTCAAATCAGTTTTGCAAGCACCGTGGGAAAAAAATACCTGTAACTCTTGTTAGAAATCTTGATCAGCTGTCTATGGAGAGAGAGAGAGAGAGAGAGAGAGAGAGAGAGAGAGAGAGAGAGCATATTTTAACACAAGAAGAAACGTGAAAAATACTTTTGCTGTTGATTGATTGGTTGTATATTGGTTTACGTCACATGGCTATTGGTGGCCCAATGTAGCAACTCTCTCCTAATGAAGTCCAAATTCGACTTCATTAGGTGTCGGACTTCATTGGCAGTTGTTACACGGCTAAATACGATTTTTGTTATCTCAATTATAAATCTAAATGTATGCGTGAGTTTGTGTAAGTTTTTGCAATCTGATTTATTATATTGCACCATTATGTCGTTTATTCAGGGTTAAAGCATATCTGTAATTAATGTCGCAGATTTTCATCACAGAACAACCAGTCCTCTAAACCTGTACATATCCGACCGGTGAACGATAGAAAGCATATTGCACTTGCAAAATTGCACGCGTCATTAAAAAAAATCTTAAAGATGGTTTGCTTAATTAAAAAGACCAAACACTAAAATCCCGGTGAACAATACCAAAAGGTCTGAAGGTTGGATGTTGAAGGAAAATCTCACTAGTTATAGAAGACCAATATCTTACGCGTCAAGTCGTTTTAAAACATTTTCCCTTCGAGACAAGGACATTGGTGGCTAATAGCTTTGACCTCCTCATCTACCCTACCGTAATGCTCTACTCGCCAGATAGCAAGTGAGATTATTTTTTCTTTTCATAGGCCTTTACTGGTTTGACCAGTACAGTGTAATAGACTGGGAGGTCTGTGATGTTTTTTCGCAGCATCATTGCGGACAAGTGTACTAGCACGCTTAAGATCACCATAAGTGCGCACTAGTACAAAGCAGATCATAAAATACTTGCTCAAACTCGCGCCAAACATAAATATGTGTTCAGGTTCACCCTTGAGATTAATAAATAACTTCATCGCTGAAAAACTAAGAAAATCATCTGAATATGTGAAAAATTTAACAAGGCAAGCTCCTAGTGCTATTGAATCTGCTTGCTAAAATTTGGATTCATATAACCATTCAATTAATACGATTTAAAAAAAACTCGAAAGTAAAACTTCACAATGAGTTTAAATTTCAGTCAACACAATAGATAAAACTGATTTTAATAATGTAAATTTCCCCCATTCGATCACTTATTAAAACTTTGATCACACATCAGTTTCGTGATATAGCGACATTAAAATAGATTGAACGACATGTGTAGTAATTACTGGCAAATAAGAAATCGTTTTTGTTCTTAACGCTAGGTACTAGAAATCTCTACAATATTCTTGTACAGTAATTATGGTATTCAACCAATGGCTCCCCTGGTTTTGCGAAATAATTGCTATTCAGCTGCAAGTATCATTATCTCATTATATACATTATTGCAAAAGAAAAGCATTAACTAAAATAAAATAAAAAAATATTTTAATGACTTATTGCCGTATTAAATTTCTAATTAAGACTAGCAAAACATTCTTTCTTATTAAAATCTTACTAAACAATACAAAAAATTGAAGATATTAAGACACTGTTTTCTCAAAGTCCTGAGGGGCCTAGGTGACCGGGTAGTCTGAAGGACATGCTTACGGGCCACAGAGCGTCTTATCGTCTAGGTTCGAATCTCGGGAAGTTTATCAGTTCGCATACTGGAGGTCGGTGGCATTAACTAGGTTCTCCTGTTCCCTTCATATCGCGGGCGTAAAAGTCTTGATATAAGTGAAAATCTTGAATGGGATATAGGCCATTACTCCACTTTAAAATCCCTGGTAACGAACACGGCGAGTTAAGTTTGAACACTCTTTGCAATGAGATTAATTGATTCAGTTCAGATCCGATAACATATATCTTAATAACCAACATGATTGAAGGCTCATCAAAATTAACAAAGAAGGGTTTAACTTTAATAAGGAAAGCTTGATAATGGACAGAACCCAATGAACACGTTATAGACCGACATCTGTAATAATAATTACGTCAATGTGATGTCCAAGAGATGGTCCGAGGTTTTTTTTGTTACGATAGCTAATATTAAAACGTTAAGGCATGTTAATATTATTCATGCATGATTTAAAATAACTTTTGAAGCTGAAAATAAACTGTCAGCATGGGTATCGTTGTATAAAGTTCCCGTAGCGCACAATCAATCAAAGTAAGGATAAAATATGGCTGTCTGAGCCTTCAACCCTTCGCTGTTGCATCGTGGAAAATTAGAGATTATCGTTTATAGGGTTTAAAAATCTTGATTATCTCATTTTTATTATGAATAGTTTGTTTCTGAAATCAATATAGGATTTCAAATATTTTTATACTTCGATTCAATATGGTTTGTATCCCTTCGATCATCTGTTTGATGATAAAACATAGCTGTCTGACCCTTGACTTTGCTTCTTCAATGTAGAATCATGGGAAATAAGACATCATCATCGAGGGGGTTTGAAAAACCTGATTAACGCAACTTTCTTTATGGATAGTTTTGTTCCTAAAATCAACATAGCAGTAGGATAGCCAAGTCCAAAATGTGCGTTGGTTTTAAAATTTGAGACCTTCCGCGGTAAATAAAAAGGGATTATTTTTTGGCAAGTGTCTGAACCCGAAAAAAATTCGCCATTTTCAGAATCGTTTTTATACCATAAAATTAACATTTTTAGCTACGAATATGATGCAAGCGTGTGAGGAATTAACTAAACTTTCTACATGTATCAAAAAGTCCGAGATAAAACGCCACATTTATTTAAAATTACTGATATCCCGACGATAACCGATTTCTCTTGAAAATCAACAGAAATTTCTTCTCCATTTTTGAAACTGGTACGTTTTTTGTGTAAAGAATACTTTTCCTAGAAATTTTAATACAATGTCAGAAAATTATTACAGTATACGCCAGTAAATTATCGTACCTGGTGCATGAGGGTTAAATATGCGAAAATCGCAAAAATCCAACAGCATGATTTCAGTACGTCTTGTTGTCAATGAAAACAAATATGGCCGCGACCTTGAAAAACATTGTTCTAACGTAATGACGTAAACAACGTTCCCCGTGTCAAATATATAGGTCAACTGTCTACTGTATACACAGTACACGCAATGTACAGTACAGACCTGTCGAAAGTTTAACACTAAGCTAACCAAAAGAAGTCAAAGCTCGACTGCCGAGTGCCTAAGGTATGGAAAGGTAGCGGTCGAAAAGCTGCCGAAAGATAAATGGCAACTGCTGTCGATATAAACACCAAACGAGTAACCAATATGGACTGTCGGCACTAATTCGTTAGCTGGGTGCTAAACTTTGTACAGGTCTGTACTGTATTTATCGATTTTTTATGCAACAGGCATCCTCATCTGGCACACATCATATGACATGTGCTTGTTGATAGAGATACTTTATAGGTCAGTTTAGGACCCCAACAGGAATAAATAAATAGGGCCTACATTAAAAAAAAAATAAATGATAAATAAATAAATAAATAAATAAATAAATAAATAAATAAATCAGAATTTCTACAGATAAATAAGTTAGAGCTGGGACACAGTATGTTGAGCAGGTTACAAAATGTCTAGCAGGTTAGAGATGATAATAAATAAATAAATAAATAAATCAGACCTTCTACAGAGAAATAAGTTAGAGCTGGGACACAGTATGTTGAGCAGGTTAGTGATGATAAATAGGGTAAATACATAAAAAGAGATCAAAATAAGTTGCATTTTGTCTTTCCTCAAGGTACTAACATGAAATGTGGCATGGGTACCATGGAAAGTAACCTCAGATATTTTTTGGAAAAATAAAACAAATATTTTTATATGAACAAAATTAACATTTAAAAAATAAAAGATATTGAATTACTAAAAAGTTAGAAAAATTTATGAACAGGCAGATAGTTAGAAATTTTGTCATATTGTTGTTTGTTAAATGAATGACAAGTGGGCCATAATACTAATAGCATTTAAAAGGACTAAAATTGTCTAAATTATCAAATTTAATTTAGAAACTACACAAACAGGTGATTTTTTTGGGGGACAGGTACTTTCTAGTTGTTCTGGCTGTGATAAATAGATAAATCATTTACAAATAAATCAAAAACTATGGGATCATATGGCAGTGTTCATTCTAGAAAGGGGCTGTTGATCCTTTATTTTGCCAAATGGCACCATTGTAAAGGCCATATATATATAGTTGGCCACATTTGAAATTAGATTTCAAATGCAAGTTCAAAATATTTGATAGCATTGTCATATATAAAAGCTACATTATATGAAACTTTTAAATACTTCATTACAAAGGCTTTAACATCAGCCTAAAAGACTACAAGTCACATCAAACATTAGATGTATGCAAAATCATTGATGTTATTCAACTTGTTATTAGAGGAATTTTATTAGAAATGAACCCATCTGAAAAAATCCTAGAATGAACACTCATGGTTACACATAATGGAACATTTTTCAAAGAAAAATGCATTATGTGTGTCTAAACCAACTTTGTAAATTGTAATAATGTTGAATGTCTCATTTCATCATGTAAAATTAAAACCAGTGGCGTACCGCCCTATACGCAAAAACGCAAGTGCGTACACATAAATTGGTCACAAAAATTATTTTAAAATAAAAAAAATTACGAGAGAGAGAGAGAGAGTGTGTGTGTGTGTGTGTGTGTGTGTTTTCCAAATTTTCCGGCTAGTTTGTATGGAGCCGTTATCACCATGCCCCCTACAACAGCCACTGCCGAGAGAAGTTTCAGTGCGCTGAAACGTCTCAAAACTTATTTAATTAAGAAGCACAATGAAAGAAGATCGTCTTTCATCTCTTGCATTAATGCACATACATCATGAGATGGACGTCGACGTAGAAACAGTTATTGACAAATTTAACGCCCAGAAGAAGAGGAAAGTTAACTTCGAATGACCAATAAATACTAATATACATTTGGAACCGTGGGCTACGATTATTAAAATAATCTCAAAATCTTAAAAATACTAATTCAGATTTCAATAAATTATGCATCATCATTTGTAATCGGAGCTAAAATCTAAAATCTTTCAAATTATCAAACCAAATTTTTTTATCCATTTAAATCTATGATACAAACGCAGAGAACATGTGTTGTTAAACCTGGTACTCAACCTCCCACTCCTAAGGATCAGTAGGATCAACATATTTAAAATTTGTAATTTAGCTCCAATTTGTATCAAAAATTTAACACAAGAAGGTATTGTATCTGTCTCAAAATGCAAGAAAAGCCGTTTTGAAGCATATAGATTTCAAAATTTTCCGGGGGAGCATGCCCCCGGACCCCCCCCCCCCCCTAGCGTCGTCGCACATTCGGCACTCCAAGTTTGCGTACACATATAATCAGGTCACGGTACGCCACTGAAAACATAACAATATCTTTAATACACTAGGAATTAGATATCATCAGACATTTATGAATGTTTCATTTTATGTAGAATTAAAAAAAATCAACACATATCAATAGCCTTAACATACTGGGAATTATATACCATTACACATTTATGAATTGAATGCTTCTCTTGATACTGAATACCTCTTTTTCACCACATGAAATGCTTTTCATGCACCCTTGTCTGAAGTGTAGCATACAGGTAACAGCATAGGTTAAAATCTTACTATGTCAGAAAGTTTGCCAGTTCTCTTGTTGAGGGGTGTGATTTACCTCAGGGATAAAGCCTGAATATTTTGAGTTTGGGGCCAGCTCACTCCATAAAAGAATTTGTAACAGTACTAAATGTCTTAAATGTGTAAACATTAAGTGGCCCATACTCGAATTTAGAAGCCATTGGCTACTGGGCCCCTGCAAATCTTCATCCCTGTACCTATTTACTTCCTTAATCTCATTTACCTGATTATAATTGAAATAATCTTGAATGGGGTGTGTATACCAACCAATCAATTCTAAATTTAACTGATAAATAAATAAATCTGGAATAGGCCTAGTGTGTTACAATTATTTTGAATTCTTACAAACTAATAATGCCCATTTGGATACACTGTGTCATGAATTTCACTGCATTTGCATCAACTTATTTCTTAATGCTATTATCAAACCAGTTCCCATGAATTTTCCTAAAAGAAGGTGATATTTATTTATTAGAATTTTACAATTTTACAGAAATTACTGAAATTCCTAAATATTTTACAGATCTGTATTTAATCATTATAATATGGAGTTAAATTTTTAACCAAGTCAAATGAAATCCACATGATTAGTATTCACTTTTCCTATTTCCTACTTCCACATAGTCTATTTTAAATGTTATTTGTGCTATGTCAAGTTGACTTAAAACTTTTAATGAAGCAAAATAATCAACTTTTCATGTCTAAATTGTACTAAAATAATAATGCTGGGGTTATTGGCATCAGAACAGAAACAAAATTTCAAATAATAAAGACCAATGTTGTGTTGACTCTGGCTAAACTAACAATGTTTCCTCATTTTGGGAAATATTTCATAAAGAAAAATCCAGTCTAACCCTCTTTAATGACATAAGCTTATTTATCCAATGATATATACTGATATGACAGACAGGTCCTGTTTATATTTTGCCAGCAAAGCAAAATCAGTTGGTACATTTTCAGTAATTCTGAGTCCCTAACTAGCCCTACATGAGCAGGTTGCACTGTACACTGTATTGGTACAGATCCCGAGTCCATATGGGTAAAATTAGAACACATGCATATCTAATGTGTTCGGCAGCCATGCAGATCGATCATACATGACAAATAAGGCAAAAAAGCTTGACTATTTTGTCCAAAATACATGATGACATTTTCTGCATGCTAAAATTGTGATCGAAGCGGGACGAATGCTAATCAAATATGTCCGACTGGAAGTAGTTCCAAAAAATCGGCAGATTAGACGAGAAATGGAGTGAAAATACAATATTTTTAAGGAAAAACTTACTTTATTTCAACAAAAATATCACCACAGCGTCTCTCGATTATCAAATTTATACATTACATACAATAAGGAAGCTGTCTTAGCATTTTTTCTGTGTCAAATTAGCCGGAAAGGGGGCGGCCCATGATCGAGAATCCGGCAATGTCACCGATTTTTTTCGACATTTGAAACTGGTACGTTTTTTGTGTAAAGAAAATTATTTGACAAATTATACATCAAAATAACCGTGAAAAAAAGTTCTTTCCGTTCATGTAAAAACATCTTTGGTGCATGAGGAACTGCGTACACAGAATGATATTTTTTAAAGTTTCAATTTTCAATTTTTCGCCGGTGCCTAACATTCAATTACGATTTTTAAATTGTTAAATTCTCACCGACTTTGATAAAAATCGTCTTTAATGACTTACTTTTGTCCTCAAAAGACGATAAAATACTACAAATAGTATTAAAAACTCGCAGTGAAATAAATATTGTGTAATTTTACCACCTCGAGTGAATTCAAATTTTTGACAATTTTTTCACTTTGTCTGCGCGTGAAATTTTGTTTGATGAATCAATGCGCTGGCCGGGTTGGCTATCCTACTGTAGGTTTTTTAATTTTAATACGTCGAATCAATGTGTCCGATGCCCCTTGGAGTATTAGTTTAAATTACAAAATATGGCTGCATTGACCTTGACTGTGGCTCTTTACTGGTGCATCATGGGAAATTACAGTTAATATGGTTTTAAAAAATCTTGATTATGGTCACTCTCAATGTATAGTTGTTCCTAAATAAATTGGATTCTGATTTTTGTAAACTTCATTGAATCAATGTCCCTTTTGTTTGAGGACAGAATACGGCTGTCTGATCCTAGGATTTGGCATTTCACCGTTGAAATTTGGGAAGTTAGATAGCATTGTTAAGAGTGTTTAATAATCATGATTGACATAGTAATAGTGAACAGTTTCTTCCTAAAATTTATCAAATGTTGAATGTTTAACTTAAATTCAGTGACATCGATGCCCCTTCGAGCATCTCTTTAAAGATCTGACCCTTGACTTTACCTTTCAAATGTTGCGTCATAGGAAATAAGAGGTTTTAAAAATTTTGATTACTGCAATTTGTTTTAGGATAAAATATTGCTGTCCGTTTCCTCTCTCATGCATCATGGAAAATTAGTCTCCATCGTTTAGAGAATTTTACAAAATCTTGATTACTGTAATTTTAGTGCACCTAGTTTGTTCCTGGAGTCAATCGGTTTTAAAGGGTTGAATATTTATATCTCAATTGAAATAAATTAAATGAGGTTGATGCCCGTTCAAGCAGCGCCTGATCATTCAACTGGTCATATTATGAAATAAACAAAATAACAAACAAACATACTAATCCATGTCCGAATCACAATCCAGAAACAAAGTAAAAACTTTGGAACTGACAAGTTAGGTTAGACACGTGACACCAGGAAAGCTCCGGAAGGGTAAGCACCTCCTGTTTAGCTAGCTACACCCGCCAAGTGTGTAATCAAAATTGTGTGAAAGGAACATGGAACTATAGAACGTCAAATGTATCCAGGGCAACCCTGGACACAGAGACATCAAACTTATCAACAATACTGTAATGACTGCCATTAAACTTTTTGAAAGCTTTTAAAAGCCCTAAATTATATCCTTAAACGGTTTTGTAAATCAAGCAACAAATGAGATATAAGTCGAAACAATTTATCGTTTGCAGCAATTATACCAAGCTGCAATAAAACTTGACAAAGACATTATTAAGGCTACGCCATGATATAGTTTCGCTTTCTTTTTCTCCACCTGCTTTTAAATATTATAATATTTTTAACAAAAAGAATAAATGGTATTGAAAATTCAAAGAAAGTCATATTCACTTTACTTTTCATTAGCGTTGTGCATTCATAAACCATTTTAACTGTCTTATTTTTGCAATGTAAAGTATGAAGTCATATCTCTGAGAATAATAAAGCTACAACAAAGCTACAATAACGCTACAGCGAGGTGGATTTAACATATGACTTTCTGTTAATATCCAAGAGCATTTTAATGATAAGTGTTCATTAGTTAGAGTATGCTTTTAAATATATTAAAATGCATGTTTTGTAAAATAAAGATTACTATTTTTTCGAATAGTTGTTTTATTGGCAACCATTTTATGGACCACCTGTTGTTAAATAAGTAGGATTGTTGAGGACCTCCAACTCTAATAGTTATATCACCACATCACTATATATTACTTCCGGTGCAGGTTAAAGATGCGGGTTTTATGAAATGAAAACTACATTATATTCTAAATGTGCATTTTATGGACTATCGGTTGTAAAATAACTGGGATAAGTAAAATGATTGAGTCTCTCCAACTGCAATAGTACTATATCCATACCGCTGGGCTGGGTGTTACTTCCAGTACCAGTGGAAAGTAGTATTGTATTGTTCTGTGTTTTTGGACCCATGGACGTCTTTGCTAATGAACAATTGAGTATACATATATTGAATTATTTCTCCAGTCCCATCAACTTCATATCTGGGTAATACTGTATTTCTAAAAAAAAAATATATTACAAAGATCAAAGTAGTGATGATCAGATATATTTTATAGCATTTCTTAGACCCTATATTTTAAATTTACATTGTAATTTTTTATTTTATAAATATTTTAAGCCCACTTTAACAAATCAACTGATTTGCTTTACAACGATTAGGAAAATAATATTAAGTTATTTCTCCGACATTTTTTTCAATCGCATTCAATACATGCTTCGAGAAAGGAAAGCTTGGTAGACTAAGTGCAGAAGTGTCAAAGAGATCTTCTATTAGCTTTTGATAATCAAGTTATCTTTCAACAAACATTCTTCATCATGTTTTCCTATCTTGGGGAGCAATGTGAAACTAATAAGTATTTATGTTACGATAATGACGGCCAATCTTCTGACATTTGATCTTATGAATTCACCTTGTTCAAGAATACATACTAAGAATATACACTAGAATACCAATCAATACAAATATATCTTCTTTTTTAGGTATAAAAGTAAATTATTTATATTCAATCGCCCACTAACTCCGTTTTATAACATTCTGAACACAGAAAAGATAAATTTAGAACCCAGCATTGTATTATCCATTCTTCTCTTTTATGGCTCAATTGCGGTTTGTTCACTCCCATCCCATTGAAACTATTGAACTCAATGCCATATGATTTTGAATACATTTGTTAAAAAATATATTATTCATTATGGGATAAACTAGATAGAATATAAAATTTCAAAAAGTTTGAAATTGAAGGAGAAAAAATGCCCTCGTGACATTAAACAAGATGCACAATAGCATATGTATCGCCCAGATGAGTTGAACATGAGGCAGCGTGCCAGACACAATTTCAAATACAGTAAAACATAAATTCATGGCTACCATTTGTTCACTGAAATATCTTCATTAAGAAGATTTCTGGTGATAAATCTGTTATGTGCTACTTTTCAATTTTAATGAAATAATACATTCAAAAGTAACTGCCATGTGCTACTTTTAAATGAATTATTTCATAAAAATTCAAAAGTAGCACACGACAAATTGAATGAGACTTGTATAGAAAAAATAGAAGAAACATATTTTGGGACTTCAAAATAGTATTGTAAAAAATGTGGTGGCTTAGTTATCAGTTTTACTGTATGCATCAACCAGGACTTTTTAACAAATGCATATCACTGGATTTTGTGGCTCAAATGTTTTAGAAAAGAAGTCTTTGACGGACTTTGAAAATACAAGTGGCATATTTGCTTTTTTGTGAATCCTATAAAAATGAAACTTTCTATGAAATTCGACATAGATTTGACTACACTGTGTCTGGCCGAATATCCATAAATTTCGTACACTATTAAAAGCGGACTCTGAATCTCTCACAAGGATACTCTGTATTTATCTACCTAAAGCCTGGTTATTCAGATCTCAATTCCTCAACACCTGTCTGTTCTCTGTTATTTATTTGTTATTTGTCATGTTGTTACATAATTCAATTCGTTTTCAAATGCTATAGCAATGTATTGTTTGCTGTTTTCAATAAAGTATTATTATTATTATTATAATTATTATTACACAATATGCCACAATTTCGGTGTGGTGTGCTTTTTTAACTTTAGTTATGAAGCGTCAAAATGTGACATTTGCAGACCTGTATTCCCACCATAATTTCGATTACTTTTAAGATTAACAATTGCTTCCAAGACTTAAGTTTATTTTCAGAGTTTCAATTGACAATAAATTCGTGAATTTGTCCCAGGGTAATCAGTAATTAAAGCAATTAGTAGCTAGTTATTTTAATGTCAGTGAAAACATTTTAATTCAATTTTAAAGAAAATGAGCAAATTAATTTTCTGGGTTTATTTAATCGATTTTATGCCATCTTAAATAAAACCATTGTGACTCATTGCTTCATCGATCCTCTCAGAAAATGATGAGGCGTTTATCCGATGTAATGGTTGAATATACGTAAGAGCATGTTTTATGCAGTTATGAACAATGAAATTGTATGCAATCATTAACAATGAAATTGTATGCAATCCTCTTTTAGCTGAGACTAATCAAGCGTGTTTTAAAACGTGCGTGAAATGTTTAGAGAACGACATGGGACATATAGCCATTTTATACGGAAAATATTTATATGAATCAAAGAATTCATATTGACCGACTTCGTACATAAACATCACCAAGGATTGTGATGTCAGAGTTTTTGGTTAATGATTATTGATTATCAGAATTGACTGCGATCCATATCTATTAAATATTATACATAACCTTGCCTTTTAGATAGTCAAAATCCCGTTGTGGTTATGGATTTGCAAAAAATATAGTTATATATTTATACAACATGCATAATACTTAATATAGTCTATTTGGTCCGTAGCCTTACCTGAAAATACCCGTAAAATACCCGAAAATAGCAAAGACTATCTGACAATATTAAAAAAGTTTGTCAATCTGAAACAAGCAGTGCGAATTAACTGTGTGCTATTATTCATGTATTTGGGTATTTTCGGATAAGTTTATCGTCCCTAGTCTATTTGTAAAACAGTTATTTTTTATCTTTTGTTAACATGTTAATTTTCAAGACATTCAACGAATTTTGAATGTTCTTTAGGCAAATAAAAAGCGATTTAAAAAAGTCACACAAGTGATGAAATATTTATGTACCAGGTGCAGGTGCCTGTTGTTCAAAGCTTCCTTAACGAAACTAGTTGGTTAATTAAATTTTGTATCTTGTGAAATAGGTTATGTTTTGAAATGTTTGTCCAATAGTTAATAAATATTTTTGTTGTCATTTAAAAGAAAAAGACTAAAAAAAACTTCGTTTTAATGCATATTTTCGACTCTAATAGTATTTTAAATTTTTACTTACCATTTGCTTAAGGTAATGCAGCTTTGAACAACTAGGTTATTGATTTAGTGCGCGTTAGAGTAGTAGTAATAAAAAGGCGAAAACTCCAATTTTTCAAGAAGTTTCCTCCTAATATCGATCTTTACCAAATAATATCATTCATACCAAGACATAGGCGTTGCCTTAAATACTTTTCTCATATAGCAAACAGCTTATATAAATTTAACTTGCTCGTGTCAAACATCAGGTCAGCAAAAATAACATGGTCTGAAAATTACTCTCTTCATATTACATAATACAAGCACGCATTGCCTTATTGTGTTTGAAATGCTACGTGATTGGAATGTATACAAGTGGAAGACAGACTTCCCATACGACGACGGAATAATTAATGAAAAATGAGAATGACAATCAAACAGCAACATTTTGAATGTCATCAGCCGATGCTTGTATTTATTAAAGCACATATTAAATGACAAGCAAGAGTAAATAAAGAAACAAGCTTATTCTTCTGGTGAATGACATTTAAACATTTATCATGTTTCGCAAAAACCAAATTAATTTTACTGACAACAGTTACTACAATAAGAATGCCTGTTTCCAGAATTTTGCTATTCGCGCAAAACAAAAGGATGGTAAATTATCTTGTATATCTTCTCTCAAGATGGTTGTTTCAATAAAACATTAGATATATTCCTTCAAATTTCATGTCGACAATAGGTTACGCGCTTAATGACAAGAAACCATCCATTTCCAAGAACACGTTACCTTTAAAATTTATTCGAACCATGACAATAATCAATATATACAAAGGTTAGACAAATGAACAAATTTGTAAGATGAGTTTATAACCATATACCATATTTGGGGCCCAATACAACGAAAATTGAAATAGTACTCTTATGATAAGCCACGCAGATTGTGAACTATTATGTTCTTGATTGCGTTCTATTGGCATAAAATACAAAAATTAGGAAAACTGGTATTTTCAGCCATTTAAATGCACTTGAACACAATTGGAGAAATTTACCAAAAACTTTGAAATATATTCTTTAAAGGTTGTATTGATGTGCACGCACCTCTTCCAATTTTTTCAATTTATTTCGACATCATTCAATTCTTAGGACGGACAAACAGGGTTCTTATATATAAAGCCCTTTAAAATATAAGAACAGACAAACCATTTTACTACGCAAGCTCATAAAGCGATGGAAAATTACTTTATTTCTTTATGTATCAAATAAAAAGTTAGTTATGATATAACTGGATATACAGCTCATTCAACAAAGAAACGTTACTCCTCAATTTCCATAAAGAAACGTCACCCCCTAATTTCCATGAAAAAACGTCACCCCCTTATTTCCATAAAGAAACATCACTCCTAAAACAATAATAGTAAGAACAAAAATACTTGACTGTACAGATAGTTTTAAATAGTTTTCATTTAGAAGTGATTTATTTAGAACCAGTTACATTGTTTGGCATCAACACAAGCTAATATTTACAGCTAGTATTTTGTAGAAGCATGTCTTGCTTGGATAACAGCTCTAACTCGATGATCTAGTGTTCGATACAAATCTTGACATTGTGATTTCTTGAGATATATATCGTATATTCTCTATATTTATAAAAAGCTCCAAATCTTAAAAGCTCAATAAAAAGCTCAATGCACAGACAAGTTACACATTTCCTGCCTTTTTAAAATACATGCTTAAAACAAAACACTAACACAATGTTTAGATCGATAGAACATACTCGTACATGTTCAGTAAAGACCCGTCGTAAGTTTAATACAGAGCTAGCGCAAATGAGTCGAAGTTTGGTTGCCAAGTGGCTGAGATATAGGAAGTTAGTGACCGAAAATTGACGGAAATAGATAGCAGACAGCTAATGAAACACTGTCGAGAGGCAGCAGGCGAGGAGCTGAGATCGGATGCCGATTCAGCAATGATTTGTTATCTTATTATTTGTCATTCGACAGGTCTAAACTGTTGATGTACGTTGTTCAAGCAACAAGGTTGTTTTGTTGATTTTTTCACATTTTTGTTTTAAAACAAATTACATCAATTATGTTGTGTCACTAGGATAGGATAGAAAATTATAACCATTAAGTTGAAGCCAATTAGATGGAAAATAAATAGTATGTTTCTATACTGATGGCATTTTATGTAGAATGATAATGATGATTACATTGCACATTGCATAACGTCGGGTAAAATTACTCAATAATAAATTGATTAAATAATAAAATGGAAATGTGACAACGTTAACAAACATCTAATTAAAACTTATTTTCAGCCAGCTCTAAATATTACGCAAGGTTCTGGAAGATATCTATTGTAATAATAACTATTTGTCGAAAACAAAACAAAACAAAAATGGCATAACAAGGGTAAATCAGTAATTTTTAGCCATTTTACTGCACTTGAATACAATTTGAGTAAAAATACAATTTAGAAATTTTCTAACAGAATGATTAATGAAAAAAATCTGAATAATGTTTGATTGATCAAAAATGCAAATTGTTATGAACAATATGTTATATTAACTAACTCCAGTTTTATTTGAAATGTTCATCTTACCTGTCACGATGGAATGTAATTGACTGATTTAGACTATAATAAGAAGTAGACTTCCCCAGCCTTGACGTAAATCACGAATTTCAATTAAAAAATTATCACCCCCGGTTTAATTGGAGATGTTCATCTTCGCTGTAAATATAATTGCGTTTATAATAAACAGTAGGACTCTCCTGGGATTGAACATGAATAAGTAGTGTTAACACTTCTACATGTTTAACCATATTTTGTTATTGTAATGAATATGAAACACATATGAGCAAATCTAAGATATTCTCTTTTGTGATTCTCGTTTGTACAATAAGGATATTGACTAAATCGAACAAAGTATCTATGATACATAGAATAGAGATCAAAAGGGGACTGAAGGATCCGTTGTCTGGTAACACATGCTTAGGGATCACAGCGCCTCTGACCACTTAGGATCTGATCCCACAAGAAATTTGCTTGTCGAAAGTAGGTAGTTTTCATTCGGGTATTAGGGTTTGTGCCAGGATCCCGAAACTAATGTATATAGTCACAAGGTCAAATGGTTTTTTTTTGGGAGCAAAACTATTCAGCTCTAAAGAGACAGTTCTATTTTCATTGTCCTCTTGGTTCGTGCTATTTTTTGTATTGGACAACTGCCAAGTTATATTTTCAGCTTCAAAGTGCTTTATTACTTTGAGTTTAACATCTTTTGTATTTTTGACAAGTGGTACGGCATTACACTGAATATATATACTAAATCGACGAATAACAAAGGAACCGCCTGGAAAATCTAATCTCCATTAGCTTGTCGCGGATAACTTTCAAGGAAATGAATTTGACGGACAGTATTGATAGAACAACAACAATATCTGAATTAAGTTGATTACCTTAACAATAGTAAGTCAATGTTTGTCGCCAAAAAGCGTCGTACATTGCATTGTATGATGACAAATATTGCAAGTGAAAAATGTGATTCGTCTGGTGATCAAAACATTGTTATAGATGTCGGGAATATATCTGGACAATATAAAATCAATATATAAACTCTATCATTCGAATACGTGCAATCAAAATAACACACGTTCCCAAAAATGCATTTTAGCTTCAAAGGTACATAAATCATGAAGTAAATCATGTGCTGAATGTTTGTAATTAAACCAAAAAATAGCATATGATAATTGTTTTAAAGATAAAATTTTAATAAATAATGCAATTATTGGTTGTTTTGACTTAAATATAAGCATTTCGAATTTGACGAAGAACCATTTACGCCCTAGTCAAAGCCTTTCACTTAATGTTGTATGCGTCGTCTCATGTTGGTATATTTGTGTCAATATTTAAAACCCATTCGTAGGAGAGCGCGGAATTTTACACGGACAAACCGACTGACAGTATTAAGAGAAAGTGATTCCTATATACCCCTTTTCGAGAGGTTATAAAAATAACTCGAAACAGCAAAGGAAAGAAATAAGAAAAAAGGACGTGGTACACACATAAAGACAAAATGTTATCCAGTAATTTTAATACTTTTACAAATAGCATATTCAGATTTTTGTTTTGTTTTTGAAATATTTCAAGGAAATTACAATCATGTTTATTTTCAATCTGTTCTGCTGTTAAGAAGGAGATTTTTAATCATTTCAGATTGATACTAAAGGCAACATCTTGTCCGTCATTTTTTGGTCTTGTGTTGGTTACCTTTTAAAAGTCCATTACATATTTAAATCCTTTTAGATTTATACCAAAAATAGTGTCTAATTTTTTATTTTGTTTTTATAGCCGTACAATAGCTCATTACATGGTTATAGACCACACAACCATAAATGAGCTTACTAGTACTTATTGATCCAAAAACTGTTAAACTTGTAATTTCACTTAACCAGAGTTGCAATTAAGTCATGTTCTTTTGAAGTCAACGAGACATCAGCAAACACAAAAAGCAATTTCCCGTTGGCCTTCATTACCTTAATCCACTGATCTGACAATCAATTTATGACAACTTTGATTGACGAATGCCTCAACAGCCCGGAATTGCATTTACACGATATCACACAAGGAAATTCAAATAAATCGTACACAGGACAGACCTGTCCGAAGTTTAACAATAAGCTAACGAATTAGAAGTTCATTTCTACCCCGTGTTAGCTATGTCTCGACAGCTTTTTGGCAGCTTCTATATCTATCCCTGTACAGTTTTTAGCAATGTGCTACTGGAATCCCGACCGCTTGGTAGCATTGTTACGCCACATAGCGGTGTTGCCGCATAAACGCGCCCAACACGTCTATGCGGGGAATTCCAACGCATAAAGAGGTCCGCCACGTTTATGCGGCGGCGTTCAACGCATAAAGATGTGTTGCTTATGTGCGGCGCAAGGCTGCCTTTTTGACGCATAACGATGGCTAATTTTAACGAGTTGGTATGAAATTTAAAAAGAGCTGATATCTCGACAAAAACGGTGATGGTGATATAAATTATGACGACGGCGGTGACAATTGAGAATTTATGTTGTTGGTTTTGTTGATAATGGTAATAATAATAATAATACGAGGATGGGGACAGAGGCGATGAGAGCGCGACGACGATGTTACCGTCGTCGTGCCGACGGCAGTGGCGATTATGACTGTAATGTTGATGATCGTTAAATTGTGATTTTGGCAGAATTTCCGACTGCAAAAATGCTGTATAATGATCAGGCGGAATAACTCTTCCAGGTAAATTTCACAAACCTCGTTACCAAGAGCTATCGATAACTGACCACTGGGTAACTGACAACGTGACATGGTCATTATGAGATTAAAATGGACTAATGACGGTAAAAATGATTCTAAGAGATATTCCAAGCAAAACAGTATATTAATTTAAATGTTTACATGAAGAGGAAAATATACAAGTCGTGAGAAAGAAAAAGTAGATGGTTATTTAGAAGTAGAAGATATACTGTTTGTTAGGCAAAAAAAAATGGGATATATATTAAACGTTTATCCTTTTAATTTACACAAAAACAGTAACTTGATCCAGTCATGAATCAAATCGCATAAAAATACTATATGTTTGCGCAATACAAATATAAGTAAAAATGCTAATACACATTTTAATAAGTGTGATTATTCATGATACACTGCACCCATCCATCCCAATGCTAATGTTTAGTTGGTTGGTTGGTTGAATGTTGCTTAACGTCGCATCAGCAATTTTTCAGCTATTCGCGACGAGAACTATTTAATTAATCTCTATGGATTAATCTATGAACAATTTGTGTATGCATGTGAAGTGCTAGTGTGTTGTATGGTCTGCCTTGTACTAGCGCGCACTCAGGGCGACTTTACCGTGCTAGCTCACAGAGTCAGTACGCCGCAGACAAGCGTACCACTCCCCCAGTCCATTATACTGATACCAGGTGAATCAGTAAAGGCCAACGGTAAGGAAAATTCACTTTCCCACATGTGGTCCGAGCGGGACTCGAACTCACAGCGGTGAGAGACCCTGGATTTGAAGACTGACGTCTTATCCATTAGGCCACCGCGCTAATGTTTAACTATCTTATCAAATTCATTAAACAAATATTTAATTGGTAAATGCAAAATAAATAAATAAATAAATAAATAAAATTTTGAATAATATTTTGGCCTATTATTAGAAAAAAAGAATGTATTATTTATATCAATAAAATACATTTTTGCATCAGAAAATTTCTCATATTGCAATAAAAAAACAAATAATATGTATAAAACCACTTTTACAAAGTTCACATAATCCATGATGTCTTGGTTTTCTGGTATAATCTTCCCACGGCAAACTTCAATAGGTAGTTTCTGATTACTATAAATTCACAATAAATTAATATTGCTAAAAGTTGGATCTCACGTACCATTAATTAAAAGATTATCAATAAACATCCTGTTTATCAGTAGACCTTTATCACCTGTAATCAAAAGAACTTACCGTCCAATTTGCAAGAAATGATTGACACGTGTGTGTATAAATCATTAGATATGAAGTCTCTATGATACCCGGTAAATGTTATTTCTGTAATTTTGAAAAGATATATTTGACCAAATTAATAAGATAAATCCAACAAATTAATAAGATTAATTTGGATGGATATACTACTGATGGACCGACTTACTGGCCTAATGAAATTAATTTTGAAATGTTAAAATTATTAAAATATATACTTTTTTCTTATTTGACTAAATTAATAATTTATAATTATTTTTATTGTCTTAAGAGATTATTTCACTTTCATTCTCCTCACTTTTCTCGTTATATTTATTTGAAAAAAAAATCCAGAACATTTATGAAGCTGACTGACAAATCTGTCTTTAATTTTTAATTTTTTAAAACTTTTAATAGTATATTCAAAGGTCGAGAAGTATATCACCTTTTGTTTGGTTATTATTATTATTATTATTATTTGTACCGTTTTTTACTTACGGGGAAGTCGGTGTAACTTGTACTGGAATATTGGTGGGGAAAATAAAACTTTTATATTTGGTGCGGTGTCGGCCATATTGGATATTTCTTCACTAGATATTCACAAATTCCCCTATTTTTAAATAAAATTGGAAGTAATTTGCCGTCAAAACCAACATTTGATTTTTATGTTTTTACCTTTATCAAAGTGTGCTCTAACACTTTAGATGTGGTCATTTTTTTAAAAAATCAAATTAGCGTGAAAAAACAGCCTATAACTAATGGTCTTTCGCCACATTTTTCAAAAATTAAACAAGAATATTAAGAGATAGTGCCGAAATAACTGCTATATTTTAACTTAAAATGGAAGTAATTTCCCGACGTCCTAAAATTTTACAAAAAATACTGAAATAACCGGAATTTAATGAGGAACTCAAATAGATGTGGTCATTTTTTGTATCGTTTTTGGTTTCTTTTTAACGAAACAAAAAGTGTACACCTGTTCTATATTTCTATGTACCGATCGTAAGACACTGAGCTGTAGATCGTTACACAGGTGAAGTACGACAATGATAATATAATGATGATCATCGCGATGGTGGTGGTGCTTTTTGTGAAGGTGGTAATAATGATGGAGGTGTAAATGCAGGTGATGATAGTAATTGTTTTCTTTATGTGGCGGAATGTAGCCTTTTTGCCGCATAAAAGTTTTCTCTTTATGCGTTGAAATTCCCCGCATAGACGTGTTGGAACACGTTTATGCGGCAACACCGCTATGTGGCGTAACATAGCATAGCTTCGACTCCTTTTCGTTACCTCAGTGTGATAAACTTTCAACAGGCTTGTACTATTCCAGGCCGTAAAACGCTAAAATGCACGTAAAACATTAAGGTTTCGCTTAATTGATATGACTGTCCATAGTACTTTATCAGTATTTCTGATTATTTTATATGCCTCCTGGTGCAATTTTAACTAAGCACTCGACGTTTTACCCACTTTATGCTAAATAGAAGTTCCCTTATTATACTCACCAATTTATTTAGATAAGCATTAACGCAATTACAAACGTAGAGATCCATGTTAATATAAAATCCCCAAAGCAAAGTATAAACGTTAAAAATGGCAATTAGTGAAACGTATGGTTTTTATCAACTTGTTTCTTGCATGAAAGGTATGCCATCTTACAGCTTGGTTTTGAAAATGGCAATTAGTGAAACGTGTGGTTTTTATCAACTTGTATCTTGTATGAAATGTAATGCTTTCAGTATGTCATCTTCCAGCTTGGTTTTTATGGACTTTCTTTGAATACAAAGTATTCGATGTCTTGTTTGAATATTTTTTGTTAACTGAACATTGTTTCTGACGTTTTATGCGCGGTTGTGCTACAGTAAGTAATTTAAATGTATTTACATTGTAAATCTGCCTAATAGAACAGAATATAACTTCTTTAATTCCTTGTTTTACAGTATCGATCTATGCCATCTTCAATAAAGCCCGTGTGGGCCATTACCGCAGTGATTTGTTTAACTTGTAAAAATATATTTAAAAGATTTTTTTAATGGTTCAATATTTGTAAAATATGACGTGTCTTCCAGTGCATGTAATGGCGTGTATTCAGCCATATATAATTAAAGTAATCTTTGCTGCAAAATGTTTTAAATTTTCTGAATAAAATATTTAAAACTTTACAATTTTTCATAATTATCATCTTTTATTAAAATTTTCTGAAAAAAGAGTAAAATAAATATTAAAACATATGTCGTGATTACAATAAATCTTTGAATATTTCAATTAGAAATTTCATGAATGTTATATGACTTCTGCGACATTTGGTTCGCTTATGTAATATGAAATTTCTTTATGTACATGTAGATAATTATAATAATTGGATTCCTTATAACAGCTGTTTTACTTTGTTGGTATTTGGATAGAATGCTCGCCTCGTAAGTTGGAGATCACTGAGATCGTGGGTTCGAGACCCGGTCTGGTCTGACTCAAGACTTAAAAGTAGGTAGTGACTGTTCTTTTGCCAAACACTCGACATAAGAAATGAAAGTAACGGTTCTTTCGTGTCACGGTAGGCTTGGTAAGATTAAGAATCCGACTATATAATGTCATCAGCGCAACATACAGGCAAATTTCCTGCACTTTCGCCTATAGCTGGCGACGTCACGATATAAGTGAACTATGTTGACTTGGATGTTAAACACAATTACTGAACTTAACTCAACTGTAAGTATTTAGAATTAGTGGCCTAGTGGTTCAACATATACTCATGGGCCATAGCGCCACCCTATCTAGGATCGAATACTACTCGGACAGATTCTTATGTGAGGAATTTGTCAGTTGGCTTGACAAAGGCTTATGGTTTTCTGTAGGCAGAAATGACCACTTCCATTGAAGTTTAAAATCTTGCTGGGTTAAAAACGCCATTTTTCTAGTCCAACTACGTGTACTTTTGAAAGTGTTTTATTGTGCATAACTTGTCGGTTCGTTTACTTTCTATATTTTCCACAATAACCGTTATTGTCTATTGCGCCTAGGGAGGTATCATTCATGAATATCCAATAAAAAATATCAACATCAATTGTCAATTTCTATTTGTTTAGTAAATACACACTTCTGATATGTCAGGAACACGTGGGTTTATACAATATCAAAAACGTGATGAGAAACTCATAAAATACACTGTTTTTTGGTTTTTTTGTCTTTAAGAGATATTGGAGTATCGATAAAATGTTTGTTGCCTGTGTCCATAAATAAGTAACACTATTTCAAGTTCAAATCACAATGCAAAGACCAAAGTAAAAAAAAACTTCCAGCTTGCAAATATAGTTAAGCACATCAACTTCCACCAGAAACGTTCCGGAAAAAAATCACTTCCTGGTTAGCTACACCCACCACGCGTGTGACCACAAAGACTGAGTATCTGTTGCTAGGTATATACATAGCGGATTTGAAAACATGTGTAAGATGCATATGTTGCATAGCGAATTTGATGCATGCACTATATTCAAAGTTACAACACCTGTTGAAATAGAACATTACGAAAATGAGGCGGTAGGGTGAACATTTCAATGAAAGATATTAGGGTATTTCTTATCTTCTTGCTCAGTCTATTTCGTTCGCTTCTAGTTGTAACCGTCCACTGTAGCGGCCTCAGGTGACTTACTCTTTTCCAAACTTTACAGAGGTGTCTTTAGTGTGCATTGAGGCAAGGGCCTCGGTTTTGAGTTTCATCAAAAAGACTTTTCTAGAAATGAGCTTTTTACTACTGCTCTAGTATAAATAGGAGATTATTTGAAATCAGAAAATTTTCAAGTCTTGAGTGAGGTTTGAACCAACAACCCTTGACTTCGAAAGCCAGTAACAGTACCACTTGGTCATGTCCATCTATGATTTGGAGTGATCGCCATCTTATACTCTACCAATATCCTATTTAATGGTATGCGGAAAATTTTGGAAATCGTTCAATTGGCAAATGTCTAATACAAACGCAATACATCAACTTATAGGAAGCCAATGGAAATAACAGTTTTCTGTTAATATTTTTGGGGAACCACGTTGAATACTAGCAAAAACTATAATATATTGAAACAATCTAGAAAGAATTAAATTAACTTTCATTATCATTATATCAACAGCACGACCAGGAAACAATACATTAAATACAACAGACAATCGAACTTAAATAACCACAGTAGTTTAATTAAATTCTTCATAGCCAATCGTATTCATCAGAGATGACACCATGCTGAGATTGCATGTTACAGTGGTTGTATCCAACACTTCCTCATTTTTTCTGGTGTGTCTTAAGATGAAGAAGCCAACGCCAATGAAAATGACAGTTTCCTGCCAATGTTTAGGACACGTGGAAGGCTAACAAACACTATAGTATATTGACAAAATCTAGAAAGAATTAAATTAACTTTCATTATCATTATGTCAACAGTACAACCAGGAAACAATACATTAAATACAACAGACAATTGAACTTAAATAACCAGAGTAGTTTAATTAAATTCTTCATAGCCAATCGTATTCATCAGAGATGACACCATGCTGAGATTGCATGTTACAGTGGTTGTATCCAACACTTCCTCATTTTTTCTGGTGTGTCTTAAGATGAAGAAGCCAACGCCAATGAAAATGACAGTTTCCTGCCAATGTTTAGGACACGTGGAAGGCTAACAAACACTATAGTATATTGACAAAATCTAGAAAGAATTAAATTAACTTTCATTATCATTATGTCAACAGTACAACCAGGAAACAATACATTAAATACAACAGACAATCGAACTTAAATAACCAGAGTAGTTTAATTAAATTCTTCATAGCCAATCGTATTCATCAGAGATGACACCATGCTGAGATTGCATGTTACAGTGGTTGTATCCAACACTTCCTCATTTTTTCTGGTGTGTCCTTAAGATGAAGAAGCCAAAGCCAATGAAAATGACAGTTTCCTGCGAATGTTTAGGACACGCGGAACGCTGACAAACACTATAGTATATTGACAAAATCTAGAAAGAATTAAATTAACTTTCATTATCATTATATCAACAATACAACCAGGAAACAATACATTAAATACAACAGGCAATCGAACTTAAATAACCAGAGTAGTTTAATTAAATTCTTCATAGCCAATCGTTTCCATGCTGAGATTGCATGCTACAGTGGTTGTATCCAGCATTTCCTCATTCTTCCTGGTGTGCGTTAAGATGAAGAGGGAATTTTTTATATATGGGTGTATTAGATTTTCATTTCTTTAGACTGGTCTGTTTTGATTGAATCGAAAACTGTGTATTATGCAACTATAGAAGTGTCAGATCTCACAACCTCGATTATTACTATTCAAATACCTCGTTTACGATCGGCGTTGAATAAGTTAACTATCCTTTGCTTTAAGGGCTTTGATTGGTCAGACATTTTCTATTATTTTGTATGAAAGACGTAAATCGGTGACACCATGCTTACTTACAATAATTATAATTTGTATTCATACGGCAGAGCAACGTAAATTATGTTACTTTTTACTGCTCTAAATGTAATGAATTCCCTGATTTATTGTTTGACACCATTTGCGTGAATTATTACGATGTCTGAATCGCATTGGTGAATCGTATACATTTGATTAACCACTTAATGTTGATAACTACTGCATGATATACATGTGACACGGATACGACGAAATCTAGAAAAAAATTAATTTACGTGGATGTCAACTGACCTCTGGCGGAAAAGATAGAACTCATTCCAGGATGTTAGGTGATCTCACAAATACGTTCCATGTTCCTTTCACACAGTTTTGATTACACACGTGTCGGGTGTAGCTAGCTAAACAGAAGGTGCTTAACCTTCCGGAGCACCCGGCCTCACTTCCCTGGTGCAAGTTCACGTGTCTAACCTATCTTGTTAGTTCCAAAGTTTTTACTTTGCTTCTGGATTGTGATTTGGACATGCATTAGTTTGTTTGTTTTTGATTATCTTCACTTCGGAACAATGTGTCAACTGTAACAACTATTTCACATTTGGTTTAAATTGGAAAAGAGTTCTTATAGAAGAATCCAGAACTGTCAGATTCAATGGATTTTTTTTCTTCAGATCTCGATCTATTTCTAGCTTTGCTTGCTCAATATTATAGTTTTAAGAGCAAACTGTTCAAATACATTATCTCATTTTTGTTTGTGTTTGTCTAGATAAATATTTGTTCGCTGAATCAATCTATACTTTGTCTGCGGAAAAATTTGTGTTATCTTTCTTCAGCAATATTTTCCATCATGCAATTCATTTTGTGGATAAACACTGATTTTATCAAGAAGATGATAAAGATGTCGTGTTAAGTTGACCCAGACGTATTATTCGTTGTCTGAAAAATGCGCATAAAATGATATATATACATGACAAGCTAATAGAATCCATATTTTAAGATGGTTGGCATTGAATAAAATGCACAGTCTAGAATATGAGGTCAATAATTATCAGAAAATGCGAAAAAAAACAATTTTATAAAAGTACACAACTAATTACTAAATACCAATGCGTTTATTATAAATCCTTTCTTAAAATGTACGGAGTCACTTTAATGTTACAAAATGATAAATTTTGATATCGAGCACATGTAGCTAGTCGGTAGAGTGCTCGCTCCGTAAGTGGGAGGTTGTGTTCGAACCCCGGCCGGGTTGACCCAAGACTTCAAAGTGGGTAGTGACTGTTCTTTCGCCAAGCACTCGGCATTACGAAATGAAAGTCACGGTTCTTTCGGATGGGAACTTAAAATAAAACGAGGTTCCGTCACGGTGGGCTTTGCACGCTAAAGAACTCTGCTGTATAATGCCATCAGCGCAACGCACAGGCAAAATTTCTGCACTTTCGCCTATAGCTGGCGACGTCTCGATATAAGTGAAATATTCTTGACTGGGACGTTAAACACCATTACTCACTCACATGATTTTGAATTCGAGCACATAACTTTGAAATCGAGTTCATGATTTTGAAATAGCTTACAATTTTGAACAATTTTGAATCTGAGCGGTAAAAATGTGCGAAACGGAACACATGAATACAAAACACGTGCCTCAGTGCCGTGCGTTGTGCTGCTTTAGACTTGTCGATGTTTCTAAATCCCAACATCCTTTGTATTTTAGTGTTGGTTATGTCAAGGAGCATCTTTTGATATTCAGTTTGCACGTAGACGAATAATTCGATCGAAGCACGTTTTAAAGTAACTATCGGGTTTTTATTTTCCAGACTGTATATTTGTCAGTTATCGATGTAAAAGACATAGAATTTGAATTCATATAACATGTCATATTTTTATCACGGTCTGGTATCAACAAAATTGATATTTTTTATGATACTTGTATTTGGTAAATGTTTTTACTGTCTGAAATCTCCCTTTTTCGATTATTCAGCCGTATAAAACATGATATTCCCTTAGAATTTCTCAAAGTGCTTAATATGTACTTGTACTCAGTTTTCTAGTTCTCGACCGATGATGTCTCTAAACTTTTTCTATTAGAAGTGACATCTCAGTATATGTAGCTGACACAGTTAATGTCGTACAAAACATACCTTTGATGAGAGTAAAGAGTGAGAGAAAGAAGAATGAAGCGGAGAGAGAATGAAGAGGGGAGAGAATGATAGAATGAGAGAATAAACATACCTTTGATAAAGGCTATTTCTCAGGATTTTATCACTTATGTTTAGGCGGTCAGTTTTATAATGTAGAAAGAAACCAGAGCGCCTAGAAAAGACCACAAACCTTCAACTAACTAACAAAATCCCCTTTCTGTTTTCCGATTTGAACTAACAAAGTCCCCTCCCCGTTTTCCGATTTGAACTAACAAAATCCCCTTTCCGTTTTCCGATTTGAACTAACAAAGTCCCCTCCCCGTTTTCCGATTTGAACTAACAAAGTCTCTTTCCCGTTTTCCGATTTGAATAAACAAATTTCCCTTCCCGTTCCTATTTTCCGATTGGAACTAACAAAGTCCCCTCCCCGTTTTCCGATTTGAACTAACAAAGTCTCCTTCCCGTTTTCCGATTTGAATAAACGAATTTCCCTTCCCGTTCCTGTTTTCCGATTGGAACTGACAAAGTCCCCTTCCCAGTTTCCGATTGGAACTAAGAAACCCCCTTTTCCGTTTTCCGATTGGAACTAACAAAGCCTCCTTCAGGTCCTATGCCGTTTTCCGATTGGAACTAACAAATAGCCCTTCCCGTTTTCCGATTGGAACCAACAGTCTTATCCTACAGGGTTTTTAATGATACAACTGTTTCTAAATGTCATTTACAGTGTATTTTTTGTCTAATTGAAGTTAAAGTCAGCCAGCTATTCCTCACTTTACGTTATCGATTCCCTGTCATCTTGAATAAATCCCATGTGGGTCATTGACTGAACGCTTTGCTAAACTTGTAAAACGCGATGAAGTGTTGATTGAATTTTTCTTTGAAGGCTGAATATCTTGAGAATATTAAGTTTATTTGGCACACATATGTAGTGTGAAGTCAGTCAAATTTAATATTCATTAATGCAAAACCCGATAACTATCGTGTAAAAGCTGAAAGATGGAAGTAGTTTATGAACTAGACATTTAAAAAAAATGTCATTACTTTTTAGTTTTCGTTCAACAAGGTCAGGTTAGTAGTATCGAATAAATTTTAAAAGTTTAATAAAATAATGCCAAATAAGTTGGAATTGAAACACGCTTACCAAATGGCCTCTCTTTTTAAAAACAATTTTTTGAAGCAGTTTTGTCTGTAGTTTATTATACGGAAGTGTTCAGAAAAGCTTCCGAAACGTGTAGTTATTTTACAACACTGCTCAACTTGCAGTGGCGGATAGTCGCTTGATCAAGCACTATGATTATAATTTCATGGTGACCACATAGATAGATATCTCCAATTCAGCTATGATTCATTCTTTAGAACCTTCTTTCCTAATTTTTGAGTATTAATAAAAAAACATTGAAAGTCTTTAATCTCATGCAGAAGAAACCACCGTACAACAAAACCATTAGCTATCCAGTTTCGGCTATAGAGGCCAGTTTGCATGTTAAACGGTTTCTTGAGATTCAAAATATCTTGAATAATTTCACAAACATTTCGCTTGACCACAAGTTACCCATGTATATTTGTTTCCACGACAATATCTCATGGCAACATGCCCAACACATGCTTATTGAGCTGAAACCTAAACATTTTCAAACGAACGAATTGAATTAAAATATGCAACAAAACCTTAAAATTTTAATCAACATAGAATGTTTATATGAAAAGTTCAATAAGGTTAAATGTGGATTAAGCTGATGCAATACCATTGTCACTCTTTACAATACATAAAAACATAATAATTTCAACAAGCGTTTATTTGAGTGAGATGCCCAGTCTTGACCAATCCTTTTCGAAAAATAGAGCAATATATTGTGTTGTGCCAAGAAGTCTTTTGTCAAACATTTTCCTTTTGAAATGGAATTGTAATAATGATATACAATGTACATCCTTTATGTTATGTTTATATTATTTCTTCCAACTTTTGTTTACTTTCTTTTAACTTTTCTTGTTACTCTTTTCCTTTTATCTAAAATTGCATATATACATACTACGTTGTATTTAATACAATTTTGAAACAAACTATGTAGGACCAAGAACAAGAATTTAATAGTGGGTATATGGACAAACGATCCGCCGCACAACGATGTAACATAACATAATACGGGTTTTAAACAGACCTATAGAAAAATATGTTTGTTTTATAGGCTACAAAAAGGTTCACACAGAATCCTAAAAGCTTATTGCTAGTTAATTAAACAATGCTTCTATTTTTCATTTGACCCAATAACAAAATTATGTTCTTGAGTTAACTTATAATAAGATGCGTTGTTGTGAAATAATCGGATTTTAGAATACACTTTATTCAATGAAAACTTGTTCAATGCGTTAATCATTATTGGACTCACTTCATTTCTCAAGGTTACCGTTCTATAGTTCAAACATTTAATCCATTTTTAATTGTATTTTGTATATATATTTTGTATTTTTAATTTTGAACCATTGTTATACCACCAAATAGTTTAGTAATTACGTTTCTTCATCATGAATCACGGTTCCGTCATAAGAGACATTATTTCAATTAGTTTACCGGTTCTTCGCGTCAGTAAAAAGCAATTTCATTTTTTATATAGTATGAATCCCATCATAAGATTTATTCTAGCGATAAGTTCCATGATTTTTTATGTGTGATTTTTTTCCATTAAAAGTGAACATCACATCCCTTTACACACAGGCGAATAAGGCGATCTCGACTGACTTATAATTCGATCTAGTCTTTCTTTACCACACTACCATATATCAATAGAGAAAAATATCCAGCCTGGTTTTATGTAACTTGTCATATTTTATGAGGCCTGAAAAGTTTAACAATATATAATATACCGTTATTGTACAAAGAAAAATATTCTTAACAAACAACTTTTAACATGTGAATGTCTTCATGATCTGACAAATGACGCTTTAGATAAACTGGCTATAAATTGAGACTAATTTGCATGAGCACCCGGCCTCACTTTCCTAGTGGAAGTTCGCGTGTCTAACCTAACTTGTCATTTCCATAGTTTTTACTTTGCTTCTGGATTGTGATTCGGACATGGATTAGTATGTTTGTTTTTGATTGCATGTTAAAGGATTTCACTAGATTCAAGATCACTTGCAACTTCACGAAAATTTATACGCAACTTGGAAAATAACGAAATGTTTTTGCAAAAAACTATTACATTACAGACGTTACAGATGTTAAATTAAATAAAAATATGCCACACAATTTTTCACACATTGATCAACAATTTCTGAATATGTATTGTGTTCAGTTTTTATGTAAACTGCTATTAAATGAGCTCAAAGCAGGATAAACATGTAGCAATATTACTTTTTGGTTTACTGTTTCTTGCTTCAGAAGAAAGCAATTTCATTTTTTTTTCATTAGAGTATGAATCCCATTATTAAGATTTATCTGGCGATAAGTTCACTTAATTTCGACCTGTGATTTGTTTTATGAAAGCTGAAGGTAAAATCCTTTTACACGTAGGCGAAAAAGGTGATCTCGGCCGATTTATCATAGTTCGATCGAGTTTTCATCCCTCAGTCTGCCACATGTCGATATAGAAAGATATTATCTAGCCCGATTTTATGTAACTTGTCATATTTTATGATGCCTGACAAAATTAGTTTGGTAATACATTATATGGTTACATTTTATCAAGAAAATACTCTTAACAAAGTACGTTCCTTAAGTAGTGAAGGTATCGAAATGATCTGGACACTGGCGATAAAGACAACCCGGCTACAGAGACCTGGTTTGAATGTTAGGGGATTTCGTGAAGTTCTAGAACTCTGATAACTTCAAAAACATTCACTTACAAGTTAGAAGTTCGTGATGAAATAATTTGCAAACAACATATATCGAATATGGCCAAGCAAGTTGGTATAAATGTACCACTGACATTTACTGACTTATTGTCTAAAGTTTCATCAACATTATTTGTGAAGAACGATTTCACTGGTAACTGCAGTTGTGTACAATTAAACACAAAATTACTAGGCCTATGTCCAAATCAAAATCCCATTTCAATCTTCAGCGATAAAAAAACATTGAAGGCTTAACGAAACAGCCAGAAGCCTTTGACAGAGACCTGAAACTTCTTTACTTACACCCAAGATATTAACAAACATAGAAAGAGCGTTAAAAGATAGCCTACACGCTTTTTATACAAAGATTTATCAATATAATGAGGTGGATTAATAGGTTAAGATCATGTTGAAATTGGATATCGATTTTTAATTGAATAGACCTATTTGTGGTAAAAAAAAAAACAGAATTAATATTTACTTGGTCGATCACCAACGATGGAGGCTTAGTTCTGGAAATATATTAAAGCTAGCATTGAGATTCCCCTATCTGGTACAATTAGTAGTGATATATTCTTTTAATCTACTTGCACGAAACATAAATTCTTTATATGATGATAAAAATAAGTAAGATTGGAATCATTATTTTACCGCTGCACGTAAGGAGAATACTAACATATCGTGTGCATGTCTATGCCGATCGCCTTAAGACTGTAAAATGAAGATAAATTGAACATGAAAAGGCATAATTAGAGGAGTAAGTTTTTCTTTAGCTTTGAGGACTGAGCCTAGAGGAATATCAAGTTTGACATATAGATACTTAAATAGGGATAACGAAAAAACAAGGATGCTACTTTCCGTGCACTAATGACTTGAGATTTGAGAACGTAAGCTATGACATTACTCTCTCTAAATCTTGCACACAAAGGATGCGTCAATCATGATCTTATCTATCGCAGTAAGTTTTAGATTCGATTTATTATTGTGCAAGCTTTGCTTATCGATTAAAACAAGCATACACAGAAAAAGGTTTTAGAAATGGATAAGCGTTTCAAATGGAGGGAATAGTATCTGAATAAGATGCGCCCGAATCACAACATATTACATAATCAAAACAAATAACTCATGTCATAATCACAATCCTAAAGCAAAGTAAAAACATTGAAAATAGTTTAATGTAGTAAAACAAATACACTTCAACATTCCACAAGGGAAGAAAACTGGATGCTCTGGAAGTATAATCAACTTTTGTCTAGCTACGTGTGTAATCAAAATTGAGAATTAAAGTAATAAGGAACTTTTTAAATCAAATATATCCTGAGTAATGTTGGATAGAGAGACATCATACTTTTCAACAATACTGCGATGAGGGCCTATATTAGCTTTGGCTTGCATTATAATATCCCCGCATCGACACTTTATTTGGAATTGGCTTACTTCGTTGTATGAAGTTACCGTTGTTAGGACAACTCTACCATAGCGTATTAATTGTATATTGCTGCATAGAAAAAAGTTCGCAATTGAAAAATTGAAGTTTGTCATACAGCTTAAAATGTAGCCTTTCATTGGTTTAGTAACTAGGTACAAGTTCAAATATGAAGAAGAGCTTAAACAAACAACCGTATGTTAAAACTTAAGATTGTTAAGAGATATAACATCATCTATATATCTGTATGTGGAGTGTAATGATTGCTAGCTAAACAGGAGGTGCTTACCCTTCCGGAGCACCCGGCCTCACTTCCCTGGTGGAAGTTCACGTGTATAACCTAACTTGTCAGTTCCAGAGTATTTACTTTGCTTCTGGGATTCGGATATGGATTAGTATGTTTATTTTTGATTGGCTACAGTCTTCTATCAAGATTTAACAATGTTCGCATAATTCATTACCGATTGTTAGTTTCAAATTTACATTATCAAACACAACAAATATGTTGTCTATCAAAAACATTTTGTTGATCGTATCTTAAGTATAATTTTTTCTTTTATTTTAGATTTCTTCATAATCTTATGGAATGATCGCAAAAATGACTGGACTTTGACATCAAATACACGCACACACGCAAGCCCATCGAAATAGATAAATCCCATGTCATCTCGATAAACAACACGCAGTACACAAAATATACGTTCACCGTTGGAATTTTTTCCAAATCCCCATTTTCATTTCATACATGCACGAGTGTTCTTCCAATTTTCCGCCAATCTAATCTTGCAACCTTATAATTATTATACTTCAGAATAGTTGGTCCCGTCTTATTTTTCACTTCTATGATCTTTGTTTCATTTTAATCAAACGCAAAAGTCGGGGACCATTGATTTTGTGTCATTTCTGTGGCTTTTTTTTGGCAAATCAACCTAATACCTGTCGATTTTTGCGTCTAGAGTTAGTTTGACTATTGAATATGGTTTGTAGTGGTGTATTATCATGGATCTGTAACTTGCCTTTTAAGACAAATTGTAGCCTATTGAACGACCGTGTTAATAAAATATTGAACGAATAAAAAAATCTGAACAACTTCACTCCGTCAGGTTTAAATGATAAAATCAGGTTTACTCAAAAACAAACATACTAATCCATGTCCGAATCACAATCCAGAAGCAAAGTTAACACTTTGGAACTGACAAGTTAGGTTAGACACGTGAACGTCCACCAGGGAAGTGAGGCCGGGTGCTCCGGAAGGGTAAGCACCTCCTGTTTAGCTAGCTACACCCGCCACGTGTGTAATCAAAATTGTGTGAAATGGAACTATGGGACGTCAAATATATCCAGGGCAATCCTGGACACAGAGACGTCAAACTTATCAACAATACTGTGATGGCGGCCATAAAACCTTTTGAGGGCCTTGATAAGCCTAGGCTTGCAATATCCCTGAGTCAACAATTTATTTGCAAGCAGCCTACTTCGTTGTACAAAGTCCCTGTAGTGGAAACAGGCTCTTCCATAGCGTATTAATTTGAAAACAAATACACCATAAGCAGGAGAAACAGGAATATTGCTGCATAGAAAAGGAAAGTTTACAATAGAAAAATTGAAGTCATCACGTTTGTCATCAAGTTTACATATTTATTTATTTTTTACTTTTTTATATTAAATTGAGCGACAAGAGAATCGTGAAAATATACTCTTCCAAATACAAGTCAAGAGGGTTTCATATACATGTGTATCGGAACTTAGGCAAACGAACTGATGAACCTCTTCACACTAGGAACAGCCTAGGCGGCGAGAGGCGTTGTTGTCCGTAAGCCGGCGCAACAAACAACTTGGCCACCGATGTCCAGATTTTTGAGAATTGGAAATGTCCATAATATAGTACAATATAACGATAATACTTGATACAGGTTGTTATATAGATAGGTAGGCTCTATAAAGTTCTCTTAACAGTCTGACCGCTTAAAATGCGACCAATTTGCAGACACATGCCTCCTTGATGAATGGCGTAAGTCAACATAATTGACCGAACAACAGATAAATGGCCTGAATATTCAAGTAGACGATATAGTATAGCTATAATTTCAATACTCTGACCACTTTAAAAATTGATTCCATAGTAAAAAAAACAAACAAGCTAGTCGATGTACAAATAAAAATCCAGAAGCAAAGTAAAAACATTAAGCTAAACACGTGAACTTCCAGGGAAGTAAGACCGGGTGCTCCGGAAGGTTAATCACCTGCTGTCTAGCTACCTACACCAGCTAAGTGTGTAATCAAAATTGAGTGAGAGGAACATGGAACTTTGGGACGCTAAATATATCCAAGATAATCCTGGCACAGAGGCACCATACTCTTAAATCAATACAGCATATTTGCAGACACATACATGTATAATAAATGGCGTAAATCAACATGCCTGGCTGAACAAGAGAAAGATGATCTGAATATTCAAGTTAAATTTATATAACACTGCTATTCTTTTAATATTCTGACCATTTTTAAAAATTGGGTTATATAAAGCTAAATGAATGCAACCAATTTGCAAATACATACTTCTATGATAAATAACCAAAGACATCATAGCTGACCTATCAACATAAAGTTGGTCTGGATATTCAAGTCGACCCTATATAGGACGGCCTTTTTAATATTCTTACCACTTTAAAACTGATTATAAAAGTGTTACCTCAAATCAATACAACTAATTAAGGGATTTATAAAACTATGATGAATAGCCTAAGTCAACATACATGACTGATGTTCAGGCATTAATTAAAGCCCAAACCTGGAATCAGGAAAAAAAGTTGATTATTTAATTATCATGTTGAATACAATATTGTCACATACGTATCAATTAAGATTGCCATAGTAACAAATGGAAACGCCATCAGATTGAACTCCTCCGCAAATGAATAAATAAATAATATAGTCAATTAAATTCAATAAGCTTCTCCTCCGCCTTTATGGATTTCGAATTATTTCTATTTATTCTACAGATTTATCTATTTGTAGAATTTATGTTATTTTTATCGATACACCATCGACACAAAGTCTATAGTCACTTAGATTTATCACGTTGTAATGATATATCATTAAGTTCCAAAGTACTTTAACAATACTTACTATATAATCATAAATAGACATGGGAAATAAAATTCCGCAATTTTCACGGACGAGAACAGTATTGGTGTAATTTAGTTCACCATGTGGTGCTATAGACGGTAGTACTGTTTGCTTAATATAGCTACAGGGTTTTCTCAGTATCGTCTCATAGTATGAGACCAAGGAACAAGTTCTGACGTCAGAAACGTCTAATGACCTAATTGTTATGTGACGTCATTTGATGCGGTATCTAATCAAGTTGATTGTTGATTGTTTTTGTACTTGTTGCTGCAAATTACTATTACGAGAAAATTACTAAATATAAAATTAGAAGAGTTTTAGTGTCAGAAGCTGAAAAAGCGCACTTGGAGATGACCAAGTGTAACACATGTGTAACACATGGAACTGTTCTTATTTATAGTTGAAGAAGCCTAATTGCAACTAGAAAACGTACTTGGCAACAACCATTGCAATCAAGAACACAACGCATCACACGTCAATGATAGCCAAATAAAACAAGATACAAAAATACTAACACATGATTGACTTCATAACTTTTGAAATGTTTTAGGATTCAAAATTGTAATTGAATTCTTATCTCAACTAATAACCATCAATATTAGGAGAAACAGCGATCTTAATATCAAAACCGTTTGCAGAATCAGCTTTAATGCTGATAAGCTCGTTATTGGTCACAGTTTGATTAGTTTAACCATTGATTAAGACGATTGAAAACGTCAATAAAATCCAATGTATAATGATTATATCTATGGATTTAATCAATGTTCTTTACGTATGGACTTATGATCGTTTTAACAAAAAACATAGAAATTTGATAATATTTATACACGAACTACATGATTTTGTTTAATTAATTGATTGAATTCATGAAAGAGTTTAGATAAATGGTTAGACCTGCAACGAATTCAAAATGATAGATGTTCTTTCTAGACCAAAAAAAAAAATATGCGTTGTGATATATTCAGAATGTAGAATGCAATGTAAAGCAAGAAATGCAATACATTCAGCTATGTAATTTCACACGCTTTGCGCTAAAAACACTCAATTTCACTGAAATCTATTATATAATGCTTATATTTCGCTGTGGTTTTATTTCGCTATATTTGCGGTTCGGTATATTCCCGCGAAAATAAAATACATGGGTAGTACCAGCCAATTAATCTTGATAAGAGTTGTTTTACTTTAATCAGATATGATCGCGAAAATATGACACCGCGAATACACTAGTCATCGTCAAACCGCGAAAATTTGACACCGTGAAAATAAAGCAATATACAGTTTTATAAAGTAGTAATAATGGTATATTCAGATTTTAGAATACAATGCACAGTATGCAAAAATTGCAATACAATCAAGCAATATTATCTAGTGATGTTTTTACTAAGAAACAGTTACGATTTCACTGAAATCTTTTCATACTTGTATTTAGAATTTAAGTATCATAGTTAAATGACTTACCTTTGTTCTGTCTTCGCCGGTAGGTAGAAAGTATCATACATCCACACGATATTCTAGGATCTAGTTGACTGAATCATGCTTGCCGATATTTCTCCAGTGCTTAAGCACAGAGGCATGGATCGATATTCACAGCATTAATCATAGCCACAATCGACGGATTTTACGAAACTGATTCAATAGTTAATAACCAATTCATGAATAACGAGGAATTCTAAACACTTGATGATCAACAATATCTGTGATGTGAAATGTTAAGTAGAATTTGGACAATCTTTGCTCACTTGGATGACAAGGTCTCTATCATCCAACATGAAAAATATTCAAAAGATCGTACTCAGGTTGCAATATATTGATATGAATTGAATGTTACAAGGTTGATTGTTGCTGTCATATGCTATCTGGAAAATCTCAATAACTGAGGAAGATTTTATTGATCAAACAACACAGCAATATAAATATAATGCTATTTTCCAATGCAAATTATTAAACAGAATATTGGAGTAATTAAAAGCAACATTATTTTTTCCTCCTCCGGTGGCTAACTGTTTCACAATTAATCTTACGATATTGCTTTTACTATCAAATACTACAAAAAGTTTCTCAGATGGAGGCGAAACAAGGGGAATTGTATTTTATTAAAGAAATCATTGGACAAATATTTTGTTGTTTTTTTATGTGTTACTGTGATCAAAGAACACCCATTTCACATATGCACATGGGACTGTTGAGGTTCTATTCTGTAATTAGACCCATTGGTTGTTTCCTCTTTCCTGTAGTTCGTTATATTGGTTTTTTTTTGCCAAATTAATGATATTTAGTTTCTTTATCTTTTTTAACCAATATTAAAATAATATAATAATTGAATTATTTTGGTTATTTCTTAATTTTTATGAATAACATACATGTAAATATCTAGGAGTTTTTTGTTCATTATTGTTATAAAATAGACTTATTTCTGTGTATTTTTAACCATGAATTTGAAAATAAATGAAACATCCAATAGGAGTGGATTCGTCGTTACCACATCACTGGATATTTCCCCGAAGACCGTCCAAACCAAAGGGTTATGTAATCAGTGGTCTTTATATGTGTATACCTTATGTTGTTTGGTTGTTTCCATCGTTTGCTTGTTTGTTTTGCATTGTATTCTTTGTTGTTTTTGGATATATAAAAGAGGAAGAACTTGATCTTCCTTAACTGCATTTACGATCTCTTTCTAAACTACATTTGGGCTTTTTAAACTTCACAAAAATCAAACAAAGAAAGAAAGATTTATAGCAAGTTCAAATAATTATAAGTAATTCTAACACAAATTTTGACAATCGCCAAAAATGGTTTTCAACTTGTTCAGATAAAATCCACAAATAGATAAACCGACGATATCATCAACAAAATGTAAGAGTATTGCAGTGTAATTTTGCAACGAGCAATCTTATACAAGTGAGCAAAAACTGTACACCATTCCTTTCTGATTTGTATCTTTATTGGTATGAAGCAGTATTTATGCATAACGTTGTTACTTTAGAGAAAAAAGGCATTCATGTCCACATACATCTTATTAGTTCAATATTTGGATAATATGTCATTTATCCTTAGGCTTGTGAATTTAGATTAAATGTATGGCAGATTCTTTAATTATTTCTGCTTCATATTTTGACCCGGTAATAAAACTAACAGAATTTTACATTTAAGCTTTATGACAAATTGATAACTTCAATTTTTCTTTTGTTGAATATCGCACTATTCAGCAATATATCTGCTTCTCGTTGTCATGGTGTATTGTTTTATATGTACAGTAAATACATTATAAAAAGCTTTTTCACATTAGGGAAATGTATACAACAAAACTACTCCTTATTTGTCTTGGATATATATATGACGTATCGTAAGTACATGTTCCTTTCATTTGCAATTTTGATTTTTTTCAAGTGTTGTGTGAAGCTACCTAGAAATGAAGTACTTATCCTTCCAAAGTACCCCCACCTGACTCCTTTGGTGGAAATTTACGTACTTAGTAATTTCTTAATTTTCAAAGGTTTTATTTTTCTGTTGGAATTGCGACTTAAGCAGTGATCGGCTTGTTTGTGATTGGGTGATAAAAATCAAAGAACATGGGTTTCCGCAAAAAAATCAATAAGTCTTAGTAATTTCACTCCTTTTTGTCACATGTTGTCGGCGGCTTCAGCCATTGCCAGATACATGTTATTCGCCTAACAAGTGCTATTAAGTCATCAATATACAGCTGTTGTATGGCCTGTTTTTTTCCTATTTTTTTCACCCATTCTTAGTTTTCACGTAAAATTGAAATAAATCTCTTCAATGAGTGTCGTTTTGCTTTATCTTACAAGTTTGTATTTCCTCTACTTCCTGGTTCCTTTAAATATTTCATGAAATATTTCTTTTAAAACCAGACATAGAACCTTTTTGTTTAATGTTATCTTAGTTCACAATGTGTGATGGTGCTAATTAATTATTTCTCATGTGGATATTTTTTCAAGTAACACAACACGGTTTGTATTTAATTACAAAAGATTTCTTGTTTGTTACCCAGCATCATTATCGATTTACAACGGTTGCTATCTGTTGTTATAAGACACAGTAAAATAATTAGAGCTATCAGAGTGGTGTGGAGTTATTGTTTTTAAGGCACTAATCCAGATTATCATACAACTGTTTCTAGGAGCGTTGGCCATCCACCTGTATTAGTTTGTCCGGCATGGTTCTCTTACACCGTTGAAGGCATTTAATGTGGAGACGAGTTTATAATATAAGACCTTGTTCTTGTTCTCGAATCCTTTTCATTATGTATATGCATGTTATTGTATCATTGTTTTTTAAGAATAAAAATTGTTTAAACTAAGACATTTTAATAAAATTGGTATTCATGATAACCAGGACCAGACATTGTGTGCGACAAAAGAGGAAGACATATGTGTACATTTTTCAGATTTTGTCCCATCGAAATTTTAATTATGCTTTTGCGATCTTTACAAACAGTGAAGTGGCAAAAATGTAACCGGGAGTATCTTATTTCTCCTAGTAGCGCTCTTATATCGAAGCGGTCCGTTCTGGGATGGTGGAGGAAACACCCCAAAAAGCAAAACATATCGATCACAAAAAAACACCCTGCCTTGAAAAGTTAGAACAGGCATCATGCCGCAACTAATTGAATATCGCAGATGTTACTGATCGTCCAAATACCTTAGGTTGCACTTTATCTTCAGAGATTAATGTCCTTGATTTTGCTCACTATAACTGTTTCTAGAAGCGTTCATCCACCTGTAATAGTTTCTCCGGCATGGTTCTCCTACACCATTGAAGACATTTCATGTGGAGACGAGTTTATAATATAAGACCTTGGTCTTGTTCTCGAATCCTTTTCATTATGTATATGCATGTTATTGTATCATTATTTTTTAAGAATAAAAATTGTTTAAACTAAGACACTTTGTTAAACTTGGTATTCATGATAACCAGGACCAGTTATTGTGTGCGACAGAAGAGAAGACCTCTGCGTAAATTTTTCAGATTTTGCCCCATCGAAATTTTAATTATGCTTTTGCGATTTTTACAAACAGTGAAGTGGGAAAAATTTTACCGGGAGTATCTTATTTCTCCTAGTAGCGCTCTTACATCGAAGCGGTTCGTTCCGGGATGGTGGAGGATACACCCCCCCCCCCCAAAAAAAAAAAAAAACCAAAAAAAAACCCCAAAAAACATATTGATCACAAAAAACACTCTGCCCTTAAGAGTTGGAAAAGGCATCATGCCGAAACTAATTAAATATCACAGATGCTACTGATCGACCAAATATCTTAGGTTGCACTTCATCTTTAGAGATAATTGTTCTTGATTTTGTTCATCTCTTTTTTGATTTACTATATATTACATATTGTGACATAGACAAAAATAACTGTCAGGAATTGTGTCAACATTAATAGGATAATAGTGTCAACTGTCAAGTTTAAAACATAAACTATCGTAATGGACACATCATATAATCACGAGCATTCGAATACATAATTGTTCAACACACATTTAACTAACGGTAATTACTTACCTTAGCAAGTAAGATTATGTGGAAAGAAATAGGTGGTTTTATCTGGGCACTTCGGTTTTTCGATTTTAAAGAAGACTTAATCGCTAAACACCCAATTTTGAAATCTCAGTCTCTCGTAAATAATTGAAACATGACCGACAAAATCAGACATACTAATCCATGTCTGATTCATAATCCAGAAGCGAAGTGAAAACTTTTGAAACTGAAAAGTTAGGTTAGACACGTTAACTTCCACCAGGGAAGTAAGGTCGGGTGCTCCGGAAGGGTAAGCACCTCCTGTTTAGCTAACTACACATGCTACATGTGTAATCAAAATTGTGTGAAAGGAACATAGAACTATGGGAGGTCAAATATATCCAGGGCTATCCTGGACACAGAGACATCAAACTAATCGACAATTCTGTGGTGACGGCCATAAAACTTTTTGAGGGCCTTGATAAGCCTAGGCTATAAACAATATTAAAATCGGATTCTTTTGTACATGATTATCTTACTGGAACTTAATATATTCTCTCATTGTTGCCTTAGGTATGCTTTTCTATGTGTAACCTTGGAATTCTTCATCACATTAATACATTCAATGGAAGCTGTAGAGTTCATCATTAGAAAGAGGTTACTGACATTCGTCCTACGATATATGTTCAGTTCTTGTGATATACCATTAAAGTAGATATATATTGATTACGTATTTTGACATCGGATAATTTAACTGCCAGGAATCATCTGTCAATATTCATTCTAATTTTGGTCAATACAGTACAATCTAATGACGAATCTAATTCTAGATTTACAAGCATTTGGATTTATTTATAGTTGAGAAATGTTGTTTTACTCCAGACACGATTGTTCCATTCATATGGAGGCGGTCACGCCATGGTTATTTTCAGAAACAGAAGAACCTATAGAAAACTGCCGATATTTGGCAAGTCAACAGAAAAATTAACCTTTCTCACTCTAGGATCGATCAACGTGGGATTCGAACCTAGGATATTCGTGGACCGCGAAATAAACCCCTGAGCCCTATGTTTATTAATGTGTCACCTATGAATTCTGTAAAACAGTCCATGAAAATGTTTTAAAACACAATTATGTAAAACAGAGTATCTAGTTTCAGGCGCATGAAAATAAAACATGAACAATTATCCATTGACCGACTCTCTCAAATTATGGCTCGGGTAGATCAAACTGTGAAAAAGCATGTTATTTTTTAATTGACCACCTCCAGTATTGTTTATAATGCTGACCAGATATAACTCCACGGCTCCTCTCCGCTGGGATCACAGATAAAGGTATAACCTTTACTTATCATCGAAATACAAACCATTTATTATACCCCCGCTTAAAAAGTGGGGGGGGGGGGGGTATATAGTGATAGGGGTGTCCGTCCGTCCTTCCGTTACACCTTAGGGTACCTATCTCTTATCCGCAACTCCTCCTAAACCCCTCAATGGATTTTCATGAAACTTTTACACAATCTTTGTGATATAATGTAGCTGTGCACCTCCTATTTTAAAAACCACTGCGGTAGCTCAGTTGGTAGAGTGCTCGCTCCGTATGTGGGAGGTCGTGGGTTCGATCCCCGGCCGGGTCTGACCCAAGACTTGAAAGTGGGTAGTGACTGTTCTTTCGCCAAGCACTCGGCATTACGAAATGAAAGTCACGGTTGTTTCGGATGGGAACTTAAAATAAACGAGGTCCCGTGTCACGGTGGGCTTGGCACGTTAAAGAACCCTGCTGTTTAATGCCATAAGCGCAACACACAGGCAAAATTTCTGCACCTTCGCCTATAGCTGGCTACGTCTCGATATAAGTGAAATATTCTTGACTGGGACGTTAAACACCATTACTCAACTCAACTCAACTCCTATTTAAAAATTTGATCCGATGGATTTTTTTATGTCGGGGGAGCGGGGGGTATTTTTTTGTGAGCTTGTGGCTCACAGTTTTTCTAGTTTATATTAGTATTCGGCATTAAGCGATAAACAGTGTTACTCTGAAGTATGTTATTTTTAAGCCCAAATACCGTTTCCAATTACACTATCAGTAACACTTTAATAATTGGACAATTTATTTAATAATCTGCGACTGTTGATTCTAAGTCACGACGTTAACTACAAATTATAGTTTTCCTGATTATAGAAGACTTTCCTCAGATCTCCAAAATCAATACACGATTCTTGTTGTTTATTGGAAAGAGGAAAATGCCTTAGGATCGAAGATATAATCTTTCTAGGAGCGTAAGACGATAGTCACGTTAATGACATCATTGTTTTAGCTTATCTATGGTTTCTGGAAACATTTCCTTTAAGAGTGTTTGCGTTTCTCTACGGATACCTAGAGGGGACATTAGAAAGCCGATTGATTTTGTCGTTTTCTTTCAGACATAATCATTCTAACATATATGTGAATAATATAGTTTGTTCTTCTAGGTGGACGTTAATTAGTGATACCATGCAACGCTTTGTAAACATTTTCTCTTGTCATACTTTGAACATGTAAAAAATGGTGGGACATCATGGCTCATTGCAATGATTTACGATCTAAAACCTACTTCATATACGTTGTTCGTAGTGTGTGTTTGCTATTTTTTTCACATTCTGATTAATACTAGTATATAATAACATGCTTCAGATATCTGAAAAACCAAAAGCATATTGACCTAGTCTCCAACATTAGTGAACTATTTCATATGTTAATGATACGACTGATTGTTTTGGAAAACAGTTCCTTAGAAAGTGTTTGTGTTTCTGTACAGATACCCAGAGGGGACATTAGCAAGCTAGTGTTTTTTCTTTCACGATACATCGTTTAATGAGGAATCGTTCGCACGCATATCTTATTTAAATAAAAAATTTGATATACATTTTACATATGTATTGTTTTTGTGCATGCCCATTGGATGCTAGTTTATCATGCAGTGATGTTTCCTAAGCATACCTTTTTTCTTTATGCATGCGTCAAACAAGTCGGTTAAAAAGATAGCTTAAACCAACAGATTCATTAATAATGCACATTACCTACGTAAGCTGGTATACATTTGTCTGTCAACCCAAAGCTTAACGAGTTAGTTAAAATTTTGTTTTACGTCACATCAGCAATTATTCTTATTCGCGACAAGACCGTTTGTATCAACGTATACAATTAATTCTAAGTTATATGGTTAGGTTTGTGCACGTGTTTCTGATCCGCATTGTACAAGTGTACATCTTTTACGGGGCAAGTAAATTCCATGCAATGCCGTAGAAACTGAGTCCATTGAATTGCCAACAAGTAAAGGCGCATAAGACAAGGAAAAAAAAGCTTTTGTCACTTTCTGCCTATCTTGATCAAACGCACAGCAGAACACCTTGGGTTTGAAGGCTACAACCTTAACCACAAGGTCATGGGCTCGATTTGGTTTTTTGAAAAAAAAAAACATTGTGTATATTATACTTCAGGAAATATTTTTTGAAAAATATGTTATAGAAAATAATGCTATAATGTAATTACAACAAATACTTTAGATAGTTTAAGACAACTTGATTATCGAGGTAAGCTAAGTGTAATTGTTAATGGTAGTAAAAACAGAAACATTGCCATTATTTTTCCTCAATAATAATATTTAATTATGGCCGTAGTAACAGCAGTGCTATACGTTTGGAATTTCAATTTGCGTATGGTGTCATTTTGTCAATGTTTTAAGTTCCCCTGTCTGTGAATGATAACACGAAAAATTAACACATATCAATGTACAGTCAAACCTTTCTATAAAGGCCACCCAAGGGACAAGTAAAAGTGGCCTTTATGGGCAGATGGCCTTTATATACAGGTTCATATAATATGAATAAAAACAATTGGGATACAATTCCACTGGCCTTTATAAGCAGGTGGCCCTTATATAGAGGTGGCCTTTAAGGCAGGTTGGACTGTATATGTTGATGAAATGGTTTCTATGACAACAAACAGATACTGCTTAAGATTAATTTCTAATTTTAAATCAGCAGTAATTTACTGCCTATAATTACATTTATAATTGCATTTTTAAAATGGATATATAGTTTTGAAGGTATGTTTATATCCATTAATTTGTTAGAATGAAAATAACCCAGAAAACAAGAATGAGTGAGTAATGGTGTTTAACGTCCCAGTCAAGAATATTTCACTTGTTTTGAGACGTCGCCAGCTATAGGCGAAGGTGCAGAAATTTTGCCTGTGCGTTGCACTGATGGCATTATACAGCAGGGTTCTTTAGCGTGCCAAGCCCACCGTGACACTGGACCTCGTTTATTTTAAGTTCCCATCCGAAAGAACCGTGACTTTTATTTCGTAATGCCGAGTGCTTGGCGAAAGAACAGTCACTACCCACTTTCAAGTCTTGGGTCAGACCCGGCCGGGGTTCGAACCCACGACCTTCCACTTACAGAGCGAGCACTCTACCAACTGAGCTACCGCAGTGGTTCCCAGAAAACAAGAGATTGTAAGCCTAAAACTTATCTGCGGTTATGATCCGTCTGCATTTTTCATAACCTTGAAACTGAATATCCATCATCACAAAATGCATTTGATATTTAAATCATAACCAAATTTAATTCAAATGACATATTTTAACAGCATTGTGCACATACCAAACATGTTACAATTAAATCCGAGGCATTGGTTAAGTTGGAGATTTTTAAAAATCTGATAGCAACACGAATGTTGATTTTTTACTATATCCTGGGAAAAGATACCAGTGAATTTGTCTTCCTATTATTACATCCGAGTAAAGGTAGTTTCTCTGGATAACCGGGCTGATATTTTCCAATTTGACCATTAAAATAAACAAACAAATAAAGATTGAAAAGTAAATTCTGTCATTTTCCCAATATTGTCCTTATCAACAAAAAAATAAGCTATTGATAAAATATCATAGCAGTTAGGACAGTAGCTACTGTCAGCCTGCCATGTGATATATTTTGCTTTTTCGCAATTGTGAGCGGTAGAAGGAATGAATCAAAATTAGACACACTAATCCATGTTCGAATCACAATCTGAAAGCGAAGTGAAAACTTAGAAACTTACAAGTTGGGTTAAACACGTGAACTTCCGCCAAGGAAGTGAGGCTGGGTGCTTCGGAAGTTTAAGCACCTATTGTTTAGTTAGCTATATCTGCCACATTTGTAATCAAAATTGATTGAAAGGAACGTGGTCCTATGGGGCGTCAAATATACCAGTGCAATCCTGAACACTACAGATATCAAACTTATCAACAACACTGTGATGACGTCCTGACACTTTTTTAAGCCTAGGGTTGCAATATCCCTTGGTCAACAATTTATTTGTAAGCAGCTTGCTTTAATGTATATAGTTCACGTAGTAGGAACAAGATTTACCATAGCGTATGAATTGGGAAGCAAACACACCATAAGCAGGAGAAGCAGGTATATTGCTACATAGAAAATTTACTAAACTGAGTTCAAACTCAAGAGTCGATTCAAAATGCCAAATGCATGAAAAAGAAGAACCTGGCTTCATGTTCATGATTCAGACCCAGTAGGCGATCGAATTCATAACACTTCTCTTATTTGGTAAGATGGCCGAGTATCAAAGTTTACCTTTTAACGTATTTGCCTTTTGATGATTAAGTAATATAAGTTGGTAATTGGAGAAGCTGAAAGTTATAATACTGATTTCAACAGACTATGAAATTGTACCCTATATCATGATTTAAGGCATTTCACACTGTTTTTTAAATAATGTAGTCAACGTTTTATCTAACAACACTATATTTAAACATGAAAACGACAATGTTCACGGCATTAACACGTTGACGCTTTCTAGGAAAAGCAATGTTTATTTGTTTACTATAGAAATTCCATCAGTTATGTCTCTTTTTGTTACGGAAATAAAAGAATTAATCAACAAAATTTTCTTGGATTCGAAAAAGGTGATGACAGACGGCGTGTCAGATCTTTTGACCAAAGCCAATTCATCACGAAGAAACACGCGTGCAAATTATTTAATAATCATCGAAAATCGGTTAAACGTAAAAATCAACATGATTTTGGCTAAAACCCTGTCTTTATTGTTATTAGATGCAATATTGTTACACTTAAATGACGTTACTGTATGGATGTGAAGATAGGATTTTAAAAACAACAATAAATGCTTTTATGTTTAAAATCATTGCGATATCAGATATTGTTGTAACCGCATATTTATTTAATTTAATGTTTATTTAATATTTACAAAAATATTTTTTATTACTCTACAAACAAAATTATAGATTAATCGAAAATACGATGCTTTAACCATTTACTGTAATAATGCCAAGTATCCAGGTTATGCCTTCCAGGCTAAGCATTACTGCGAGTGAACTGTGCTACTTAAATACAGGTTAGGTTTAAAACATAACAGTGCATGCGACAGTTTGGTAATTTTGTCAACGGCTAACAAAAAATGTGTTGGCCAAATTTGTCTCGACAACATAAATCAACTGCTTTCATGTTTTGCGTTTCAAGTCTGGATAAAAAGAGCATGTTGGGAAATAACCCTTTTTGTCACTCACTAGTAACCGTGCATTCTTGTTTAAGATTATACATGAACCATCTTCATCTCTTGACTAAACCAAAACCGTTTTCAATCACTCGTCTTCACTGATAATCCTCTCCTGCTAAAGTTCATCAGGATGGGAGTATGTAGAAATGCATCATCTCACAGGATATAGTAGGGCGTATCTCTCTTATTTCTAGACATGGAATAGGCATGGTGTTGGCACCTTACAGTTTCAGTTTTCAGTTCCGAAGCATAACTTGTGCATCAGGTTGTTGGCCTTCTCTACAAGTGTCTATCAAAATGTTTATAATTTGCATCCGCCTTTGCAAACAATATCATAGGGAAAACACTTTGTAGTTTTAGAATACACTCCCTGAGGTATGTGACTCCCCGGTGACCAAGTGCTTGCCATCTAAGTCAGTAAACCCTCTCTTAAAAGAAGAGAAGTGATCATTAGGAAAATTACTTTTGTATTGCTTTGTATTGCCAATAAGAATAGAATATTGGAAGCTCTTTTGGTCTAAATCTATTTTTATTATCTAGTAAGATGTATTCAGCTTAAATAAGCTTTGACATCTCAGTCACTGGAGACCAGCAGAATCAATTTATGAACAAATTGTCTTAAAAGTAAACATAATTTGTTCCTAACGTGTCAATAGTTAAAAAGGTTATACGTATACATAAATACCAAGATCTGAATAATCTACAAAATAGGAAAAAAGAAAATTTTAGAAATGATATGAATAAAAAAATAAATATCATATGTTTTCTTAACTTTTTATGGATATTTTAATAGATGCTATGGTTGTTGTTCGGGGTTAAATAATCGCTTTATTGATCACTGATTGAGATGAGAAAAAATGAGATGGTTGGCAATAGTTCTTGAACGGCACTATTGGACATTAAATTGAAAAGTCAGAATTTTTATCAGTGATCAGAATGTGTTTATCATTTGGTATTGTTTTATTCTTAGTTGTGTTGGTTGCTGCTAGATAACATGTATTCATATGCAAATTTCCTTCCAAAGACGTCTCACTTTTCTGGTTTCGATACTAGTTACCACTTTGAATGTCGCCTTAAGAGTGCTCTAGCAAACCAAATCACAAATACTCCCAAAACTCACTGAACTTGTGTTTGTTTTAATTCTTGTGATTTATGAAATATTTTCGCTAAAAATTGCCGATGTAACATAAAACAAGTGTGACCACCGTCAATTGCAATGTATCTTCGAAATGTAAAACTATTTCTCAGGTTGTGTGAACCCGATCTGGAATGATATCTTAGAAAATCTGACTTGGACTGAAACTGAATTTCAATATTAATAATTTAATATTATCTTTATTGAAGTAAAAAGCATTTGAAAGATATGCAATAAAGCGATTGCAACTAGTAATAAAACATACATAAAGTCCTCAACATTGGACAAACATTTGTCTATTAATCGATGTTAAAACAGTGCTTATTAGTTCCTTATAGTGGTTCCTAATTATGCACGATGAAACAAGCAGAAAACCGCCATTCTGTGCTAACCAATCAATAGTATTTGTTTATTTCGAAACTTCAAGGTAAAGTAATGAAATGACAATAAAATGGACAGAAAAGCAATATGTCTTTAAAAGACTAATAATTCTAGCCATGCTATTTTTAGAAATAATTACTGTTGTATGTTCTCTGAAAAAGAAATCTATCATTGTTACTTGGCATTTTAATTAAACTATTCGCCTTCGTCATCAAATATTAAACAGTGTCAGTCTACAGTTCTATTCATCATTCATCAGCCACGAGATAAGAACCAAAATGGTTTTTGTTTTGAAAGAAAGATAACTCGTACAATTTTCAATGTTAGGAATCTGAGAAAACCTACTAAAACAGCATTTTCAATATTTTGATATGTTCATTTCATAGAGAGCGCCGCTAATGACGTGAATACAAGGACATCTTCTGCTGCAATGAATTCCAATGTCAAGGTAAATGACAAGGTGAACAACTCTGATTAAATGCCTGTTCATTGGGTTATTATGAGTTCTATGGAACTTTTCAAAGTCAAGACTAAGGCTTTGATAAACATTTCCCGTAAAGTATTTTTCATTGGATCATTCATTAAAGGTGCTAATCCAAAGTCAAGGTTAATGTATGAATGACCTTGTCCTAATAAAATGTTTTCTCATTGTATATGATGTTAGGTGTTAGGTAAATTAAAGGCTTTCCATTAGATGAATAACGCCAACAAACTGTTTTTCCATATATAATCAGTTTTTATGATGCTGGTACATCAAATGTCATTTTTTATTTCAATATACTTTTTTTTAAATACACAACACAAATTTAATCAATTGTTAAATCAATAGAATGAACTGATTATAAAAAACAACAATAGTTTGAATTTAAAATTGTGCCATATTTGATCGTAATCTATAGAATTTCTTTCTTTATTTTTTATTTACATTTTTTTTTTTTTTTTTTTTTTTTTTTTTTGAGTAATAAAGTAATATTTTGTAACAATAAAATATTTCATGACAACAAACAATTAGTAGAGATTAAAAACTAAAAACCAGTGTCAAAATATGAAGAAAATAATGAGAGACAACGAGAATAGATTCAAACTATAAAAACTAAGAGCCACAAGCTCACAAAAATACCCCCCTCCCCTACATAAAAAAATCCATCGGATCAAATTTTTAAATAGGAGGTGCACATCTACATTATATCACAAAGATTGTGTGAAAGTTTCATAAAATCCATTGAAGGGTTTAGGAGGAGTTGTGGATAAGAGATGGGGTACCCCTTGTCCTTTAATGGCTAAGGCCATGTTTTGCTATGAGAAACCCCATCGGATCAAATTTTTAAATAGGAGGTGCACATCTACATTATATCACAAAGATTTTGTGAAAGTTTCATGAAAATCCATTGAAGGGTTTAGGAGGAGTTGCGGATAAGAGATAGGTACCCTAAGGTGTAACGGAAGGACGGAAGGACGGACACCCCTATCACTATATACCCCCCCCCCCCCCACTTTTTAAGCGGGGGGTATAATAAAAACAGGTATAAAGAGAAAAATGAGAGTACAAACAAAAGTTGATTAAAAATGAGAAAACATCATAATATTCAAATCAAACAATTTTTCAAACAAATTTTCAAATCAAACAATATTTCTTTAAAAATCAGCATAGCAGCTAAAATGCATGTAGAGTATGTTTTTCCATGCCAATTATTTATTTTTTAACAGCAGCTGAATTCCACGTATCGCCCATTCTCAGCAGTTTGACTTATTTCACTGCAGAAAAAGCTGACAAACAAAAGTAGGAACATTCACCTAAAACTATCTCTGTGTTATCTTCGATATATTTGCCATTATAATTCAAAATAGTTGTTTCAAATTACATGTATAAGTTTCTTCGTTTATTATTGAGAGATATTTGAAGTTGACCCATAGATTTTGAAAAGAAGTACAAATGAAACATGCGTTACAGATCACCAAGGTCATTTTCTCTGTCTATAACATACATAATCTCTAAGTTTACTGGTATAATATGTAATTTACATAATCAAGGTTTTTCAATATATTTAACAAATCAATAAGGATCAATTTATATCAAATTTAGACAATACAAACCATTGTGAGTGGAACTAAACGATTATTACAAATTTGAAATGATTTTACGTTTTGTTTAGATGATTGACCATAAAACTATCAAACGATTGCAAAAATGATAGCATGAGAAGAAGTTAAAGCTTAGTTTAAACAATATTTATTTGAAAATCAAATCAATAACGTAATGAAACAATTTTACAAATCAAGATCCTGGAACAAGAGTAAAACTCTTAAATTAACCAGTTTAAATTCCTGTGCATCTATAATACAACAATTTATGCAACATGGCATTATATACAAACAAGTAAAGCGTTCCATATAACATTATGAATAGGAGAGAGAGAGAGAGAGAGAAAGAGTGAGAGAGACACACACATAAAACAATGGAGTATGAATAGTTTTCAATGAAATAGTTTGGATTGGCGAATGAATTATTCATGGACATGTAAGAACACTTCAGCGTTTTTCGCTGGTGTTAGTGACCTATCTCCATATAACAATGTACTCAAATTATAATGGCAATTCAAGGTTCCTATAGTACGACGTCGAATAACATGATACAAAGGGCAGTGTAATAAAAAGTGTTCCGTATTCTCAATTTGACCACATAGACAATAAGGGTTTTCTATGAGATTTTTATGAAAGAGATTGGAATTTAATGAACTGCATTTTAAGCGCAATCGACAATGATGTATTTGTTCAATACGATTTGCTTGATTGAATACTGCAATATTTAACCATTTAAATTCAGTTTTTATATTCTTGTTGTTTAGTATGCATTCTTTGATTGATGTTAACATTAAATAAAAGGTGAAATATAACGGATGTTTGTCTTTTTATTAAGGCGCCCAAACAAAGTTTGGCGACTTATTGTTTTTGCACCGTTTCTTCTTATTATTATTAAGGCGCCCAAACAAAGTTTGGCGACTTATTGTTTTTGCACCGTTTCTTATTATTATTATTATTATTATTATTATTATTATTATTATAATTATTATTATTATTATTATTATTATTATTATTATTATTATTATTATTATTATTTTTATTATTCTTCCTCTTCTTCTTCTTCCGGCCATGAACTTGTCCAACCAATTTCTCGAAGACCGTTGGTCCAATCTTAACCAAACTTCAAATGAAGGTTGATCCCCATCTCCTTCCCCAGAGGCCGAGGTAAAATGCCCATGGGGTCATTAGGGGAGGGGCAGGAGGGCGGGGGTCTTTAAAACAATAATGCTCAATTTTGCTATTTATACTATATTTTGTACTATAAAACCATATATATTCATGATCAGTGTCTCGAGATGTACAATCTGTATAGCAAGATTTTCCCGGGGGTATCAGGGAGGGTGGGGATGGGTGGGGCAGTGTGCTTAATTTTAAACGGTTAAGATCCCCACCCATAAACTATATATTTTCTGGTTCTACATGAAAAGTTGAATAGAGTGATACTAAAGAAAGTCCCATGGGGTCATTCTTGATGGAGAGTGGGGATGGGCGGGGCTTGGTACTAAGTTTTAAATGGTTGATATCCCCATCCTGAAACTATATATTTTCTGGTTCGGCTTTTAAAGTTGAATGGAATGATACTGCAGAAATACAAATGACGTTATTCCAGAGGAGGGTGGGGACAGGCGAGGCTGGGTACTAACTTTTGATCAGTTGAGATCCCCCCTAACATATATATTTTCTTATTCTTTATGAAAAGTTGAATAGATTGATACTTAAGTAAACCCATATGGTCATTCAATAGAGGGGGGGGACAGGTAGGTTTAGGTACTAACTTTGAGATCCCCACCCTAAAACTATAGTTTTCTTCATGGGATGGTTGCTATCATTTTGTTTAGGAATTAAAACCATAAGCATGAATTTTCATTGTTTAGGATACTTAAGTAATCACTGATCCATGTCCAAAAGCTTTCAAGCTAAATCTGTTTTTATAAGCAACACTAATGGTCAGTTATCACTGGGGCATGATTTATTCAATTCGATAGAGTAGCTGCATTTAGTTGTCAATATGATATGACATGGGTAAATGCTTGGATTAATTTAAAATCATAACATCATTAACTCATCAAAACAACAGGTTGTGATATTGGGTATAGGTGATGTCAATCAACTTTGCCTATTGTTTGAATTTCAACCAATTGGATTCATGTACTACTTCTATACATAAAATTAAATCTCAATATTACAAGTTTAAAATTCTTCATTTTTATTCGTTTGGGCGCCTTATTTGTAATGATGCATCCATCATTACATTAGTACTCGTTATTATTATTTTTATTATTCTTCCTCTTCTTCTTCTTCTTCCGGCCATGAACTTGTCCAACCAATTTCTCGAAGACCGTTGGTCCAATCTTAACCAAACTTCACATGAAGGTTGATCCCCATCTTCTTCCCCAGAGGCCATAGTAAAATGCCCATGGGGTCATTAGGGAGGGGCAGGAGGGCGGGGTCTTAAAAACAATAATGCTCGATTTTGCTATTTATACTATATTTTGTACTATAAAACCATATATATTCATGATCAGTGTCTCGAGGTGTACAAGTCTGTATCGCAAGATTTTCCCGGGGGTATCAGGGAGGGTGGGGATGGGTGGGGCAGTGTGCTATCTTTTAAACGGTTAAGATCCCCACCCATAAACTATGGTTCTACATGAAAAGTTGAATAGAGTGATACTAAAGAAAGTCCCATGGAGTCATTCTTGATGGAGAGTGGGTATGGGCGGGGCTTGGTACTAACTTTTAAATGGTTGATATCCCCATCCTGAAACTATATAATTTCCGGTTCGGCTTTTAAAGTTGAATAGAATGATACTGTAGAAATACAAATTATGTTATTCCAGAGGAGGGTGGGGACAGGCGGGGCTGGGTACTAACTTTTGATCAGTTGAGATCCCCACCCCTAACATATATATTTTCTTATTCTTAATGAAAAGTTGAATAGATTGATACTTAAGTAAACCCATATGGTAATTCGATAGGAGGGTGGGGACAGGTAGGTCTAGGTACTAACTTTGAGATCCCCACCCTCAAACTATAGTTTTCTTCATGGGATGGCTGCTATCATTTTGTTTAAGAATTAAAACCATAAGCATGAATTTTCATTGTTTAGGATACTAAAGTAATCACTGATCCATGTCCAGAAGCTCTCAAGCTAAATCTTTTTTATAAGCAACACTAATGGTCATTTATCCCTGGGGCATGATTCATTATTCAATTCGATAGGGTAGCTGTATTTAGTTATCAATATGACACTACATGGGTAAATGCTTGGATTAATTTAAAATCAACACATCATTAGCTCATCAAAACAACAGGTTGTGATATTGGGTATAGGTGATGTCAGTCAACTTTGTCTATTGTTTGAATTTCAACCAATTGGATTCATGTACTACATCTACTTTCATTTGACACCAAGACAATAATTTTTTAGAATAAAATTTCAGAGAGAGAGAGAGAGAGAGAGAGAGAGAGAGAGAGAGACCATACATAGACACGCTTGCTCCAAGTATATATTCTAAATGACCAAAAAGGTTACATCTCTTGAATCTTTATTTTATTTAAACCTTGAAGTAAAAAAACTGTTAATTTCTAATAATATGAGTTCTGAATACAGGGTTTGACTTTTATTTGTTTGGGCGCCTTATTTGTAATGATGCATCCATTATTACATTAATACTCGTTTTCAATGTTTTTATTTTAGTATACCCAATTAACTAGTTTTTAAAAAATATATATCAAAGTTTCAATAACTTTAAAGCAAAGTTTTTATTTTAAACACTTTCTAGTAGTAATTTAAACATTAAAACATAATTTTAACAATAATTCAATTTTTTTTAAATTAATAAAACCATTAAGATATTTATTTTTTTCTTCCAACATAAACTTTCGTATCAGCGTGACATCCAAAATACACTTATTCCGCACCATTAATTAATGTATAAATAAGGTGTCTTTGATTTTTAAACTGTCTGTTTGTCTAATTAATTGGGAAAAATATACGAAAAATACCAAAATATGTTAATTTTGAAACAGTAACGTATATTAAATTATTGCAAAATTGCAATCTTTAAACGCTGTTACCATAAGTTTAAGCTTACTTATTGGATATCCAATTTGAAAACAATAAAAAGTTGTAAAACACAAAAATCCGTTCAAAACACCAACCTGAAAGACTGTTTATTCAGTTAACAGTAAAGTAGGTTTCCTAATTGTTTTAACACTTTTAATTTGTACTTGCGAACATTTCATTTATTTTATTTTCTTCTGCCTGGGTGATTTTGAACATACGTTGCGACTTCTCAGATGGATAGGGTGCACCAATTTTGCACAAGACATCGCAAGAATTGATTCAAATGGTATTCTCAACGGTTGGCCACTGAAACATAAACTTTCGTTTGGTCATAAATGAAGGTTCTATGTCATTTTCACTTGAATCAATGGTTATAATTTTACCTATGTACCAGTTTCTGATCAAAGCAGCAACGTAATCACCCACTGTCAGCTCCATATGGCTGTTTGAGGCTGCTGACGTGGTTAGAAGTTGACTATTTTCAGATGTACACGCATCGGTAATGTTAAGCAACGAAATGGGGATTTCGCGCCAACTATCACATACACCTCCTCATATAACAGGACGTATTTCTTACAAGTAAGATGCTGCCGTTTTTGCAAACAGAATGCAATTCCATTGTACCTGGGACTGTCGGGAATTTGGATAATTTAATCAGTAGATCCCGCTCTTTAAATTCGCTGTACGGTACAAAAAAGGAATTGACCAAAGTTTGACTGCGTCCAAGCGTAGAAATCGTCCGCGTCTTGTATTGAAATTTTACCACTGTTTACTGCTAGATCTGCTAATCGCTTTACCGAACCCCCTACACCATCACAAGGAGATTTGCCGTGTCCGGCCTCAAAATAGTTCCAGGTGCATGTTTGTCCATATAGATCCTCACAGCGTGGGAACGGAAGTTCAGTCAAACTGTACAGTTGTCGGTAGCTCTGTTTTCTGAAGCGAGATATGAACATGGATGAAACGGTTGGCGAGTACTTTTTAAACAACAATAAGCATGTACACTGTAGTATCTTGAACAAACTTTTATAGAGAAATTTAACGATGGAAATTGTACACCATTTCGAGAAATCGCTATCATATATTCGACAATAACGATACTTGAACGTGAGAGAAATTAATAAATCACCCTCAACTTGTCGCGAAAAACGCATTAATCATCTGATATTTTGTATTTTTTATTAAAACAAAACAATCCTCAATGTAACGTATAGCATAAAGATACACAGTATTTAGAGGCCACCACGCTTCTGTAAATGGTTACAGCTAAAATTAAGAGTTTTCTCTGCACCTTGGAAACTGTTTACTGTACAGATAGCTCTGATAATACTGTACAGGTAGCTCTAATTTCTCTGTCCAGGTAGGTCAAAATTAAAACAAAATAATTTAATGATCTCTTCATTATTGACTGCGATTTTTGCTACTACTGTATTTCCATAAATTGAGTGCACATGGTTTTTATTATCTATTTCTTTTCATTCAAAATGTTTCCATCGAACTATTAATAAAATGCATTTAAAATGTACTGATCTAACCAAATTATATTTTTAATTTAAAACATTATTGTTCAGTTCTTCTGTACATAGAAAAATTTTGCGAAAACTTTGGAAAGATCAAGTTGATCATTTGATGTGCTTGTTGCACCTGTGACGTCACAATCAATTTTTAGTGATTTTGTAAGACCCGACTTTTTCGGCGTTTTTTGCTATTTTTCATGCATTGAATGTTGTCGGCAAGTTTTAAATGAAACACACTAAAATGTGAAAAGTGTGAAATATGCACAAAAACCTATAAAATTAAGAATATCACAATAAAACGAGTCATCCACATTAGTGATGATAGCAAGAGTTAGCCAAACCAGAGTGAAATAGAAAGACATCATCCTGGAAGAACCGCCTTGCGGATCTATGCTTCGAGACTGTTTCGTTGAGTAGTTATGTGATTTTATAAATGCAATGAAAAGGTGTCCATGAAAATTTTAACTTTAAATAGTTTTAATTGTGCCGGCAAAACTAGGTAAAAACTATAATTCACGTTTCCAAAATTATTTTCTTAAAATTTTGGTACTTACGGAAAACTGTGTAGTTCTATATTTGTTGCGAAATACTCCAAAACTCAGTATTAAAATCCTAAAAATCGCTTTAACACAAAACGTTGTACATACGTTTCAAGTGTACATCATACACTACCCGTTTTGAACGTTTCCTCTGCGTTTTCGCTATTTTTAGCATGAAAACACACTCCGCAAACTGCATTCCGGCTTTTTCAGTAACATTCGCAATTCTTCTTAGTTACCGACTGTGACGTCATACCGGATGTTCTTGTTGCACCTATGACGTCACAATCAATTTTCAGTGATTTTGTAAGACCCGACTATTTCGGTATTTTTCGCTATTTTTCATGCATTGAATGTTGTCGGCAAGTTTTAAATGAAACAAACTAAAATGTGAAAATTGTGAAAAGTGTGAAATATGCACAAAAACCCATAAAATTAAGAATATCACAATAAAATGATGATAATAGTATTATCGGAAACAAAGGGTAAAGTGGTAGCTGGTACATGCTGCATTGTGGCTTAGCTTGGTACTTCCACTGTTTTGTTAACACGGGGAGGGGGTCGCGAGGGAGGTGGGTTTAGCGCAAATGCAGAACCCCCATACTAATACATTGGGCACCCCAGTCATCAACATTAGGGATGATCGCAAGAGTTAGCCAAACCAGAGTGAAATGGAAAGGCCTCATCCTGGAAGAACCGCCTTGTGGATCTATGCTTCGAGACTGTTTCGTTGAGTAGTTATGTGATTTTATAAATGCAATGAAAAGTTGTCCATGAAAATTTAACTTTAAATAGTTTTAATTATGCCGGCAAAACTAGGTAAAAAATAATACACGTTTCCAAAATTGTTATCTTAAAATTTTGGTACTTACGGAAAACTGTGTAGTTCCATTTTTGTTGCGAAATACTCCAAAATTCACTCTTAAAATCCTAAAAATCGCTTTAACACAAAACGTTGTACATACGTTTCAAGTGTACATCATACACTACCCGTTTTGAACGTTTCCTCTGCGTTTTCGCTACTTTTAGCATGAAAACACACTCCGCAAACTGCATTCCAACGTTTTCAGTGACATTCGCAATTCTACTTTGTTGCCGACTGTGACGTCATACCGGATGTTCTTGTTGCACCTGTGACGTCACAATCAATTTTTAGTGATTTTGTAAGACCCGACTTTTTCGGTGTTTTTCGCTATTTTTCATGCATTGAATGTTGTCGGCAAGTTTTAAATGAAACAAACTAAAATGTGAAAATTGTGAAAAGTGTGAAATATGCACAAAACCCATAAAATTAAGAATATTACAATAAAATGATGATAATAGTTTTATTGGTAACAAAAGGTAAAGTGGTAGCTGGTACATGCTTCATTGTGGCTTAGCTTGGTACTTGCACTGTTTTGTTATCATAGAGAGGGGGTCCCGAGGGAGGTGGGTTTAGCGCAGATGCAGAACCCCCATACTAATACATTGGGCACCCCAGTCATCAACATTAGGGATGATCGCAAGAGTTAGCCAAACCAGAGTGAAATGGAAAGGCCTCATCCTGGAAGAACCGCCTTGTGGATCTATGCTTCGAGACTGTTTCGTTGAGTAGTTATGTGATTTTTATAAATGCAATGAAAAGTTGTCCATGAAAATTTTAACTTTAAATAGTTTTAATTATGCCGGCAAAACTAGGTAAAAACTATAATACACGTTTCCAAAATTGTTATCTTAAAATTTTGGTACTTACGGAAAACTGTGTAGTTCCATTTTTGTTGCGAAATACTCCAAAATTCACTATTAAAATCCTAAAAATCGCTTTAACACAAAACGTTGTACATACGTTTCAAGTGTACATCATACACTACCCGTTTTGAACGTTTCCTCTGCGTTTTCGCTATTTTAGCATGAAACACACTCCGCAAACTGCATTCCGACTTTTTCAGTGACATTCGCAATTCTTCTTTGTTGCCGACTGTGACGTCATACCGGATGTTCTTGTTGCACCTGTGACGTCACAATCAATTTTTAGTGATTTTGTAAGACCCGACTTTTTCGGTGTTTTTCGCTATTTTTCATGCATTGAATGTTGTCGGCAAGTTTTAAATGAAACAAACTAAAATGTGAAAAGTGTGAAAAGTGTGAAATCTGCACAAAACCCACAAAATTAAGTATATCACAATAAAATGATGATAATAGTTTTATCGGAAACAAAGGGTAAAGTGGTAGCTGGTACATGCTGCATTGTGGCTTAGCTTGGTACTTCCACTGTTTTGTTAACACGGGGAGGGTCCCGAGGGAGGTGGGTTTAGCGCAAATGCAGAACCCCCATACTAATACATTGGGCACCCCAGTCATCAACATTAGGGATGATCGCAACAGTTAGCCAAACCAGAGTGAAATGGAAAGACCTCATCCTGAAAGAACCGCCTTGTGGATCTATGCTTCGAGACTGTTTCGTTGAGTAGTTATGTGATTTTTATAAATGCAATGGAAAGGTGTCCATGAAAATTTTCACTTTAAATAGTTTTAATTGTGCCGGCAAAACTAGGTAAAAACTATAATACACGTTTCCAAAATTATTATCTTAAAATTTTGGTACTTACGGAAAACTGTGTAGTTCCATTTTTGTTGCGAAATACTCCAAAATTCACTATTAAAATCCTTAAAATCGCTTTAAACACATAACGTTGTACATACGTTTCAAGTGTACATCATACACTACCCGTTTTGAACGTTTCCTCTACGTTTTCGCTACTTTTAGCATGAAAACACACTCCGCAAACTGCATTCCAACGTTTTCAGTAACATTCGCAATTCTTCTTAGTTACCGACTGTGACGTCATACCGGATGTTCTTGTTGCACCTGCGACGTCACAATCAATTTTTAGTGATTTTGTAAGACCCGACTTTTTCGGTGTTTTTCGCTATTTTTCATGCATTGAATGTTGTCGGCAAGTTTTAAATGAAACAAACTAAAATGTGAAAAGTGTGAAATTTGCACAAAAACCCATAAAATTAAGTATATCACAATAAAATGATGATTATAGTTTTATCGGAAACAAAGAGTAAAGTGGTAGCTGGTACATGCTGCATTGTGGCTTAGCTTGGTACTTCCACTGTTTTGTTAACACGGGGAGGGGGTCGCGAGGGAGGTGGGTTTAGCGCAAATGCAGAACCCCCATACTAATACATTGGGCACCCCAGTCATCAACATTAGGGATGATAGCAAGAGTTAGCCAAACCAGAGTGAAATGGAAAGACCTCATCCTGGAATAACCGCCTTGCGGATCTATGCTTCGAGACTGTTTCGTTGAGTAGTTATGTGATTTTATAAATGCAATGATAAGGTGTCCATGAAAATTTTCACTTTAAATAGTTTTAATTGTGCCGGCAAAACTAGGTAAAAACTATAATACACGTTTCCAAAATTATTTTCTTAAAATTTTGGTACTTACGGAAAACTGTGTAGTTCCATTTTTGTTGCGAAATACTCCAAAATTCACTATTAAAATCCTAAAAATCGCTTTAACACAAAACGTTGTACATACGTTTCAAGTGTACATCATACACTACCCGTTTTGAACGTTTCCTCTGCGTTTTCGCTACTTTTAGCATGAAAACACACTCCGAAAACTGCATTCCGACTTTTTCAGTAACATTCGCAATTCTTCTTAGTTACCGACTGTGACGTCATACCGGATGTTCTTGTTGCACCTGTGACGTCACAATCAATTTTTAGTGATTTTGTAAGACCCGACTTTTTCGGTGTTTTTCGCTATTTTTCATGCATTGAATGTTGTCGGCAAGTTTTAAATGAAACAAACTAAAATGTGAAAATTGTGAAAAGTGTGAAATATGCACAAAACCCATAAAATTAAGAATATTACAATAAAATGATGATAGTTTTATTGGTAACAAAAGGTAAAGTGGTAGCTGGTACATGCTTCATTGTGGCTTAGCTTGGTACTTGCACTGTTTTGTTATCATAGAGAGGGGTCCCGAGGGAGGTGGGTTTAGCGCAGATGCAGAACCCCCAACTAATACATTGGGCACCCCAGTCATCAACATTAGGGATGATCGCAAGAGTTAGCCAAACCAGAGTGAAATGGAAAGGCCTCATCCTGGAAGAACCGCCTTGTGGATCTATGCTTCGAGACTGTTTCGTTGAGTAGTTATGTGATTTTTATAAATGCAATGAAAAGTTGTCCATGAAAATTTTAACTTTAAATAGTTTTAATTATGCCGGCAAAACTAGGTAAAAACTATAATACACGTTTCCAAAATTGTTATCTTAAAATTTTGGTACTTACGGAAAACTGTGTAGTTCCATTTTTGTTGCGAAATACTCCAAAATTCACTATTAAAATCCTAAAAATCGCTTTAACACAAAACGTTGTACATACGTTTCAAGTGTACATCATACACTACCCGTTTTGAACGTTTCCTCTGCGTTTTCGCTATTTTAGCATGAAAACACACTCCGCAAACTGCATTCCGACTTTTTCAGTGACATTCGCAATTCTTCTTTGTTGCCGACTGTGACGTCATACCGGATGTTCTTGTTGCACCTGTGACGTCACAATCAATTTTTAGTGATTTTGTAAGACCCGACTTTTCGGTGTTTTTCGCTATTTTTCATGCATTGAATGTTGTCGGCAAGTTTTAAATGAAACAAACTAAAATGTGAAAAGTGTGAAAAGTGTGAAATCTGCACAAAACCCACAAAATTAAGTATATCACAATAAAATGATGATAATAGTTTTATCGGAAACAAAGGGTAAAGTGGTAGCTGGTACATGCTGCATTGTGGCTTAGCTTGGTACTTCCACTGTTTTGTTAACACGGGGAGGGGGTCCCGAGGGAGGTGGGTTTAGCGCAAATGCAGAACCCCCATACTAATACATTGGGCACCCCAGTCATCAACATTAGGGATGATCGCAACAGTTAGCCAAACCAGAGTGAAATGGAAAGACCTCATCCTGAAAGAACCGCCTTGTGGATCTATGCTTCGAGACTGTTTCGTTGAGTAGTTATGTGATTTTTATAAATGCAATGGAAAGGTGTCCATGAAAATTTTCACTTTAAATAGTTTTAATTGTGCCGGCAAAACTAGTAAAAACTATAATACACGTTTCCAAAATTATTATCTTAAAATTTTGGTACTTACGGAAAACTGTGTAGTTCCATTTTTGTTGCGAAATACTCCAAAATTCACTATTAAAATCCTTAAAATCGCTTTAACACATAACGTTGTACATACGTTTCAAGTGTACATCATACACTACCCGTTTTGAACGTTTCCTCTACGTTTTCGCTACTTTTAGCATGAAAACACACTCCGCAAACTGCATTCCAACGTTTTCAGTAACATTCGCAATTCTTCTTAGTTACCGACTGTGACGTCATACCGGATGTTCTTGTTGCACCTGTGACGTCACAATCAATTTTTAGTGATTTTGTAAGACCCGACTTTTTCGGTGTTTTTCGTTATTTTTCATGCATTGAATGTTGTCGGCAAGTTTTAAATGAAACAAACTAAAATGTGAAAATTGTGAAAAGTGTGAAATATGCACAAAACCCATAAAATTAAGAATATTACAATAAAATGATGATAATAGTTTTATTGGTAACAAAAGGTAAAGTGGTAGCTGGTACATGCTGCATTGTGGCTTAGCTTGGTACTTGCACTGTTTTGTTATCATACAGAGGGGGTCCCGAGGGAGGTGGGTTTAGCGCAGATGCAGAACCCCCATACTAATACATTGGGCACCCGAGTCATCCACATTAGGTATGATCGCAAGAGTTAGCCAAACCAGAGTGAAATGGAAATGCCTCATCCTGGAAGAACCGCCTTGTGGATCTATGCTTCGAGACTGTTTCGTTAAGTAGTTATGTGATTTTATAAATGCAATGAAAAGTTGTCCATGAAAATTTTAACTTTAAATAGTTTTAATTATGCTGACAAAACTAGGTAAAAACTATAATACACGTTTCCAAAATTATTATCTTAAAATTTTGGTACTTACTGAAAACTGTGTAGTTCCATTTTTGTTGCGAAATACTCCAAAATTCACTATTAAAATCCTAAAAATCGCTTTAACACAAAACGTTGTACATACGTTTCAAGTGTACATCATACACTACCCGTTTTGAACGTTTCCTCTGCGTTTTCGCTACTTTTAGCATGAAAACACACTCCGAAAACTGCATTCCGACTTTTTCAGTAACATTCGCAATTCTTCTTAGTTACCGACTGTGACGTCATATCGGATGTTCTTGTTGCACCTGTGACGTCACAATCAATTTTCAGTGATTTTGTAAGACCCGACTTTTTCGGTGTTTTTCGCTATTTTTCATGCATTGAATGTTGTCGGCAAGTTTTAAATGAAACAAACTAAAATGTGAAAAGTGTGAAAAGTGTGAAATTTTTACAAAAACCCATAAAATTAATAATATCACAATAAAATGATGATAATAGTTTTATCGGAAACAAAGGGTAAAGTAGTAGCTAGTACATGCTTCATTGTGGCTTAGCTTGGTACTTGCACTGTTTCGTTATCACGGGGAAAGGGTCGCGAGGGAGGTGGGTTTAGCGAAAATGCAGAAACCCCATACTAATACATTGGGCCCCCGACTCATCCACATGAGGGATGATCGCAAGAGTTAGCCAAACCAGAGTGAAATGGTAAGGCCTCATCCTGGAAGAACCGCATTGCGGATCTATGCTTCGAGACTGTTTCGTTGAGTAGTTATGTGATTTTATAAATGCAATGGAAAGGTGTCCATGAAAATTTTCACTTTAAATAGTTTTAATTGTGCCGGCAAAACTAGGTAAAATCTATAATACACGTTTCCAAAATTATTTTCTTAAAATTTTGGTACTTACGGAAAACTGTGTAGTTCCATTTTTGTTGCGAAATACTTCAAAATTCACCATTAAAATCCTCAAAATCGCTTTATCACAAAACCTTGTACATACAATGTATCTAACAAAGGGCCGTGATAAACGGTACAATTTCTTAATATTAAACTTTCGACAGGCCTGTACTTAATTACATGCCCCGTAATATATGTTATCAAACGTAAGTCCGACGAGAGAGATAGATGACAGCTGCTAAGCTGCCAAAAAGATGTAGAAATGTATCTAACGAGGGGCCGAGATAAACGGTACAATTCTTAATATTAAACTTTCGACAGACCTGTACTGTACATGACCCGTAATACATGTTATCAAAACGTAAGTCCGACGATGCGTGTAAAAGCGATTTAAGGTATTTTTGAGTGTATTTTTAAGTATTTTGTCAACAAAACTGTAAGAAAGCAGTTTTCCGAAATTACCAAAATTACAAGAATAATTGATTGACGTGTATTGCAACTTCTGATTTGTTTTATCCTTTAGAGTTTGATAGAAATAGTGCCGTTTCACACGACACACGGTTTTATTGTTTGTTTGAGAAAACATAAATCAAACATGAGAAGAGAAAAAAGCGAGCCGCTTTTCCCGTTAGTGGAATACGGTGGTGAGTACTCGATCAATAGTGGGAGTATAGGCTTAACAGTTGTAGTACAGTTAAGATTGCTTGCTAAAAGCAATTCAGCCCAATACACAGTTGGCTGCTATGTGCGTACGCTAGCGTGCTTTTGTGTGCATCCCCACTCACTTATATCAAAAGGAAACACACTGCACATACCAACTTCAATATCATGCATTTTCATATAAAATACAATTTTTCCGATTGTCTCCATCTTTACCGAAAATGTACATCTTTTATTATCAACAACAGTTTGTTCTTTTTTACTTCAATTTCTAAGTTTTTTACACATTTCCTCCTTTGAGTCATAAAGAACTCTGCTGTATAATGTCATCAGCGCAACGCACAGTCAAATTTTTCTGCACCTTCGCCTATAGCTGGCGACGTTTAGATATAAGTGAAATATTCTTGACTGGACTTTAAACACCATCACTCAACTCGACTTAACTCAATTCAACTACTTTTAGCGATTGTTAACTTACATTTGTTTTATTTACACTTTGCTGATTGCGCTGAATGCATGAACAGAACAATTTCGGGTTCGATCCCGTTACTAAGAATCGATTGTGGCGTCATAGAAAGAACTTACTGTGGTGTCATTAAAAGGAACTTATTGTGGCGTCATAGAGAAGAGCATCCTCTCTTTGACGTCACAATCAATATCGCAAAAGTAATCCGGGCATCAGTGAAACAGCATGCAGATTGTCTTTTTTGCGTGTTCAAAAGTACGCGAAATGTCCCGTCCGCATGTAAAGTACAGACCTGTCGAAAGTTTAACACTTAAATTAGCTAAGAAAAAGTAGTAAAAGCTTGGCAACCGATTGGCCGAGATAAAGATCTTTATTGTAGGTAAATCTGTCGAGAGATAGATAACAGCTGTCAAAAAGCTGCGGAAACGTAGCTAACGAGGGATCACTATCTTGTTATCTAATGTTAAACTTTAGACGGGTCTATACTCTACATAAGCCGTTATATGTTATTAAAACGTAATGTCGACGAAGCGTATAAAAGCGATTTAAGGATTTCTAGTAAAACGGCAGCTAGTGATCAACAACTGTCACGCTGTCAAAGAGCTTTGGAAATGTAGCTAACGAGGGGCCGAGATAAACGGTATAATTTCGTTATCTTAATATTAAACTTTCGACAGGCCTGTACTTAATTACATGCCCCGTAATATATGTTATCAAAACGTAAGTCCGACGAGAGAGATAGATGACAGCTGCTAAGCTGCCAAAAAGATGTAGAAATGTATCTAACGAGGGGCCGAGATAAACGGTACAATTTCTTAATATTAAACTTTCGACAGACCTGTACTGTACATGACCCGTAATACATGTTATCAAAACGTAAGTCCGACGATGCGTGTAAAAGCGATTTAAGGTATTTTTGAGTGTATTTTTAAGTATTTTGTCAACAAAACTGTAAGAAAGCAGTTTTCCGAAATTACCAAAATTACAAGAATAATTGATTGACGTGTATTGCAACTTCTGATTTGTTTTATCCTTTAGAGTTTGATAGAAATAGTGCCGTTTCACACGACACACGGTTTTATTGTTTGTTTGAGAAAACATAAATCAAACATGAGAAGAGAAAAAAGCGAGCCGCTTTTCCCGTTAGTGGCATACGGTGGTGAGTACTCGATCAATAGTGGGAGTATAGGCTTAACAGTTGTAGTACAGTTAAGATTGCTTGCTAAAAGCAATTCAGCCCAATACACAGTTGGCTGCTATGTGCGTACGCTAGCGTGCTTTTGTGTGCATCCCCACTCACTTATATCAAAAGGAAACACACTGCACATACCAACTTCATATCATGCATTTTCATATAAAATACAATTTTTCCGATTGTCTCCATCTTTACCGAAAATGTACATCTTTATTATCAACAACAGTTTGTTCTGTTTTACTTCAATTTCCAAGTTTTTACACATTTCCTCCTTTGAGTCATAAAGAACCCTGCTGTATAATGTCATCAGCGCAACGCACAGTCAAATTTTCTGCACCTTCGCCTATAGCTGGCGACGTTTAGATATAAGTGAAATATTCTTGACTGGGACTTTAAACACCATCACTCAACTCGACTTAACTCAATTCAACTACTTTTAGCGATTGTTAACTTACATTTTGTTTTATTTACACTTTGCTGATTGCGCTGAATGCATGAACAGAACAATTTCGGGTTCGATCCCGTTACTAAGAATCGATTGTGGCGTCATAGAAAGAACTTACTGTGGCGTCATTAAAAGGAACTTATTGTGGCGTCATAGAGAAGAGCATCTCTCTTTGGCGTCACAATCAATATCGCAAAAGTAATCCGGGCATCAGTGAAACAGCATGCAGATTGTCTTTTTTAGCGTGTTCAAAAGTACGCGAAATGTCCCGTCCGCATGTAAAGTACAGACCTGTCGAAAGTTTAACACTTAAATTAGCTAAGAAAAAGTAGTAAAAGCTTGGCAACCGATTGGCCGAGATAAAGATCTTTATTGAAGGTAAATCTGTCGAGAGATAGATAGCAGCTGTCAAAAAGCTGCGGAAACGTAGCTAACGAGGGACCACTATCTTGTTATCTTAATGTTAAACTTTAGACGGGTCTATACTCTACATAAGCCGTTATATGTTATTAAAACGTAATGTCGACGAAGCGTATAAAAGCGATTTAAGGATTTCTAGTAATACGGCAGCTAGTGATCAACAACTGTCACGCTGTCAAAGAGCTGTGGAAATGTAGCTAACGAGGGGCCGAGATAACGGTATAATTTCGTTATCTTAATATTAAACTTTCGACAGGGCCTGTACTTAATTACATGCCCCGTAATATATGTTATCAAACGTAAGTCCGACGAGAGAGATAGATGACAGCTGCTAAGCTGCCAAAAAGATGTAGAAATGTATCTAACGAGGGGCCGAGATAACGGTACAATTTCTTAATATTAAACTTTCGACAGACCTGTACTGTACATGACCCGTAATACATGTTATCAAAACGTAAGTCCGACGAAGCGTGTAAAAGCGATTAAGGTATTTTGAGTGTATTTTTAAGTATTTTGTCAACAAAACTGTAAGAAAGCAGTTTTCCGAAATTACCAAAATTACAAGAATAATTGATTGACGTGTATTGCAACTTCTGATTTGTTTTATCCTTTAGAGTTTGATAGAAATAGTGCCGTTTCACACGACACACGGTTTTATTGTTTGTTTGAGAAAAACATAAATCAAACCTGAGAAGAGAAAAAAGCGAGCCGCTTTCCCGTTAGTGGAATACGGTGGTGAGTACTCGATCAATAGTGGAGTATAGGCTTAACAGTTGTAGTACAGCTAAAAGCAATTCAGCCCAATACACAGTTGGCTGCTATGTGCGTACGCTAGCGTGCTTTTGTGTGCATCCCCACTCACTTATATCAAAAGGAAACACACTGCACATACCAACTTCAAATCATGCATTTTCATATAAAATACAATTTTTCCGATTGTCTCCATCTTTACCGAAAATGTACATCTTTTATTATCAACAACATTTTGTTCTGTTTTACTTCAATTTTCCAAGTTTTTACACATTTCCTCCTTTGATCATAAAGAACCCTGCTGTATAATGTCATCAGCGCAACGCACAGTCAAATTTTCTGCACCTTCGCCTATAGCTGGCGACCGTTTTAGATATAAGTGCAATATTCTTGACTGGGACTTTAAACACCATCCACTCAACTCGACTTAACTCAATTCAACTACTTTTAGCGATTGTTAACTTACATTTTGTTTTATTTACACTTTGCTGATTGGCTGAATGCATGAACAGAACAATTTCGGGTTCGATCCCGTTACTAAGATCGATTGTGGCGTCATAGAAAGAACTTACTGTGGCGTCATTAAAAGGAACTTATTGTGGCGTCAATAGAGAAGAGCATCCTCTCTTTGACGTCACAATCAATATCGCAAAAGTAATCCGGGCATCAGTGAAACAGCATGCAGATTGTCTTTTTAGCGTGTTCAAAGTAACGCGAAATGTCCCGTCCGCATGTAAAGTACAGACCTGTCGAAGTTTAACACTTAAATTAGCTAAGAAAAAGTAGTAAAAGCTTGGCAACCGATTGGCCGAGATAAAGATCTTTATTGAAGGTAAATCTGTCGAGAGATAGATAGCAGCTGTCAAAAAGCTGCGGAAACGTAGCTAACGAGGGACCACTATCTTGTTATCTTAATGTTAACTTTAGACGGGTCTATACTCTACATAAGCCGTTATATGTTATTAAAACGTAATGTCGACGAAGCGTATAAAAGCGATTTAAGGATTTCTAGTAATACGGCAGCTAGTGATCAACAACTGTCACGCTGTCAAAGAGCTGTGAAATGTATCTAACGAGGGGCCGAGATAAACGGTATAATTTCGTTATCTTAATATTAAACTTCGACAGGCCTGTACTTAATTACATGCCCGTATATATGTTATCAAAACGTAAGTCCGACGAGAGAGATAGATGACAGCTGCTAAGCTGCCAAAAAGATGTAGAAATGTATCTAACGAGGGGCCGAGATAACGGTACAATTTCTTAATATTAAACTTTCGACAGACCTTGTACGTACATGACCCGTAATACATGTTATCAAAACGTAAGTCCGACGAAGCGTGTAAAAGCGATTTAAGGTATTTTTGAGTGTATTTTAAGTATTTTGTCAACAAACTGTAGAAGCGTTTTTCCGAAATTACCAAAATTACAAGAATAATTGATTGACGTGTATTGCACTTCTGATTTGTTTTATCCTTTAGAGTTTGATAGAAATAGTGCCGTTTCACACGACACACGGTTTATTGTTTGTTTGAGAAAACATAAATCAAACATGAGAGAGAAACAAAGCGAGCCGCTTTTCCCGTTAGTGGCATACGGTGGTGAGTACTCGATCAATAGTGGAGTATAGGCTTAACAGTTGTAGTACAGCTAAAAGCAATTCAGCCCAATACACAGTTGGCTGCTATGTGCGTACGCTAGCGTGCTTTTGTGTGCATCCCCCACTCACTTATATCAAAAGGAAACACACTGCACATACCAACTTCAATATCATGCATTTTCATATAAAAATACATTTTTCCGTTGTCTCCATCTTTACTGAAAATGCATCTTTTATTATCAACAACATTTTGTTCTGTTTTACTTCATTTCCAAGTTTTTACACATTTCCTCCTTTGAGTCATAAAGAACCCTGCTGTATAATGTCATCAGCGCAACGCACAGTCAAATTTTCTGCACCTTCGCCTATAGCTGGCGACGTTTTAGATATAAGTGAAATATTCTTGACTGGGACTTTAAACACCATCACTCAACTCGACTTAACTCAATTCAACTACTTTTAGCGATTTTAACTTACATTTTGTTTTATTACACTTTGCTGATTGCGCTGAATGCATGAACAGAACAATTTCGGTTCGATCCCGTTACTAAGAATCGATTGTGGCGTCATAGAAAGAACTTACTGTGGCGTCATTAAAGGAACTTATTGTGGCGTCATAGAGAAGAGCATCCTCTCTTTGACGTCACAATCAATATCGCAAAAGTAATCCGGGCATCAGTGAAAAGCATGCAGATTGTCTTTTTTAGCGTGTTTAAAAGTACGCGAAATGTCCCGTCCGCATGTAAAGTACAGACCTGTCGAAAGTTTAACACTTAAAATTAGCTAAGAAAAATAGTAAAGCTTGGCAACCGATTGGCCGAGATAAAGATCTTTATTGAAGGTAAATCTGTCGAGAGATAGATAACAGCTGTCAAAAAGCTGCGGAAACGTAGCTAACGAGGGACCACTATCTTGTTATCTTAATGTTAAACTTTAGACGGGTCTATACTCTACATAAGCCGTTATATGTTATTAAAACGTATGTCGACGAAGCGTATAAAAGCGATTTAAGGATTTCTAGTATACGGCAGCTAGTGATCAACAACTGTCACGCTGTCAACAGCTGTGGAAATGTAGCTAACGAGGGGCCGAGATAAACGGTATAATTTCCTTATCTTAATATTAAACTTTCGACAGGCCTGTACTCAATTACATGCCCCGTAATATATGTTATCAAAACGTAAGTCCGACGAGAGAGATAGATGACAGCTGCTAAGCTGCCAAAAGATGTAGAAATGTTCTAACGAGGGCCGAGATAAACGGTACAATTTCTTAATATAAACTTTCGACAGACCTGTACTGTACATGTTATCAAAACGTAAGTCCGACGAAGCGTGTAAAAGCGATTTAAGGTATTTTGAGTGTATTTTTAAGTATTTTGTCAACAAAACTGTAAGAAAGCAGTTTTCCGAATTACCAAAATTACAAGAATAATTGATTGACGTGTATTGCAACTTCTGATTTGTTTTATCCTTTAGAGTTTGATAGAAATAGTGCCGTTCACACGACACACGGTTTTATTGTTTGTTTGAGAAAACATAATCAAACATGAGAAGAAAAAAGCGAGCGGCTTTTCCCGTTAGTGGAATACGGTGGTGAGTACTCGATCAATAGTGGGAGTATAGGCTTAACAGTTGTAGTGCAGTTAAGATTGCTTGCTAAAAGCAATTCAGCCCAATACACAGTTGGCTGCTATGTGCGTACGCTAGCGTGCTTTTGTGTGCATCCCACTCACTTATATCAAAAGGAAACACACTGCACATACCAACTTCAATATCATGCATTTTCATATAAAATACAATTTTTCCGATTGTCTCCATCTTTACCGAAAATGTACATCTTTTATTATCAACAACATTTTGTTCTGTTTTACTTCAATTTCCAAGTTTTTACACATTTCCTCCTTTGAGTCATAAAGAACCCTGCTGTATAATGTCATCAGCACGCACAGTCAAATTTTCTGCACCTTCGCCTATGCTGGCGACGTTTAGATATAAGTGAAATATCTTGACTGACTTTAACACCATCACTCAACTCGACTTAACTCAATTCAAACTACTTTTAGCGATTGTTAACTTACATTTTGTTTATTTACACTTTGCTGATTGCGCTGAATGCATGAACAGAACAATTTCGGGTTCGATCCCGTTACTAAGAATCGATTGTGGCGTCATAGAAAGAACTTACTGTGGCGTCATTAAAAGGAACTTATTGTGGCGTCATAGAGAAGAGCATCCTCTCTTGACGTCACAATCAATATCGCAAAAGTAATCCGGGCATCAGTGAAACAGCATGCAGATTGTCTTTTTTAGCGTGTTGAAAAGTACGCGAAATGTCCCGTCCGCATGTAAAGTACAGACCTGTCGAAAGTTTAACACTTAAATTAGCTAAGAAAAAGTAGTAAAAGCTTGGCAACCGATTGGCCGAGATAAATCTTTATTGAAGGTAAATCTGTCGAGAGATAGATAACAGCTGTCAAAAAGCTGCGGAAACGTAGCTAACGAGGGACCACTATCTTGTTATCTTAATGTAAACTTTAGACGGGTCTATACTCTACATAAGCCGTTATATGTTATTAAAACGTATGTCGACGAGAGAGATAGATGACAGCTGCTAAGCTGCCAAAAGATGTTAGAAATGTATCTAACGAGGGGCCGAGATAACGGTACAATTTCTTAATATTAAACTTTCGACAGACCTGTACTGTACATGACCCGTAATACATGTTATCAAAACGTAAGTCCGACGAAGCGTGTAAAAGCGATTTAAGGTATTTTTGAGTGTATTTTTAAGTATTTTGTCAACAAAACTGTAAGAAAGCAGTTTTCCGAAATTACCAAAATTACAAGAATAATTGATTGACGTGTATTGCAACTTCTGATTTGTTTTTATCCTTTAGAGTTTGATAGAAATAGTGCCGTTTCACACGACATACGGTTTTATTGTTTGTTTTGAGAAAACATAAATCAAACATGAGAAGAGAAAAAAGCGAGCGCTTTTCCCGTTAGTGTAATACGGTGGTGAGTACTCGATCAATAGTGGGAGTATAGGCTTAACAGTTGTAGTACAGTTAAGATTGCTTGCTAAAAGCAATTCAGCCCAATACACAGTTTGGCTGCTATGCGTACGCTAGCGTGCTTTTGTGTGCATCCCACTCACTTATATCAAAAGGAAACACACTGCACATACCAACTTCAATATCATGCATTTTCATATAAAATACAACTTTTCCGATTGTCTCCATCTTTACCGAAAATGTACATCTTTTATTATCAACAACAGTTTGTTCTTTTTTACTTCATTTCCAAGTTTTTACACATTTCCTCCTTTGAGTCATAAAGAACCCTGCTGTATAATGTCATCAGCGCAACGCACAGTCAAATTTTCTGCACCTTCGCCTATAGCTGGCGACGTTTAGATATAATGAAATATTCTTGACTGGGACTTTAAACACCATCACTCAACTCGACTTAACTCAATTCAACTACTTTAGCGATTGTTAACTTACATTTTGTTTATTTACACTTTGCTGATTGCGCTGAATGCATGAACAGAACAATTTCGGGTTCGACCCGTTACTAAGAATCGATTGTGGCGTCATAGAAAGAACTTACTGTGGCGTCATTAAAAGGAACTTATTGTGGCGTCCATAGAGAAGAGCATCCTCTCTTTGACGTCACAATCAATATCGCAAAGTAAGTCCGGGCATCAGTGAAACAGCATGCAGATTGTCTTTTTTTAGCGTGTTCAAAAGTACGCGAAATGTCCCGTCCGCATGTAAAGTACAGACCTGTCGAAAGTTTAACACTTAAATTAGCTAATAAAAAGTAGTAAAAGCTTGGCAACCGATTGGCCGAGATAAAGATCTTTATTGAAGGTAAATCTGTCGAGAGATAGATAACAGCTGTCAAAAGCTGCGGAAACGTAGCTAACGAGGACCACTATCTTGTTTCTTAATGTTAAACTTTAGACGGGTCTATACTCTACATAAGCCTTTGTTATGTTATTAAACGTAATGTCGACGAAGCGTATAAAAGCGATTTAAGGATTTCTAGTAATACGGCAGCTAGTGATCAACAACTGTCACGCTGTCAACAGCTGTGGAAATGTAGCTAACGAGGGGCCGAGATAAACGGTAATAATTTCCTTATCTTAATATTAAACTTTCGACAGGCCTGTACTCAATTACATGCCCCGTAATATATTTATCAAAACGTAAGTCCGACGAGAGAGATAGATGACAGCTGCTAAGCTGCCAAAGATGTAGAAATGTATCTAACGAGGGCCGAGATAAACGGTACAATTTCTTAATATTAAACTTTCGACAGACCTGTACTGTACATGACCCGTAATCATGTTTCAAAACGTAAGTCCGACGAAGCGTGTAAAAGCGATTTAAGGTATTTTTTGAGTGTATTTTTAAGTATTTTGTCAACAAAACTGTAGAACAGTTTTCCGAAATTACTAAATTACAAGAATATTGATTGACGTGTATTGCAACTTCTGATTTGTTTTATCCTTTAGAGTTTGATAGAAATAGTGCCGTTTCACACGACACACGGTTTTATTGTTTGTTTGAGAAAACTAAATCAACATGAGAAGAGAAAAAAGCGAGCCGCTTTACCCGTTAGTGGAATACGGTGGTGAGTACTCGATCAATAGTGGGAGTAAGGCTTAACAGTTGTAGTGCAGTTAAGATTGCTTGCTAAAGCATTCAGCCCAATACACAGTTGGCTGCTATGTGCGTACGCTAGCGTGCTTTTGTGTGCATCCCCACTCACTTATATCAAAAGGAAACACACTGCACATACCAACTTCAATATCATGCATTTTCATATAAATACAATTTTCCGATTGTCTCCATCTTTACCGAAAATGTACATCTTTTTATTATCAACAACATTTTGTTCTGTTTTACTTCATTTCCAAGCTTTTACACATTTCCTCCTTTGAGTCATAAGAACCCTGCTGTATAATGTCCATCAGCGCAACGCACAGTCAAATTTTCTGCACCTTCGCCTATAGCTGGCGACGTTTAGATATAAGTGAAATATTCTTGACTGGACTTTAAACACCATCACTCAACTCGATTCAACTCAATTCAACTACTTTTAGCGATGTTAACTTACATTTTGTTTTATTTACACTTTGCTGATTGCGCTGAATGCATGAACAGAACAATTTCGGGTTCGATCCCGTTACTAAGAATCGATTGTGGCGTCATAGAAAGAACTTACTGTGGCGTCATTAAAAGGAACTTATTGTGGCGTCATAGAGAAGAGCATCCTCTCTTTGACGTCACAATCAATATCGCAAAAGTAATCCGGGCATCAGTGAAACAGCATGCAGATTGTCTTTTTTAGCGTGTTCAAAAGTACGCGAAATGTCCCGTCCGCATGTAAAGTACAGACCTGTCGAAAGTTTAACACTTAAATTAGCTAAGAAAAAGTAGTAAAAGCTTGGCAACCGATTGGCCGAGATAAAGATCTTTATTGAAGGTAAATCTGTCGAGAGATAGATAACAGCTGTCAAAAAGCTGCGGAAACGTAGCTAACGAGGGACCACTATCTTGTTATCTTAATGTTAAACTTTAGACGGGTCTATACTCTACATAAGCCGTTATATGTTATTAAAACGTAATGTCGACGAAGCGTATAAAGCGATTTAGGATTTCTAGTAATACGGCAGCTAGTGATCAACAACTGTCACGCTGTCAAAGAGCTGTGGAAATGTAGCTAACGAGGGGCCGAGATAAACGGTATAATTTCGTTATCTTAATATTAAACTTTCGACAGGCCTGTACTTAATTACATGCCCCGTAATATATGTTATCAAAACGTAAGTCCGACGAGAGAGATAGATGACAGCTGCTAAGCTGCCAAAAAGATGTAGAAATGTATCTAACGAGGGGCCGAGATAAACGGTACAATTTCTTAATATTAAACTTTCGACAGACCTGTACTGTACATGACCCGTAATACATGTTATCAAAACGTAAGTCCGACGAAGCGTGTAAAAGCGATTTAAGGTATTTTTTGAAAGTATTTTTAAGTATTTTGTCAACAAAACTGTAAGAAAGCAGTTTTCCGAAATTACCAAAATTACAAGATAATTGATTGACGTGTATTGCACTTCTGATTTGTTTTATCCTTTAGAGTTTGATAGAAATAGTGCCGTTTCACACGACACACGGTTTTATTGTTTGTTTGAGAAACATAAATCAACATGAGAAGAGAAAAAAGCGAGCCGCTTTACCCGTTAGTGGAATACGGTGGTGAGTACTCGATCAATAGTGGGAGTATAGGCTAACAGTTGTAGTGCAGTTAAGATTGCTTGCTAAAAGCAATTCAGCCCAATACACAGTTGGCTGCACATCCCGTTAGTGGAATACGGTGGTGAGTACTCGATCAATAGTGGGAGTATAGGCTTAACAGTTGTAGTGCAGTTAAGATTGCTTGCTAAAAGCATTCAGCCCAATACACAGTTGGCTGCTATGTGCGTACGCTAGCGTGCTTTTGTGTGCATCCCCACTCACTTATATCAAAAGGAAACACACTGCACATACCAACTTCAATATCATGCATTTTCATATAAAATACAATTTTTCCGATTGTCTCCATCTTTACCGAAAATGTACATCTTTTATTATCAACAACATTTTGTTCTGTTTTACTTCAATTTCCAAGCTTTTACACATTTCCCCTTTGAGTCATAAAGAACCCTGCTGTATAATGTCATCAGCGCAACGCACAGTCAAATTTTCTGCACCTTCGCCTATAGCTGGCGACGTTTAGATATAAGTGAAATATTCTTGACTGGGACTTTAAACACCATCACTCAACTCGATTCAACTCAATTCAACTACTTTTAGCGATTGTTAACTTACATTTTGTTTTATTTACACTTTGCTGATTGCGCTGAATGCATGAACAGAACAATTTCGGGTTCGATCCCGTTACTAAGAATCGATTGTGGCGTCATAGAAAACTTACTGTGGCGTCATTAAAAGGAACTTATTGTGGCGTCATAGAGAAAGCATCCTCTCTTTGACGTCACAATCAATATCGCAAAAGTAATCCGGGCATCAGTGAAACAGCATGCAGATTGTCTTTTTAGCGTGTTGAAAAGTACGCGAAATGTCCCGTCCGCATGTAAAGTACAGACCTGTCGAAAGTTTAACACTTAAATTAGCTAAAAAAGTAGTAAAAGCTTGGCAACCGATTGGCCGAGATAAAGATCTTTATTGAAGGTAAATCTGTCGAGAGATAGATAACAGCTGTCAAAAGCTGCGGAAACGTAGCTAACGAGGGAACTATCTTGTTATCTTAATGTTAAACTTTAGACGGGTCTATACTCTACATAAGCCGTTATATGTTATTAAAACGTAATGTCGACGAAGCGTATAAAAGCGATTTAAGGATTTCTAGTAATACGGCAGCTAGTGATCAACAACTGTCACGCTGTCAAACAGCTGTGGAAATGTAGCTAACGAGGGGCCGAGATAACGGTATAATTTCCTTATCTTAATATTAAACTTTTGACAGGCCTGTACTTAATTACATGCCCCGTAATATATGTTTCAAAACGTAAGTCCGACGAGAGAGATAGATGACAGCTGCTAAGCTGCCAAAAGATGTAGAAATGTATCTAACGAGGGCCGAGATAAACGGTACAATTTCTTAATATTAAACTTTCGACAGACCTGTACTGTACATGACCCGTAATACATGTTATCAAAACGTAAGTCCGACGAAGCGTGTAAAGCGATTTAAGGTATTTTTGAGTGTATTTTTAAGTATTTTGTCAACAAAACTGTAAGAAAGCAGTTTTCCGAAATTACCAAAATTACAAGAATAATTGATTGACGTGTATTGCAACTTCTGATTTGTTTATCCTTTAGAGTTTGATAGAAATAGTGCCGTTTCACACGACACACGGTTTTATTGTTTGTTTGAGAAAACATAAATCAAACATAAGAAGAGAAAAAAGCGAGCCGCTTTACCGTTAGTGGAATACGGTGGTGAGTACTCGATCAATAGTGGGAGTATAGGCTTAACAGTTGTAGTACAGTTAAGATTGCTTGCTAAAAGCAATTCAGCCAATACACAGTTGGCTGCTATGTGCGTACGCTAGCGTGCTTTTGTGTGCATCCCCACTCACTTATATCAAAAGGAAGCACACTGCACATACCAACTTCAATATCAGCATTTTCATATAAATACAATTTTTCCGATTGTCTCCATCTTTACCGAAAATGTACATCTTTTATTATCAACAACATTTTGTTCTGTTTACTTCAATTTCCAAGCTTTTACACATTTCCTCCTTTGAGTCATAAAGAACCCTGCTGTATAATGTCATCAGCGCAACGCACAGTCAAATTTTCTGCACCTTCGCCTATAGCTGGCGACGTTTAGATATAAGTGAAATATTCTTGACTGGGACTTTAAACACCATCACTCAACTCGATTCAACTCAATTCAACTACTTTTAGCGATTGTTAACTTACATTTTGTTTTATTTACACTTTGCTGATTGCGCTGAATGCATGAACAGAACAATTTCGGGTTCGATCCCGTTACTAAGAATCGATTGTGGCGTCATAGAAAGAACTTACTGTGGCGTCATTAAAAGGAACTTATTGTGGCGTCATAGAGAAGCATCCTCTCTTTGACGTCACAATCAATATCGCAAAAGTAATCCGGGCATCAGTGAAACAGCATGCAGATTGTCTTTTTTAGCGTGTTCAAAAGTACGCGAAATGTCCCGTCCGCATGTAAAGTACAGACCTGTCGAAAGTTTAACACTTAAATTAGCTAAGAAAAAGTAGTAAAAGCTTGGCAACCGATTGGCCGAGATAAAGATCTTTATTGAAGGTAAATCTGTCGAGAGATAGATAACAGCTGTCAAAAAGCTGCGGAAACGTAGCTAACGAGGGACCACTATCTTGTTATCTTAATGTTAAACTTTAGACGGGTCTATACTCTACATAAGCGTTATATGTTATTAAAACGTAATAGTCAGGGGCAGATCTCAAAAAGTAGCCTCTTTATTGACCCCCCTAAACTTTTTTGTTAAAAGCAGGAAACATGGTGGATCTTATTGCCCTATATGTACTTAGTCACGCTAGGTTTCCACCTTGACTTTTTCCGTTTAATGAAAATATGGCTGACAATCCAAGATGGCCGCCAAAAAAGATAATTTAAGTATAAAAATTCAATATCAAATCAACCACTTAACCTTTTAAGTTGAAATTTGGTATTTGATCAATTAATATTTATACTAATTTTCCATGAATAAACATTGGTTGTAAAATTCAAAATGGCCGCCATTTCCAAGATGGCCGACTTATAATCATCGTGCTGCATTTTAAATCAAATACAACAAAGGGTGTCATTATTTTATGACATAAAACTATGAATTGTTTTAATATATATGCACTTAGTTAGGCTAAGTATGTTTCCACCTTGACTTTTTCCATTAAATGAAAAATGGCTGCCAAGTCCAAGATGGCCACCAAAAAAGATAATTTTAAAATTAGAATTGAATAACAAATCAACCGATTAACCTTTTGAGTTGAAATTTGGTATTTGATCAATTAAGTATTTATACTAATTTTTCATGAACAAACTGTGGTTGTAAAATTCAAAATGGCCGCTATTTTCAAGATGGCCGACTTATAATCATCGCGTTGCATTGTTTTAATACAATAAACCAATATTTTGAATTTGTTAATATATAATACTAGTTAACTGGCTCCTTCAAAAGCTTTTACAAACTTGATTTACATCCACAAAAACTGTGTAGTAGATGTGTTTTCACAATAATTAAACTGCACAATCATCACAAGGATTCAACAGTTCCACATTCATAAATATTGAAGGTCAATTTCCCAACTACTAACAAGAGTTAATGGTTGTTTTTACTGAGGAAATAAACACAGAATCCAAACCATTTTCTGATAATTTATGTGTTTAATGTGCATGACCTGTGGCAATGACGGAACATATGACAGTGAAGTCCACGAAGGTTTTTATTGAGGATTGAAATGGATTACAAACAAAGGAATCTACCCTCATTACCGATTTTATCGTATATTAATAAGCTTTTTCGTTCAGAGTTTTCAAGCCCTGTTATTTGTTTGAACACTTCCCATGCTGGAAGCTCAATCACTGTCTGTTGATCAAATACCAACAGATCTAAATGTTTTTCTTCTGATATTTCTTATTGACTCCTGGAAATTTCGGTTTCTTATTTGTTCTAGTACCCACTTAAACCTTACTGTTTAGTTATGAAACAAAACCAAGAGAATACAAACATCTGGTCATTATACGTCATTCTATCCACCTCGCTCGGCATAAGGAACAAGTTTGAGTCTGCCTATTTATGGTTTGCACAAAGACCTCATGTATCCCGCCCTGTACTCGAGAATGTAGTATTTGGATTCGCAACCCGCCACTAACCACCGACTCCTTGCCTAGTACTTTCTTGCTCAACTCATTTGATATAAAACTAGTCAGTGAAGCCTTATTCTCTCCCTTAATTATAAAATTGTTTAAATTCTCAGGCAACATAGAATTCTATCTCTCTTCTGCATTCTTTAAATCTGTTTATACAACGGTGCAAACTGCTAGCAAATGAATTGTTGATGCAGGGATAGTGCAAGCCTTGGCTTATCAAGGCCCTCATAAAGTTTTATGGCTGTCATCACAATATAGTGTGGTAACTCTGTATCCGAAAATACCATGGTATGTGGCGTCCCAAAGTTCCATGTTCATTGAGTGTGGGGTGCTCAATTACCCTTCCAGGTCACTTGTTTTAATTCCCTGGTGGATGTTACTGTGTTAAACTTCATTTGAAAGTTTTTTACTTTGCTTCATAATTGTGATTTTGACATAGATTGGTATGTTTGTTTTAAATTTATTTTTTGTCTGGTTCAAGCCTTTATAAAAGCAAACAATCTACTCTAACAATATTTTCTAAAACGATACTTTGTGGTTGCTGCGAGACAATCTTCAAAGTGCATATTGTGGTTTCCCAATGCTGTTAACCATTGTCGTGCCATATATTATCGTACAGGTCTTTATATTTTTCGGTAGCATTATGGAGTTTCAAAAATCAAAACAATAATAGCTAAATAATATCATTGTGCCAGTGAAAGCAGGAAGAGGTAATGGTAATGTGATATACTGGACAAAAAGAAGTAACTGTATTCTAAGTAGGTAGTTTACGACCAATCAACAAACATCTAATGTAGCAACAGATAAATGATGTCATCCAGATATGTTCAGAAAAGGGTATAAGATTTGTACCATGTAACAGCATTTTGACAACTTTGTAGATTTGCAGAGACAAAGTATCATTTCAGGAATAGTGATAGAGTAGATGTTTTGTGATGTTTTTTTATTGATATTTTGAGCATTCTATAAAGTCTGACAAGAAAAAAAATAATCAAAAACAAACACAACAATCCATCCACAAATCACAATCATAGAGCATTAAAACCAGTAAGAACTGGTAAGAATAATTCGATTTAAAGAATAATACATGTTCTGCAGAATAAAGATGCAAAGTTGAAAATTGGAATAATTCAATATACATATGGACGAGAATAAAGAATGAATCTGATTTTCTTTAGGTTTATATCAAATGAGTTAAACAAAAAGAGTGTATGGTAAGCAGTTGGTGGTTAGGTTAGGGTTTTTTTTGGATGCAAATACTACATTCTAGATACATGTACAGGGCGAGGTAAATCAGGTCTTTGAGCAAACCATAAAGAGGCAGACACAAGAATTGTTCTTTGTGCCAAAAAAGCCAAAGAAACAGATAATGGTCAGACGCTTATTCTTTGTAGCGATGCAGATGTTTTTGTTATGGTCTTGGTTTTTGTTTTACAATTAATATTTTGGAAATATAAGATTGTTATTAAATCCTATATTTATAGCTGTTGAATTGTTGAACCGGGGAATATGTTATATTCTGATCATACTTATATAATAAGTATAAGGGATATACGTATAGAATATATTGTTGCAAGGTGCTTGTGGTTGTTAATCGTGTTGCTGTTGGACCTCTTTGAATGTTGAATGAGCGAGATGACTATTTTTTACTGCAGACATCAAAAGTCATAGCTATTAAATTGATTCAAATGAACTTTATTGAAAACTTGAAAAAAATTTCAAGCTTCGTTTCGGCTTCGTTATTTAAATTATTTAAATTATATGAAATAAGTTTAAAGAGCTGTTATGTAATATTTTCTCTGCAATATTTTCACATAATATGTGTGTGTGTATAGATATATTAAATAAATTACATAGGATTTATATCATAAAATAATGAAATCCTTTGTTGTATTTGATTTAAAATGCAGTGCGATGATTATAAGTCGGCCATCTTGAAAATAGCGGCCATTTTGAATTTACAACCACAGTTTGTTCATGAGAAGTTAGTATAAATATTTAATTGATCAAATACCAAATTTCAACTCAAAAGCTTAAGCGGTTGATTTGTTATTGAATTTTAATTTTAAAATTATCTTTTTTGGTGGCCATCTTGGATTTGGCAGCCATAATTTCATTAAACGGAAAAAGTCAAGTGGAAACATACTTAGCCTAACTAAGTACATATATACTATTCATTTTATGTCATAAAATAATGACATCCTTTGTTGTATTTGATTTAAAATGCAGCACGATGATTATAAGTCGGCCATCTTAAAATGGCGGCCATTTTGAATTTACAACCAATGTTTATCCATGAAAAATTAGTATAAATATTAAATTGATCAAATACTAAGTTTCAACTTAAAAGGTTAAGTGGTTGATTTGATATTGAATTTTTATACTTAAATTATCTTTTTTGGCGGCCATCTTGGATTGTCAGCCATATTTTCATTAAACGGAAAAAGTCAAGGTGGAAACATACCTAGCGTGACTAAGTACATATAGGGCAATAAGATCCACTATGTTTCCTGCTTTTAACAAAAAAGTTTAGGGGTGTCACTTTTTTGGGATCTGCCCCCTGACTATAATGTCGACGAAGCGTATAAAAGCGATTTAAGGATTTCTAGTAATACGGCAGCTAGTGATCAACAACTGTCACGCTGTCAAACAGCTGTGGAAATGTAGCTAACGAGGGGCCGAGATAAACGGTATAATTTCCTTATCTTAATATTAAACTTTCGACAGGCCTGTACTCAATTACATGCCCCGTAATATATGTTATCAAAACGTAAGTCCGTCGAGAGAGATAGATGACAGCTGCTAAGCTGCCAAAAAGATGTAGAAATGTATCTAACGAGGGGCCGAGATAAACGGTACAATTTCTTAATATTAAACTTTCGACAGACCTGTACTGTACATGACCCGTAATACATGTTATCAAAACGTAAGTCCGACGAAGCGTGTAAAAGCGATTTAAGGTATTTTTGAGTGTATTTTTAAGTATTTTGTCAACAAAACTGTAAGAAAGCAGTTTTCCGAAATTACCAAAATTACAAGAATAATTGATTGACGTGTATTGCAACTTCTGATTTGTTTTATCCTTTAGAGTTTGATAGAAATAGTGCCGTTTCACACGACACACGGTTTTATTGTTTGTTTGAGAAAACATAAATCAAACATGAGAAGAGAAAAAGCAGCCGCTTTTCCCGTTAGTGGAATACGGTGGTGAGTACTCGATCAATAGTGGGAGTATAGGCTTAACAGTTGTAGTACAGTTAAGATTGCTTGCTAAAAGCAATTCAGCCCAATACACAGTTGGCTGCTATGTGCGTACGCTAGCGTGCTTTTGTGTGCATCCCCACTCACTTATATCAAAAGGAAACACACTGCACATACCAACTTCAATATCATGCATTTTCATATAAAATACAATTTTTCCGATTGTCTCCATCTTTACCGAAAATGTACATCTTTTATTATCAACAACATTTGTTCTGTTTTACTTCAATTTCCAAGTTTTTACACATTTCCTCCTTTGAGTCATAAAGAACCCTGCTGTATAATGTCATCAGCGCAACGCACAGTCAAATTTTCTGCACCTTCGCCTATAGCTGGCGACGTTTAGATATAAGTGAAATATTCTTGACTGGGACTTTAAACACCATCACTCAACTCGACTTAACTCAATTCAACTACTTTTAGCGATTGTTAACTTACATTTTGTTTTATTTACACTTTGCTGATTGCGCTGAATGCATGAACAGAACAATTTCGGGTTCGATCCCGTTACTAAGAATCGATTGTGGCGTCATAGAAAGAACTTACTGTGGCGTCATTAAAAGGAACTTATTGTGGCGTCATAGAGAAGAGCATCCTCTCTTTGACGTCACAATCAATATCGCAAAAGTAATCCGGGCATCAGTGAAACAGCATGCAGATTGTCTTTTTTAGCGTGTTCAAAAGTACGCGAAATGTCCCGTCCGCATGTAAAGTACAGACCTGTCGAAAGTTTAACACTTAAATTAGCTAAGAAAAAGTAGTAAAAGCTTGGCAACCGATTGGCCGAGATAAAGATCTTTATTGAAGGTAAATCTGTCGAGAGATAGATAACAGCTGTCAAAAAGCTGCGGAAACGTAGCTAACGAGGGACCACTATCTTGTTATCTTAATGTTAAACTTTAGACGGGTCTATACTCTACATAAGCCGTTATATGTTATTAAAACGTAATGTCGACGAAGCGTATAAAAGCGATTTAAGGATTTCTAGTAATACGGCAGCTAGTGATCAACAACTGTCACGCTGTCAAACAGCTGTGGAAATGTAGCTAACGAGGGGCCGAGATAAACGGTATAATTTCCTTATCTTAATATTAAACTTTCGACAGGCCTGTACTCAATTACATGCCCCGTAATATATGTTATCAAAACGTAAGTCCGACGAGAGAGATAGATGACAGCTGCTAAGCTGCCAAAAAGATGTAGAAATGTATCTAACGAGGGGCCGAGATAAACGGTACAATTTCTTAATATTAAACTTTCGACAGACCTGTACTGTACATGACCCGTAATACATGTTATCAAAACGTAAGTCCGACGAAGCGTGTAAAAGCGATTTAAGGTATTTTTGAGTGTATTTTTAAGTATTTTGTCAACAAAACTGTAAGAAAGCAGTTTTCCGAAATTACCAAATTACAAGAATAATTGATTGACGTGTATTGCAACTTCTGATTTGTTTTATCCTTTAGAGTTTGATAGAAATAGTGCCGTTTCACACGACACACGGTTTTATTGTTTGTTTGAGAAAACATAAATCAAACATGAGAAGAGAAAAAAGCGAGCCGCTTTTCCCGTTAGTGGAATACGGTGGTGAGTACTCGATCAATAGTGGGAGTATAGGCTTAACAGTTGTAGTACAGTTAAGATTGCTTGCTAAAAGCAATTCAGCCCAATACACAGTTGGCTGCTATGTGCGTACGCTAGCGTGCTTTTGTGTGCATCCCCACTCACTTATATCAAAAGGAAACACACTGCACATACCAACTTCAATATCATGCATTTTCATATAAAATACAATTTTTCCGATTGTCTCCATCTTTACCGAAAATGTACATCTTTTATTATCAACAACAGTTTTGTTCTGTTTTACTTCAATTTCCAAGTTTTTACACATTTCCTCCTTTGAGTCATAAAGAACCCTGCTGTATAATGTCATCAGCGCAACGCACAGTCAAATTTTCTGCACCTTCGCCTATAGCTGGCGACGTTTAGATATAAGTGAAATATTCTTGACTGGGACTTTAAACACCATCACTCAACTCGACTTAACTCAATTCAACTACTTTTAGCGATTGTTAACTTACATTTTTGTTTTATTTACACTTTGCTGATTGCGCTGAATGCATGAACAGAACAATTTCGGGTTCGATCCCGTTACTAAGAATCGATTGTGGCGTCATAGAAAGAACTTACTGTGGCGTCATTAAAAGGAACTTATTGTGGCGTCATAGAGAAGAGCATCCTCTCTTTGACGTCACAATCAATATCGCAAAAGTAATCCGGGCATCAGTGAAACAGCATGCAGATTGTCTTTTTTAGCGTGTTGAAAGTACGCGAAATGTCCCGTCCGCATGTAAAGTACAGACCTGTCGAAAGTTTAACACTTAAATTAGCTAAGAAAAAGTAGTAAAAGCTTGGCAACCGATTGGCCGAGATAAAGATCTTTATTGAAGGTAAATCTGTCGAGAGATAGATAACAGCTGTCAAAAAGCTGCGGAAACGTAGCTAACGAGGGACCACTATCTTGTTATCTTAATGTTAAACTTTAGACGGGTCTATACTCTACATAAGCCGTTATATGTTATTAAAACGTAATGTCGACGAAGCGTATAAAGCGATTTAAGGATTTCTAGTAATACGGCAGCTAGTGATCAACAACTGTCACGCTGTCAAACAGCTGTGGAAATGTAGCTAACGAGGGGCCGAGATAAACGGTATAATTTCCTTATCTTAATATTAAACTTTCGACAGGCCTGTACTCAATTACATGCCCCGTAATATATGTTATCAAAACGTAAGTCCGACGAGAGAGATAGATGACAGCTGCTAAGCTGCCAAAAAGATGTAGAACGAGATAAACGGTACAATTTCTTAATATTAAACTTTCGACAGACCTGTACTGTACATGACCCGTAATACATGTTATCAAAACGTAAGTCCGACGAAGCGTGTAAAGCGATTTAAGGTATTTTTGAGTGTATTTTTTAAGTATTTTGTCAACAAAACTGTAAGAAAGCAGTTTTCCGAAATTACCAAAATTACAAGAATAATTGATTGACGTGTATTGCAACTTCTGATTTGTTTTATCCTTTAGAGTTTGATAGAAATAGTGCCGTTTCACACGACACACGGTTTTATTGTTTGTTTGAGAAAACATAAATCAAACATGAGAAGAGAAAAAAGCGAGCCGCTTTTCCCGTTAGTGGAATACGGTGGTGAGTACTCGATCAATAGTGGGAGTATAGGCTTAACAGTTGTAGTACAGTTAAGATTGCTTGCTAAAGCAATTCAGCCCAATACACAGTTGGCTGCTATGTGCGTACGCTAGCGTGCTTTTGTGTGCATCCCCACTCACTTATATCTCACTTATATCAAAAGGAAACACACTGCACATACCAACTTCAATATCATGCATTTTCATATAAAATACAATTTTTCCGATTGTCTCCATCTTTACCGAAAATGTACATCTTTTATTATCAACAACATTTTGTTCTGTTTTACTTCAATTTCCAAGTTTTTACACATTTCCTCCTTTGAGTCATAAAGAACCCTGCTGTATAATGTCATCAGCGCAACGCACAGTCAAATTTTCTGCACCTTCGCCTATAGCTGGCGACGTTTAGATATAAGTGAAATATTCTTGACTGGGACTTTAAACACCATCACTCAACTCGACTTAACTCAATTCCTACTTTTAAGCGATTGTTAACTTACATTTTTGTTTTATTTTACACTTTGCTGATTGCGCTGAATGCATGAACAGAACAATTTCGGGTTCGATCCCGTTACTAAGAATCGATTGTGGCGTCATAGAAAGAACTTACTGTGGCGTCATTAAAAGGAACTTATTGTGGCGTCATAGAGAAGAGCATCCTCTCTTTGACGTCACAATCAATATCGCAAAAGTAATCCGGGCATCAGTGAAACAGCATGCAGATTGTCTTTTTTAGCGTGTTGAAAAGTACGCGAAATGTCCCGTCCGCATGTAAAGTACAGACCTGTCGAAAGTTTAACACTTAAATTAGCTAAGAAAAAGTAGTAAAAGCTTGGCAACCGATTGGCCGAGATAAAGATCTTTATTGAAGGTAAATCTGTCGAGAGAGATAGATAACAGCTGTCAAAAAGCTGCGAAACGTAGCTAACGAGGGACCCTATCTTGTTATCTTAATGTTTAAACTTTAGACGGGTCTATACTCTACATAAGCCGTTATATGTTATTAAAACGTAATGTCGACGAAGCGTATAAAAGCGATTTAAGGATTTCTAGTAATACGGCAGCTATGTGAGCAACAACTGTCACGCGTCAAACAGCTGTGGAAATGTAGCTAACGAGGGCCGAGATAAACGGTATAATTTCCTTATCTTAATATTAAACTTTCGACAGGCCTGTACTCAATTACATGCCCGTAATATATGTTATCAAAACGTAAGTCCGACGAGAGAGATAGATGACAGCTGCTAAGCTGCCAAAAAGATGTAGAAATGTATCTAACGAGGG